>ML662445.1:29127364-29134864 GCA_007570785.1 Antilocapra americana
AGGCTTGGGATGGAATGTGTGATGAGGTGAAGGTGTCCAGCTCAGAGGTATTATACATAGTTCAAATAATGTCTGAAAATAATCAGGAAGTGGCAGCATACAGATCTCCCTGGGGGCTCATCAAGCCAGCACCTACTCCCTGATTAACCTATGAGTTCCATGAGCCATGTAAATTAGACTAGGCCCTGGGCTTGGAAGAAGTCAAGCTGTGGGAATGTACATATTTTAATAAAAATTGAATATATATCCCACAGCATCACTCCAGGACTCACTCAGATTTATCATTCTTGCAGCATGTAATGCATTATTGCTATCAAATAAGTTAATGGTAGATTTGGGAAAGAGGGTAGAATATTTTGTGGCAAGATTTTTTAAAAAACCTGTTTGCATACTTCAGCTGCATGGTATGAAAAGGTGTAAGTGAACAGCATCATGCGTCTTAGGTTCCTTGGGATTTTTATTCACACAACTTTAACCAGATATCTGCTCTATAGTGGGGGACTTTTTATGTAAGAGTGTATATTGCATCTCAAATAAGCTTCATGATTCTTGTTCAAAAGTTGGTTCCAGTGGCCCTGTAGCCCAGAAAAGACAGCTGAGACTTGAGAGGAGATTGAAAACTAAATGGGATCTGCTGATAGTAAGAATGGAAATAGAAGTAAAGGAACTCTCTTTCTGATTGTATTTGAAATTTTTGTTTAGCATGTCAGCTTCCTACACCTCTTTCATGTCTTATCTACTCTGAAATGCATTTAGTCATGTCTGTCACCTCAGTACCTGGGTGCTTAGGTACTAAAAAGTGCTTTAAGAATGCAATTTGAAGATTGATACATCATGTCTGTTTAGCTCAGGGGAAAGAAAAGCTAAATGGGGATTTAGTGGAAGGGAATAATATTCCTAAAAGGAAATCAGTTTGGTGCCAGTAGGCTTTTTGAAGTAGAAACTAATTTGAAAGCGTAGAGGTCAGGACTGAAATGGAGGACTGGACTGGACTATCACATTTTAGCAATTTGAAGGGAAGTTTCCTTAAACACAGTAAGTAGATGGAATATAGAATAGCTTGCCAAAGTCAGCAGTGGAAATAGATTCAGGGAACTAAATGAATTTTTGGAAAGTAGGGATGACTGGGGTAGAGCCACAAGCAGCATTTTAGGAGCTAATTCTAGGAGACATGATAAATTTATTTGTCGAGTGTCTGTTATAATTTCAGGCCTTAATGGATATGTGGTTTTTCTCCTCAAACTTCAAATGTTCTAGTGTGTCTACCTTACCCCTTCTCTAACTCTGAATTTTAATAGCAAAAAACAGTCAATAATCTTTCCTATTAAAACAAATAATGCATGTACCCTTCACTTTTACAACCCCCCCCAATAAAAAACGACTGCAGGAATCCTATGATAAGGGTGTATGTCAACTTTTGTACAGTATTACTTGAGGGAAAATGAAGAATATAACAGTATTTATTGCAGGGAGACGAATTACAGTTTTTGTTTCATGTGGAAAGTTTAAGGGTGGCAGCTTGACAGTAAATTCCATCGAAATCTATCCTGCCAGAATGCCAACATTGTTCTTCATTCATTTTAGCGTAAGGTTTAATTATTTGCTGATTTTTAATACCACTCAGTCATTCTTAGCATCATTGAATTAACTCTGAACCCTATATCAGTGAAGAGCCTTATGTTGCCCCATTTTATGATAACAGTGTAATACAAATTAAAATTGCATCTGTTAAGATTATATCCTATATTTAGATTTCAGCACACAGAAACATAATATTCTGAATATAATGGTTGGAGCCAATAACCTGTAACCAATTGCATACTTTTTCTGTTGCAAAATCTGAACTATAAGGATTACATTTTGGAAAAGGTTGTAAATCTGTCACCACTAATCTGATCTTTACAGTGGCTTTGTAACCAGTTAGAGACTAAAGATCATTTCTTCTCTTGCTCTGATTTTAATCATAACACATATTTGATATTTCATAACTTTCTTTTGTTCCATCAGCACATGCATTATAAAGTGTACAGCATTAATAAATAGAAGCATAATGAATGTGACTAATTGATTTTGGCAGTCAAAGACGGGCACACTTTTTATACAATAGGGAATCCATTCAAAGAAGCTTAACTGCTGTTGAGAACAAGTCTTCGATGCCATAATGGTTTCTAATTTGGATTCTGTGTGAGATGAGCAGAATGCAGTTATTCATAGTACTTCACTACTTATGACTGTTATTTTTGGTATTTTTACTTTGTTGGTAATACTCATTGGATTCTCATTCCACTAAGTGAAATTTTATGTTTTGGTATATATACAGATTCTGCAGCACAGTTGTATATGCCATTTTTGTAGGTTGCCTGCTTGTCCAAACTAGAGATACAGAACATGGACAAGTGGCCATAGCTAGTCTTTTTCCCTGTTTTGGATCCAACTTCATTATGTTTTCCTGCCTCTGACTTTTTAGTACTAAAAGCAGACTGTTTCCCCCACATATCCATTGAAAGCCACTGACTCAGAGACAAAACAAGTGTATTAACTTGTAAGCACAAATGCCAAAATACAGCTTCTAGTAGATGCTAGTGAAAAATTAATTCATTGAAACTCCAAAGGGAAAATAAGCCTGCATTGTATAATCGGTCTTACCTTTAAAAATGTGAATGGCCTTCAAAACCAATTTTGCTTCCTTTGTAAAATCTTTGAACACTAAATTATATTACATGTCTGCAATTTAATAGTGGACATAAGATCAAATTGGGTGTCAGTGCAGCATTAATCAACCAAGTGTCATTACAGGTAGTTAACAGCTTATGTGTTAAGCTTTGTCATTTGAAACCTGACCGAGTGTGAACCAACAGACTCATCACTTACTGTAGTCACAACTGATTTAGAAGAGAGAAAGAATGACTGTTGTTGAGGGCATCCAAGAACTAAAATTTATATTAAAAACAACTGTTCACTGTGCCGCCTGGCACCACTGAAAGGCAAAGATGTGGTGCCTGACTGCAATTAGGACCAACTCTAATGGGAAGTTGGTCATTTCCAGGCACAGTGCAATTGATTTTCCACCAATCCAAATAGGGAAGGAGATACTCTAAGTCTATTATTATTAAATTATTTATGAAGTCATATTAAATCTGGTCATCAGGTGAGTGAAGATTTTCCAATCACTGTGATGACAGGAGCCAGAAAGAGTGTTTTGTGACTTGAGCATCAGATGTTATCCTTGATTGTGATGATTAAGTGCTCAGTTGTCAAAGAGTCTGCCTGCAATGCAGGAGACCTGGGTTCGATTCCTGGGTCAAGAAGATTCCCTTAGAGAAGGAAATGGCAATCCACTCCAGTATTCTTGCCTGGAGAATCCCATGGACAGAGGATCCTGGCAGACCACAGTCCATGGGGTCGCAAGAGTCGAACATGACTTAGTGACTAGATGACGACAATGGGGTAATTAAATGAGATAAGTGAGTTTTTCATTTAAAAAAAAGTCACTTCCATTAACGTCTTCATTTTAATTAAAGTATTACTAGTTCTGACTGTGAACTCTTGTTAGCTCTTTGAAATGGGAATAATGCTTGTTGGGAAAGATGATGCCCTAAATCAGTGTTTATTGTATCATTAATGAAATTGTGAGTAGTGACATATCAAGTTTCTTTCTTAAAATGCCCTAATAAGATGCAAAACTTATGATTGCCATAAATTGTCATTGACTCATACACACTGAGGGAACACAGTAAAGATTTATAAGGACTTTATTAACAGATTGAGATTAACCTTTGGATCTCTTCTCAGGTTTTAAAACTGCTAGCGTGGTTACCTTAAACACAGTCCAAGTCCCTGCATGATCTATTCCCCAGCCTTATCTCTTTGCCCTGGAAGCAACTTCAGGATAATTGCTTTTCAAGAATCACACAGGGGCTTCCCTGGTGGGCCAGTGGTTAAGAATCCACCTTGCAATGCAGGGGCCATGGGTTTGACCCCTGGTTGGGGAACTATGATCCCACATGCCACAAAGCCACTAAGCCTGAGAGCAGCCACTACTGAGCCCACGTACGTGCTCCAGTATCTGCATACTCTAGAAGCCTGAGCGCCACAACTGGAAACTTGGTGCATTGCAATAAATATATACATTAAAAATAAAATCATACAAACTGTATTGGAGGACTTTGCTGGCAGTCCACTGGTTAAGACTCTGCACTTCTGCTGCAGGGGACATAGGTTTGATCCTTGATTGAAGATCTGAGGTCCTACATGCTGTGTGGTGTAGCAAAAAAAAAAAAAAAAAAAATCACACAAACTTGTCGATTCTATTTTATTTAAAATATGAGCAGTACCAATTTTACAATCTTAGATGAATCTTTAATATCTCTGATATTTGATATCCTTATCTATAAAGTGAAAGGACTGGACTTAATCATTTTAAACTGTTTTTTTTTTAATTTTCTATGACATTGATGGTATCTCCCTTATAATTTTATAAAGGATAGCAAAAGTAAGACAAATCTCAACATGAAAACTGCCTGCTTGGCCCTTGAAACCTATCATTTCATCAATAACTTGAAATTCTGGACTTTCAGAAGGCCAGGAGACCTGGAGTCCTGTGACAGGCTTTATATGTCACTCACTGTCCACCCTCAGCAAGTCACCTCATCTCTTTGAGTTGGTTGTTTTATCAGTAAAATGTGGGTTGAAAATACTAGTGTGATACACTTTAGCACAACTGTCATGAAGATCAATTGAGATAACGTGTGAAAGTTACTTGAAAAGTGTAAAGGAATAGGAAAATGGAAACTGTCAAAAAATGTCTTGGCTATATAGGAACTGGTGAGGCTAGATTCAAAATGGCCTTCCATTACAGAGAGAGTTATATGGCTAAAGGCTGAGGCAAAAGCACCTCAAGAAATAAAGCAAAGTATTGTAAATACTTAGCCTGTTCATGGAATAACTATGGGCTTCCCTGGTGGCTCAGATGGTAAAGAATCTGCCTGCAATGCAGGAGACCTGGGTTTAATCCCTGGGTCAGGAAGGTCCCCTGGAGAGGGGAATGGTAACCCACTCCAGTATTCTTGCCTGTAGAATTCCATGGACAGAGGAGCCTGGTGGGCTATAGTCCATGGCATCTCAAAGAGTCAGACACAATTGAGAGACTTTAACACTTTTTCATCCTAGGCAAAACCACCTCAAGAAAGAAAGCAAAGTATTGTAAATACATAGCTTGTTCATGGAATAATTAGAGTCCCAGGAACATTGAGGAGGCATCTTTGTGGAAACTATGACCTGTTACATAACCCCTTTCTCTCCCTCACACAATATGAAGTCTATATGTAAACAAGGGGAGGTTTTCAGACATACACAGAAACCAGTGGGTGTGGGTCCGAATAATACAGGCTGTGTAATGAGTCTTCCTGTAAACTGCAGCAAACCCGAGAAAGATTAGCCCACATTCTCATCCCACACACACTTGGTGTTCGTGGGTCACACTGACGCGGTCACAGGATGGGGCCTGTGTCTGGGGTATCCTGCGTGCCTGGAGGGTATCTTTGTGTGATTGACATGGCGCTCCTGCCAGGGTCTAAGTGTTGGGCGTGCATTCACGTCGTATTTAACAGCGTGGCTCGGTCAGTTGGGTAACTTGGGCAGGTTTCCACTATTTCTCTTTCAGAAGATAATTTTATAGATATTTAACTCCCTTCCCCCCACCCCCACCCTCCCCCAGGTTTAAAAAAATCAAGGCTTCGCTGTTGTCTATTGTGGACGGCTTTTTGTTGGGAAGTCTGTACCTCTCCTGGTATGTGTTTGGGACCGGGTGCATGCTACACCTTTTCAGTTCCACAGGGATGGGACCAGATGGAAGAATTTGATTATCTAGCAGTAGAGGACCAACTGTTCAGTTGGATACAGAACCGGGAGAAAAGGGTTGAAGAGATCTAAAATGGCTGTCGTATGTGGAGCCAACAGTTTCCGAAGGGAACCAGGCAGGCACTGAGGTGTAGTAATGCGGAATCTCTTCCAAGTACCAGCTGGGGCTTTCAGGAGCCGCTATCCCCACAGCAGACACTCAGCAGGCTCCAAGCAGCTTGACTTTACCATATGTGGAACTTTTTATTCTCCACCTCGCTCCCCAGAGGCACGGGCCACAGGGACAGGAGAGGCAGGTGAATTGCTCTTAATGCAGAGCACTAAATCACTGGGTTAACATGAGAAGCCTGGCAAGAGGAAATGGATCTGCAGAAGACTGACTCGGAGTCTCTTAACCTTGGAGCTATTCTGAGCACCAAAAAAGATGCCGCATAATGTTTCATTCGGCTTTCACCTTGTGCGGGCTCTCCTCCATGCTAGTGACCTTTCCATTCTCGGACAGATTTTTTTTTTTTTTAAATGCTCTTAAAAGCCCTTCAGTACTTCAGCATGCTAACTGTACATTTTTTATTCACACGGAATCATACCTTTCCAGTAATGAGGGAGCCGAGCTGCACTGCAATCTGTGATTTGTGCGAATTTCTTGCTTTCTCTCTGTTCAGACACCCCAGTTTGACAGATGGGGCACAGAGCCACAGAGCAATCCATAACTCCAGTTTGTATCATAAATTTCTAGTCCCTCCTCCTCCACCAAATGCCTGCTTAATGGTAGCTAGAATCCTCATGCAACAATGTTGGCGTGCATGGGTAGAATTTAAGACATTTCCTCCGATTGGCCTTAGGAAATCATTTTTACAGTAAAAGGATCAGAAAGGGCTGATAGAGTTTAAAATTAACAAGCATCCACCTGTGTCTGAAAATGACACAAATAAATATTTACTCCATGTGGTCCTTTCTCAAAAATGTTGAATAGGTAAGTTTTGTAAATGTCTTGCAATTTGATTGGATTTATTTTATTCCTAAAACACTTCTGTCATTTTGGACTGTGTTACCTTTAGCACTTGTCCATCTACTTGCCCTTAACAATTAGGCCTATTATTATAGTACTACTTAAGTGAAGAGATCTGGTTTTTGTATTTTTTAAAAATCTGAATTTTGGACTGGTCAGGAGACAAGCAGCCCACAGAAAAATGTGGAAAATTGTGGTGAATGTGAATCTCTAAAAAGCAAAGCTGCATTTAAGACAGAGCTCCTGGGTGAACTGTCATGACACCATATTGATTATCATTTGGTGACCGTTTTCCTCTGAGACAGTAAGTACCCATTCAGGTGAACCAGGTAACCTGTGTACAGAAAGAGAACAGTCAGCCATCATGTTCTCATGCCTTAAGGAACATGTGCTGGGCTACAGTTGAATCAGCAGAAAAGCAGTGATGAGAAATATATAAAGTAAAGCAGATTAAAGTTCATTAGTAGTTAATGAAAAGGAAATAATGTAAACATTATTTTCCAATGCTAGTAACACATTAGCTGAATAAAAAGCATGTTATATGTGTGCAGTATTCAGTAATCCATCTCTTCAACAAATCAGTGTACAAATCAAATCAAGTAGGGAACCAGTATTCATAAGGTTGCAAATGG
>ML662445.1:29137364-29366342 GCA_007570785.1 Antilocapra americana
AAAAAAAAAAATAACCAATGTTAAAAGAGGCACTTCCGTTTTAATGCCTGTTCGTAGGGGAGACGGGTCTGTACAGATGCTTTGACATCCTGGCCCACACACATGAACACCCAAGTTTTATCTTTTGGAAAGAACAAGACATCAGCGTGCATTGTTATCTCTATGGAAAATGAATGAGTGCCCCCTCTCTGTCTCCTGGCAGTGTAGCCACAGTACGTTCGGGTGTATTATGTTTATACTTTGCTGGTGGATGTAGCTATTATTTCAATTGCACACACAGGAAAAAAAAAAAAAGGTTAAAAAATGCCAGCTGGCCATCTCATGTCACTTTTCAGAATGGTGAACTGAGTAGCTCTCTCCATGAGTAGGGATCAAGGGTACTTTGGTGCGGTTGCCCATATGCTCTCCCCTCTTGCCAGTAGACCTGCCTTTCTCTCCCTTCTTTGTGCAGAGTCTGCCCCACATGCTTCCCTTGTGTGGGGAGAAGCCAAGCGTGCAACTTAGTCCTCCTGGGAGAGAACAAACATCTCTTGAGATGTGCTCCCAAATGAGAGAGCCTCACCACCCCTACCTACAGATGAGATGAAACTGATGATGACACATTGGACTGTTTTGATCCTCTTCATTTCTTTCCTTGCCAAAATGTGGCCCAAATGCACGACGGAAATAAAACCTGCTTGGACCGGTGTGCTGGCCTAGGAGAAAGTGTTTTGCAGGGGAGAAGTGTTTTGTATGCACACAGTCTTCACCCAGAATGAAAGTGTTGCTGCTTTCACCACCAGTTGACCCCCTCTCCCAACCATGCCTGCCCTGCCCCATCTTGACACCAAGAACATCTTTAGGCATCCTTCCTTCTTCAGCCAAATTAACCCACTACTGGTACAGCCCTTGATGGCACAGAAGCTGCTAATGTATTTACCCAGCTAACCAGGATACTTTATCTAACTATTCCTGCTTTAAGCTTTAGGGGAAAAAAAAATACCACCGTAGAACAAATACCAATTGTTCGCTTCACTTTCACATGGCCAGCAAGCAGATCTTTTCCAAGTGGGAGTAATATCCTGTTAGCTATGTTTAATTCTTATTTTACCTGGGGGATTGAGAGTACCAAATGATTTCAGCTGTTCAGGCATTACATTTCGGTCTGTCCTCTCCTTCTGCCCCTGTCTTCCTCACATACCCCTTCTGGGACCTTCTTACCATTTAGAGTGAAAGGACAGCTTTTTCCCTGAACCAAAACCAGCAGGACCTATTCAGAAAAGGAACCTTCTGAGATGCTGGGAGGGAAAGACACACACACACACACACACACACACACCACTCCAAATGTACCATTCTGCCTGTGCTTTGGCAGTGCCCCCATACCTGCAACATAACCATTCATCCTTTACCAGATTCATTTCACTGCCCACTTAGCAAAGTATTAATACTTTTCAGGAGGGATGTGTGTGTGTACATGTAGCTTTTGGTTGGGGGGTGCAGGGTGGGAGTTTACCTTTGGCCATGAAATGGACACCGTGTGCATGGTGCTACCACAGGCGTTCTGTTCCAATTGCATTGTGTCTTAACAACAAAGCCCCCCGTGAAACTCAATAAAATTACCAATTTCACAGTTGATTTTCTTCTTGCTCTGCTCTGCAGCCCTCACACTCCTGGCCTGTCTCCACACACTGCGGGGGATGGTGTCGGACCAAACCAATAACACGGTGCTAAAAAGGGGCTTGATATAAGCCAGACTGCTCTTGATTCTAATTAGTGTGTCCAGCAACTTTGAGATCTTTGAACTATCTTTGTCATGAAAAATAATGCTATCAATTTATTCTGAATTGGAAGAAGCTGGTTATCTGGGCAGTGATCAAATCACATACTTCAGTGTGATTCAAGCCATAGTTACATTGCCCAGAACTTATATGGATCCATTTTATTTCTCATACTATGCTGTGTTTTCTCCTCTGATATTATTGACTCTGCTAATTTTGGTAATTTAAAATCAATCTAAACTGTATGACCTGAGGTATGTGAACCTTGGGATCATTGATTAGCAAGCAAGCATTCTAGATCTAATTCAATGACTAACTAGCTGTGGGATCCTGAATTATATCCCTTCTTGTCTCTGTCTCCCAACTACTAAAAAGATAAAATTAAGAAAAGGCAGTTGAGAAAAATATGTACAAGTTCTGCTTTATTTTAATCTTTAGATTAATAGTTAGAATAAATAATGAATGTATTTTAAGGCTCTGGTGAGTCAGGTCTTAGCATATTAAATCCTGCCAGCCTTGTTAACTACAGACTAAGAATCTGACCTAATGCACACTGCAAGATACAGCTTGGGAATTGAATTTAAGGAATTGAACCTAAATTATGATGAATAGGTTCAGTGGTAAAGGATCTGCATGCAATGCAGGAAAAGCAGAAGATGTGGGTTCAATCCTTGGGTCGGGAAAATCACTTGAAGGAGAAAATGGCAACCCACTCCAGTATTCTTGCCAGGAAAATCCCATGGACAGAGGAGCCTAGCGGGCTATAGTCCATAGGATCGTGAAGAGTCAGATATGACTGAGCAACTAAGCACACACATATAATGAGTATGTGGTTCCATGATAGCAGTAGTTCAGTCCAGAGATAAATGACTTTATTCCCAATTCTACCATTTTTTTTTCAAGAGTCACATTCAACCCCAAGCCCATCCCAAAGTTTGATGTGTATTTAATTATCAAAGAATCTTTGTCAATCATTTTTACTTCATTCTTTTACCAATGGCAGATTGTCTGATCTGATGGCCAAGCCCTATTGGACTTGCTTTACAATTTCTGATATCTTATAGAAGACACTTAAAAATTTATTGGCTGGCAAGAGAAGTTTGTTTTATGGATGATTGATTAATGCACTGAATGAATGAATGAACAAACTTAGTTATTAAAATCCCCAATGGTTTTGTGTTGTGGAAATAGAGATCCAGTGATGGAAGAGTTATTTAGAAAAGTTGCCATTTGGAGATCATAGACTCCTATTCCATACATTCTGCTAATATCATCTGAAATCACACTTGTTTTCATGTCCTTCAATTTTTATTCTTAACAATAGTTTTATCTTTAGTTTGATTAAAGCTTTTTTTCTTTTTGTAGGTCTTCATTTGCAAGTATCTTAGAATGCTAATTATCCCCACATATGAAGGCAGGGCCTCTGTCCCATAAATTGTACCTTCCCTAAAGCTACTGTTGGTAACTGCATTTGGTTTCATGTTGGAGCACAATCTTTGTTCTCTTCATAACCATGTATAGAGGAAGGAAAATTGGTTCAGACAAACTAAAGAATGACCCCATCCATTGAGTTCCTCTTGGGGAAACAAGATTCCCAGGGGAGATTTAATTTTACTTCCATTTACTCTCCTATACCTCACCTCCCCCCGGGATTGAGAGGTTTGGAAATCCCACAGAAGACAGCCCCCATGTGTCCAGGAGCTACTGCTTATCATGTTGTAATCCACTATCCTTGTTAACGAAGTGGTTGGGGAATTTCTGAAGTCAACTTGCCTGTCTGTCTTCTCGGACTGGAAATCAGAATATTAGTAGCAATGCTCCATCAGTCTGAAAATATTGAACAACTCAGATTCATTTGGTACTTAAGCTGCTCTCTGTACACCAGTCCACTCTGTCCTGCATTAAGCAAGGTTACCAGCACTCAGTTATTGCTACCATGTGCAAACTGTGCATGCAGCCTTCCATTCATTCAGGAGATTCTGTGATTTTTCTAAGTTCCAAATCAGCTCACTCCTTTTGAAAGGAGTTTTATTGCAACTACATCCAGTAGTTTTCATCTGTCTTCTCCAAAGCATCATGTTAGACTGTGAGCAGTGGGAAGGGTTAAAGAAACACACCCTTTTATTTATAATCAGTCCTCATCCACAGTATTACCCATTTCACCACACACCATGAACCTTGAAACTTGCTGCCAAAACCCATTCCTCGCCATTGTGTCCATAAAGAGTGGCAGTTGCTTTTTCTGGACCCCTACACCAGCTGTCACATTCGATTTCTATGAGATTTTCTGTACATACTTCCCCAGTAACTTGAATTGCCTTAAAATGATTTAAAATCTTATGCACTTAAGGGCAAGTGTCCCAAACACAACTCCCCTCAAACATTGTGTGTGTGTGTGAACAAAATTATTAGCCCTCCTCCCATGAGGTGAATTGAGAGGAAGGAGACAAAGAGAACATGACACCCTGGGATAGCTCCAGTCTGAGGGTCTCCCGTCACAAGCTTTCATAATGAGTATCATGCATATGACCATGAGTTATCATGACTGTGACCTGCCTCAGGAGGTCCCATGCCACATCTGTATTAACAACTGCATCTGCTTCAGGGTAACCTTATTAGCTTGCCGCAGCTGAGCCAGGGGCCTCAGGAGGTACTAGACCAAGTCCCCCGAGAGGCCTGGTACTTCTGTTCTCCCTAAATTTTGCTTGGTGCCCAAAATTTAACATCAGGACCTGCTGAATTTTATTTTGAATTATCTGCTGTAGTAACTCCAGCAGAAAACAACACACTCACACATATGCATGCTCCCCTCAAAATTGGCAAGTTCCCCAAATGCCATCTCTAATTCCCATTATGGCATACGGCTTGTTTGTTTCATAGGAAAAGCAATGGAAATATCAAAAGAATTCTCACCTTGGTTTCTGTTTTTCTTCTCACTGTAGAAGTATATGGAGGGCTGTCAACAACACAAAATGCAAAAAACACATATGTGTGAAGCTATCTATGGAAATTTTACTTCCAACCCTGACAAGGAGAATAGTGAATAAAGTTTCTGTGAATGGAGTCGTATGACAAGGAGATCTGGTGTGGTGTGTGTTTCAGTGTCTGTGTAATGTGGAGTGTGGGGTGTGCATCCATGCAAGTATGCCTTGTGCAAAAGAACCCAGCTTTTTGAACTAAATTCTTAAAGAAGCTCTCTATCACTTGTTTCAAATTAATCAGGCAGCATGGAACTCAGCAAAATAGGTGCCATTCATTCATTCATGTACCCTTTAGACAGTGAAAGTGACAGAGAAGTATTAATTCACCTGGGAACATACCTAGAGCAACATCCTAAAGGATATTCCCATACTAGTGACTACTCATAAAAGATACTTTCCCTACTCTCCTCTGATGGGCTGAAGGCTTATCCAGTTTCCTTTTCATGAGTTCTGCATTTAATGTTGCCCTGCCAGTAAAGATAGATAGAATAACACACACAGCTCAAATAACCCTTTGAGGACTAATTCAGATTGTGTCAAACAGAATTCCACCTTGAACCGATGGAGTGTTTCTGAGGCTGAGTCGTCCGATGACCTCTAAACATCCACACCTCCTCTCTCCAGTCGACCCAGAGTACTACCTTAGACAGTTCCTGATACAGTCACACAATAACAGCTCCTTTTCTTTGGCCGAGTGCATGCTCTCTGTCAGGTCAACTGTAGAATGCCTTGCACTGAGGTTAGCATTTTACATGGGTTGTCTCACTTCATCCTCCAGTATAACCGGGTTATGTTATCATCCTGATGTACAGTGAGGAGGTGGAAGGAGGCTGAGGAACATGTGCAAAGGCACAGATAAGGTCCAGTTTCTTTCTGAGCAAGTGTGATTCAGTGGACCATGATGGGAAAGTTCTACATTGCATGTGTTGAAGTGTCCCCCATTTGAAGACCTTTCATTCTTTCCCATCCCTATCAGGGCTCACAGTTTATTTTCTCTCTTGAGTATTTTCTATGTGGACCAAACCACTCTGACTTTGACACTGACCCCCAAAATCAACGCAGACCTATCTTAAATACAGTCCCTTGTTATCCCCAGGCATGAGAGTAATTACATCCTCAGCTTTACAACCCTAAAAAGTTCATTTTAATTCTGTGACTTCTCTTTTGTTATTCAGTTTTAGTCATTTCTCCTCTGTAGAAAGCAGCCATAACACATTTCCATAACACATTTAGAGCAGCAGTCCCCAGTCTTTTGGGGACCAGGGATTGATTTCATGGAAGACAATTCTTCCATGGGCCAGAGATAGAGGGATGGTTTTGGGAGAATTTAAGCATATTACATTTATTGTGCACTTTATTTCTGTTATTATTACATCAGCCCCATGTCAGATCACCAGGGCATTAGATCCTGGAGGTAGGGGACCCCTGGTTTAGATGGTTTCCTCAGCCAGTATTTGGAGGAAACCTAGATGTGGTACATCAGCCATCATAAGATCATGTTTTTCTTTCTCCCCCGGCCTCAGGGTGTGCTGGGATTCTGGGGTAATCCAAGCATTGGGTAGCACAGCAAATATATGTACTCTTGAAGGAAATAAAAAGAAAATTGTAGGAGAAGCAGTTTAGCTCACTTTGTAGATTGTACCTCGCCAGGCCAAGTGAGTACTGCTTAATTGATAATGATCGGCTTCTCTGTTACCTTTAACCATTTTCTTGTAACCGTATCCTAAGCAGCAGAAGCAGCATCACCTCATATTTCAGTGTAAAGAAGGCTCCTTTGAGCAGAGGTGACCTGGCCGAGCACTCTTGATGCGCAGACGCGTGACAGTCGACCAGGCTTCCTCTATGTTATCTGTTCTTATTTGTCTCCTAGGTCTTAGTGCAGTTATTTGCTTGCTGTTTCCTTCTTTCATTTTTCTGTTTGCTATGTTCATCTCTTCTTCACTTATCTCATTTCCCCATTTCTTCCCTGCATTTTTTTGGTCCTCTGCACTTTTTTAAGGAAATTTCTCTTTCTGTGCCTTAATGGTTTCATACATAGTGATGTTTGCTTTCCTCTGAAAATTCCTTCCCTAAAAATTAAAAGATAAAGAAAGGGAAACACTATTCCTATCTTTTACTTTGAATAATCTGTCATTTTTCTAATTATGGCCAATTTTGAAAAAGAAGAGAAGTGTAAAGGAAATTAATTACTAATACCTCCAACTTTAAAAGGTGAGTTGGTATTTATTCTTCAAGTTTTTCTTCTTCAGCCTTTTGTTTATAAAATTGTATGCACACTTGTATATATACTTTAAACATGAATGTGATCTTACTATACATTATAGCATTTTAAACACAGTTCTGCTTTTGTAATATTATTTTATAATGCACATACCCTCATGTCATTAAATATTCTTCAAACATATCAAATATATAATTGACATTTATTGTTTATTATCTGTCAGAACTTTTCTAACTAAATGTATGAATCCACTTATCTATGGTTATTCTATGAGACAGGTACTGCTGTTACTCCCATTTTATATTAAGGGAACTGAGACACTAAAAGACTAAGTAATTTGCCCAAGGTCACAAACTAATAGTTGGCAAGATTTAGACTGAAGTGTTTGAGGTCTGGAGATTGTGTTGTCAACCACTGAGATACTCTGACTTGCAATAGACCTTGATGATTGCAAAATAGCCCTCAAATACCCCAACTCATCTTTATTGAAGCAGTACAACTTGGATGTCCTGCATTGTCTGAGCTGGACATTTTGAACTGATCCCAATATGTTGCTCTTCTAAACATGCTAACGAGTATTCTCTTCCATAAAACTGTATTATTATCTCTGATTACTTCCTTAGGATAAATTCCTATGAGTAAGAAACTATGAGAGCATTCTTGAAGCTCCTCCTATGAGTTTTTAGATTTCTGGTCAGAAAAGTTGTCCTGATACACATTTCCCTCTATGTGTAAGAAGACGGCATGTCTCCATGCCCTTGATCACACTAAATGATGGACTTTTAAAAAACGAGATGTTTTTTAAGTTAAAAAAAAACTCCATCTGATATGTACCAACAATGGCTCATTTTAATTTTCCATTCTTATTACTAGTGAGATTGATTTTTTCATCTTTTATTCACCATTTTTGTTTTGTATTTCAGAAAGAACTTAGTCATGATTTATGGCCATGAAAAATTAGCATTTGTCGTTATGTTGTTGACTTAAAAGAACACTTCACTATGAGGTATTTGACTTTTAATATATTATTTTCCACTTTTTTGCTATTTTTCTTTTTAATGGTGTTTAATATACACATATTTTAACTTATTAACTAAGAACATAGTGTGTACACTTTGCATGATATATAAAGGATACTTTGCTGAGTCTCAGTCGTGTCTGGCTCTGCGATTCCATGCACTGTAGCCTACCAAACTTCTCTGTCCATGGAATTTTCCAGGCAAGAATACTGGAATGAGTTGCCATGCCCTCCTCCAAGGGATCTTTTAGAGCCGGGGACTGAAGCTGCATATGTATACATATAGCTCATTCACATTGTTGTACAGCAGAAACTAACACAATATTGGAAAGCAATTATACTCCAAGGGGGAACAGAAACCTTCTGAAGCCCACCTTTGTCTCTCCTGCCCTCCTCGAATTCACCTCCACCTTAGGCTTCCTCGAGCCATCAATCTTTCTGTGGAATCAGTTTCCACAAGGGTTGGAGACATACTCAGATATGCACTTGTTTCCAGGTGTCTCAGGGGACAGTCCTTTGTCCACACTTTATGTCAACTCACCGGCTTGTGTAAACCCAGATAATTCATTCCTAGAAATTGTGCAGCAATTTTTGAAATTGTGTAGACATCCACAACTTCAGTCACCAGTCTGTTTCTAACTTCATAACTGCTTTGATGGTTGTCGACATAAACCCTTTTAAGGAAAAGGTCATTTTGGATTTGGGGCTTTTTTCCTCAATGGCTTGAACCAGAACACAATCGGTCTTTCCTGCCATCTAGGTTGTGTTCACTCTGCCAGTGGGAATTGGCTGTGAGGGCAGAGCAGGATCCAGTTTGGAAGATGCCTGTGGGTTTCCAGGGACCGTGCGATGCAGGGCTGGGCATTTTCTCTTTGCTTCTTTAATCTTGTCGCTCTTTCTGTGACTCCTTCTCCCTGCATCCTCTGATTTCTCGGAACCATTGATGTTAGAACTGGAAAAGCTCAGGATTATATAAGGGAGTTGATGGATCAGTGCTGGTTCCATGGCATTGTGTTAGGAGTGGTAAGCCTGTCACTTTCCTTTCGAACCACACAGAGGCATGCTGAGGAGAAGGAGGAGAAGCAGAACGGATGATGGGACAAAGGGAAACATGGCAATCCTGCTAAAGCCTTTGAAGTGGTAGACGATCCATCTGCCCGTTTGAGTCTGAGGCTGAATCCTTTTTTAAAATGCATCAAATGTCGAAGTGCGAACTTGGTTCCTGACAGCATCTGTGATGCTCTGTGGAGACACCCGCATCGCGGTTTTCCAGACGTTGTGTGTATGCACGCGAGAAGGGTTTGATCCACAGGCCTCGCCGGGTGGGGACCAGGTGGCGCTCGAGTAGACACATCATTTCAGTGAGGTCCTGTGAAGTCCTGGCAGCCAGGCCCCATAAAACCAGTGTGGGGAGAGCCATAGGCTTTTGATTCCAATGTGAAGCCACGTCCTCTTGTCTCTCATTATCCCAGCGTTAAAAGATAACAGGAAAGGGGGCAGGGCCAAGCAGGCTTCCTAATGACTTCACAAACCCTGGTGGGGGGAGAGTTTTGATGGGCAGTATAGGAAATAAAGTTTTAATTGAGAATCACAGATTTTTGTTAGAGAATTTTGGCAATATGATTTCCATTTATGTGACCAGACGTATTACTTAAAGGATTAGCATAGATGATGTGCAAATTGAAATTTTAGCTGACTACTATTCTCCACACTGACAGCATTAAGATACACTTAGTAATATCACTATGTGGACCAAAAGATGTACTAAACACAGTCATTAGCACCCTTTAAAGAATTCACATTCAAAACGGTAGGCATCGCTGATCTTAACTGACTGCTTCACCCTTTGTAGGTCAATATTTTTAAAAGATCTCATAGTTTTTGACATAGGGTTTCAGTGTTGGGATATTTGGGTCTGATTTAAATAAAAGTAACCTACATCACTTTTGTCTCAATGACTCTTACAGAATAGTTGTAGCATATAACTCTGCACTTCAACCTTATAATAGTAATTTATACTGTTTTCTCTAATGCCAGCAAAATAACCAAGTGCTACCTTTCAGGGTAGAAAAGAGAGTTTGAATTCATGCCTCCTAAATTAAGTTTGTAGGAGACCTTAAACCTGTGTGCAAAACTTTAAGTTGAATTTAGGCAGAGAGAGGAGTTGTCTGTGGAAAGATGTTCTTCCACTTATCATAAGATCACAATTTTCTAGGCTATCATTAGTACCAGATTTAAAACATTTTTCAAGTTAAATTTTCTCTAGCAGTAAAAGCATGCCCTTGGGAACTGTTTAGGCATTTGGGAGGGGCACTGACTTTGAGGAATCACCAGAGGACGGTGTTCTAAACTGCCCTTGGAGTGCACCAAGTAAATGCCTAAACATAGGCATTGATCGCTGATCATTCTCATCTGTAATCTCACAGATGGTTAGTGCTTTAAAAATATGTAGAAACATTCCATTGTGTGGATTCATAAAAGGAGTACTTCTCAATCATTACTCTTTAATACTCTGGGAGATCTCTGCAATCAATGAAATGATACATTAGTGTTTACACTCTCTCATTTAAGAAATAACCATTAGGAGCCAACATCAAGAGCAGAAATTTGCTGACCCCCATCCTGCAAGAAGCTCAGCGGCAAGGAATCCACCAGCAGTGCTGTAGCTACAGGAGATGCAGGTTCAATGCCTGGGTTGGGAAAACCCCCTGGAGGAGGGCATGGCAAATCACTCTAGTATTCTTGCCTCGAGAATTCCATGGACAGGGGAGCTTGGCAGACTACAGTACATAGGGTCACAGAGAGTCGGACACAACCGAAGTGACTTAGCATGCACACACATGCACCCTGTAAGAAAGGACTTTGCTTAATTCTTTTGTTTATAAAAATCATTTCTTATTTGTGCATCATGAGTCCCTAAGTGAAATCCTCTCTCACTGTACCTGACAAGCTTACCTCATGCGGAGGGGGAGATTTACAGTATTTAACCTAGGTCCTGGATTGGTTTCTCGTATTCAGTGGAAGCCAGCTCTGACTCTTCTGACTAGTCTAGTTGCCTGAATAGAAAACTCTAGTACATTTCTACACAGATGTTTGCCTTGACTTTCTTCTACTCCATCTGTCACCAAGCCCTGAGGGGGTGGAGGTGGAGGGAAGGAGTTTGAAGAACCTATAATAGTTTAGTCCAGCCTACCATCATCTGAACACCTGAAAAGTCACCCTTTCCAAAGAGTCTGGTCCAATTTTTGAAGACCTACTAAAATCACCCAGTCATTCATGTATTTACTCAACAAAGTAAAATGTCGAGTAAATGGGATACAAAATGAACAGGATACAAAGATAAATAGAATTTTACCTTTCCTCAAGGTAATAAAATACCTTTGATCAATAATCAAAATGTACTAAACCGTAAGGTGTTAGCTATGAGAAGACAGGGAAGTGGCTGAAGGAACAGACCTTGACGGGGCACGGAGGTCTTTATAAAAGATTATGCTTCTGAGCAGAATCTTGAATGATCAGTTCAAGCTCCTCAGGAGGCCAGGGAAGAAGGATACTCTATGAGAGAGAAGAGTGTGTCTAAAGCATGGAGTTTGAAGACCCAGGGAGATGGTAGGTCCTCAGAGAATCCTGTTTCCAAGCCAATGAAGTTTAGTTTTATTTTGAGGACAGTTAAGAGGCTTCCAGGAGATTCTAATCAGGAGACAACATAATAAAGGCTTGGAGCAGGCTAGAGCATGGAATTAAGGGAGTGAGAGACCATGTGCAGTCAAGTATAAACAGCCCAGGAGACTTAGATGAGGGTCAGAACCAAGGCTCTGGCAAGAGAAATGGTGAAGAAATAGAACTCAGAAATATTTAGGAGTTATGATCCAAAGATATGGGTGATGAAGGAAAGGAAGGCGTCTCAGGATGCTATAAGCCTGTCTCTGAAATTTCCACCCACTGGTCCACATGGAGCAAAACAAATCCTTCCTCTCCCATAAAGTCCTTCATATATTTTGTTGCAGCTGACATGCCTCTTCTCTTGATTCTCCTCCAAGATCAACATGCACGAGTTCCTTCAGACTCCACTCGTATGTCATGGCTTCAGAACCATCATCACCTCTCCTCTGAGTCTGTTCCTCTAGGCTGTGCTCATTCATTCATCATCTGTTCTATGCCAGGGACTCTGTCACCAATAGGGGATGCAAAGATACGCTGAGTCCATCTCAGACATGGTCAGTAGGTAAAAGGCAAGAAGTGAATAACGACATGCTCGGTGTTGTACAAGTTTTAATGGAAATGTCTGCAGAGGAATGGCTCTCAGGCTTTCCTCTGCCCCGAACATAGCTGATAGCGTATACTTACACTATGAGTTTCCATAGCTCACCTAAGTGGCAGAGTCTCATGAGGACCATCAACTCATCTCTCATCATAGACCATCCCTGTGGAAGTGAGCATCCAGAGGACTGGGGTGTATCTTTTCTTCACTGCCTGCCCCATCTCCTTGAGAATCAGCCAGGGCAAGGATGCAGTGGGGGTGGCATACAAAAGGTATAGAGTTCTTAATCAGAATGACGCCTTAAGGGAATTCATTTAGTGATGTGTGGATGGAGCATTGGAGTGAGAGTAGGCAGGCTAAGGGAGGCACCAGCAATGAAGACTAGCTCTTCCATCTGTCCCAGTCCTTGGTCACCCAGTATAGAAGCCTATATTAGCCATATAAGCAGACTTCCTTTAATAAAATCATTGGCTTCCTAGATATCTTAGGGCGATAATTGTTAGGAAAGAGTATGAACCCTCTGTTGGCTTCATCTCTGATTATCAGAGATTCACATGTTCCACCATTTAATCCTTTTAATAACTTTAAGAGGGAGAGAGTCATTCTCTATCCACCCCACCACACATATGGCTGAAAGATCTTCCTCTTTGGCCGGTCCAATCAAAGCATCCCAGCTACATGGGGCAAGGGTCGAGGGAGGGAGTCTGCCTCCTCTCTTAGATTCAGCAGCAGCATTGAGGACAAAAGCCCTTGCCTTATATTTCACCCTGTTTTCCCAGGGCAGGAAAGTAGTCACAGTTAGCCACATGGACATTTTTCATCCATCTCCAGAATATGAATGGTTTTAATGGTTTGTTGAACAAAGTAGAAGAATCCTTTCAAATTAGGAAAATGCAGTAGATGTGGTTCCTATTCTGCACATTTGTTTAATGCTCCAAGTTCATTTATGTCAGCACACTGCAAAGGGGCATTGCAGAAGCTGGTACTTATATAAATAATAGATTTGTTGCTTTATTTATAGCATCAAGCTATTAGATTGGCTGAGGGATAGTAGTCTTAAATAATTATATCTTTTATGCGTCTCTGATATTAAACATGAAAATACCATGTCCTTTTGATCTCTCCTTGAACCCTAATTTATGACAAAATAAAAACTTTAAAAAAAAATTCAGATGTTCTTAAAAACAATCCTTCACTGACCAAAATTCATAATTCACAGTAAACAATTATTTTACAGTCTCAGAGCCAACATACCTTCCTTTGATGGTACAGGTTCAAGGTGTCTGGGAAAAAAAAACACCTGAATATTTTGCTGAAGAGACTTTTTATTTCCCAGGATGACTTTTTCCACTGACCTACTCTGTTCCCAGAATATTTATGTTTAAAAGAAAAGAAGGAAGGAAAGGGTGGAGAGGAAGAGGGAGGAGGGAGGGAAGAGAAAAGAACAGAAAAGAAAGTTTATTTCTTCGAAAGATCAATGTAATCCGTAGACCTCTATGAACATAAAACAGATGGCAGACATGAATGAATTGTGACCAAAACTTTGAACTTTATCCCTGTTCCAGGCCCTAGGAATATCCACCCTCTGGTGAGACCCATCTCTGTACTCAATCAGGATAACTAAGAAGGGCATAAATAAGTCCTGTGCAAATAATTATGTTGGGTCCATTTATGCCTCACATTCAGATATACCCGCCTAATTGAATCGAGTGTTTAATCCCAGGATTCATTATCTATTTCCCTATCTAAGTCTTTTTTCCCATTTATGTTTAGCACCCAGCTGTCCCCTCCTCCAAATGGTCAACTGTAGTCCTGTAAAAAATCTTGAGAGTGGCCTTCCGAACCCCTAGCTCTCTGCAGCAATTTGCTCAGTAGGGGCAGCTGGCTCTTGGTGCGTCCCTGCCGCTGGGTTGAAATTGTTAAAGAGAGCAAGCTGCTTGGAGATGGGGAAGGGGACCTCAGCCCTTCCTGGGAGATATTCCGGGTGGAGTCAGGTCTTCAGCTCGAGTCAGGACCAGGCAGTGCTGCCTTTTGTACTCACCAGAATAAAGCAATAAAAAGATCAGTTAAAACGCTTGCTGGAAGTTATTGATAGAAAAATTCTTTCTGCACGAAAGATTATAAACAGAGTGTTATCTGAAGATGGATTTGTTTTAATTTGGCATTGATGTATTTGATACCTGGTAGGATCAAAGAAAACAGAATCAAAGGCAGAAACACAAGCAGCCCCGCTTCTCTGAATATAGGGCTCTTTTATAGATATAAAATCTCAGGACTGGAGTGCTCAAATTTATTTGTACTGATGTTTGTTTAAAGATCAATATTAAATAAATTGGTCTGGAAGCTATAGTCATAAAGCAGCTGTCGAACTAATGTAATCCCACAATGCCATTTTGTCTACTGCCTGAAACCTGGTTAACTGTGTACTTCTAATAACATGTGGAAATCTGTTGAAAAAGAAAATAGCTGAACTGGATTTTCTGAACTAGGACAAAATTGCAGTTGCATATGAGGGGAATTTTTAAAATATATGTATTTGGTCCCTCTCAGGATGATAATCAATTCCTTTTTATGGCCAAGTATCCAGGATTTATATGCGTGTGTATGTGCTAAGTCGCTTCAGTCGTGTCTGACTCTTTGGGACCCTATGGACTGTAGCCTACCAGGCTCCTCTGTCCATGGGATTCTCCAGGCAAGAACACTGGAGTGGGTTGCCATGCCCTCCTCCAGAGGATCTTCCTGACCCAGGGATCAAACCCATGTCTCCTGCATCTCCTGCATTGGCAGGTGGGTTCTTTCTCACTACCACCACCTGGAAGGCCAGGATTTGTATAATCTACAACTCTCTTATAAAATACATAAAAATGCCTCTTTAGATTATATTACTGTGCATTAATATAAAAGGTAAGTCTCAAGACCCTTGATTTCACTTGTTTTGTTAATTCTTGATATTATCGCTCTGTTTGATCTTGTTGGCATTTGTTTGTTTGTTTTCAATCATTGTCTTTACTGTTGTTTTGTCAACTGTGTACTGGTGTGCATCAGTGCCTTTGTAAATCTCAAATTTTAGAATATTTGCCCTGCTCTGTATTATGCACCAGATTCTACATGTATTACTTTGATCCTTAACATCACTTGGAGAGTACAGAAGTTTTATTATTATTATCATCATAATCATCACTAAGTACCCATTTTACAGATGAAGAAACTGAAGCATGGGAAGGAAGTAGCTTCTTCATAGTTAGAAAGTCAGACCTTTGCAGTATTAGTTTGGGGTGGGTTGGTAACCAAGCTCTTATTTATTGTTCTCCTTCCAACCAAGACCGAGCAAGGACATTCAAGACTGTGATAGAAGCCACAGAAAAGATAAAACAGGACAGAAGAAGAAAACTAAGACAGAAAGGAAATTACGATTATGTATCCTGTCTGAGATGCCTGTGTAGTCTTACCCCCCACTGTCTTTGTCACATGGTTTTTGAACATCCAGTTTTTTTTTAATTATGTTTTTAGCACTTTGATGTAACTGAGCATAGATTTGTGCTTTTATATTTATTTGTTTTATTTATTTGGCTCTGCCTGGTCTTACTTGCAGCTCATGGAATCTTTAGCTACAGCCTGTGAACTCCTAATTGCAGCCTGTGGAATCTGGTTCCCCAACCAGGGATTGAACCCAGGACCCCTGCATTGTTAGCAGGAAGTCTTGGCCACTGGACCACCAGGGAAGTCCCCCGAGCACCCAGTTTTGTTTTGCTTGTTACTTAGAAACACATGACATGTATCTCCTGTTCTCAAGTTGTATAGACTCCGATTGTGATCGGCAGATAAGGCTTACCTATGAAGAGGTGATCACAGTGTAATGCAACGTGGATAAAAAGTCAGATGAGAAGGACAGACTCCAGAGACAAGAACAGCATAGCTGAGTCAGCAAAGAGGGAGGAAGACTTACACTGGGCCATGACTGACCCAACTTTATTTGACTAAGGAAAGGAAAACTGAAGGATGACATGGTGTGACTCTCATGGGACCTTAGGGAGGTGTTAGTGATGGTTAAGCTGGCCAAGTAGCAAGGCTTATGAAGGTGAAAGTTAGTCTCTGTTTTGGGGTTTTTTTTTTTTTTTTTCAAATAAACCAGATAATAAAGTGAGTTTTTTCAGAGAAACCAAAATCATGGCATAGAATATGCCCATATTTCTATATATTCTCTTTCTATGTCCTTCTCAGTTTTCAGTAGGGCTTCCTGCCTGTTTTCTTTATATCTAAATACTTGTTATATCTCCTGGACTCAAAGAACACCTGAAGGGGCATTTTTGTAAGTGACTTAGGGGACAGGTGTGAGAATGAAGCAATTTTTTTGATTTCCTGGAATTGTTTATTTCTTGTGGCCTGCTTGGGAGGATTGAAGAACATGGTGATTAGGAAAATGGGCCTGTCTCCTGAATTCCAGGTAGATTCTTTACAGTCTGAGCCACCAGGGAAGCTCTAGAGTCAGATTAGTGAGTAAAAATCCAAGCGTCTCCACTCGCTTGCTGTGTGACTGGGGAAAACCACTGAAACTCTCAAAAACTCAGTCTCCGCATCCCCATAAAATGGGAATAATAGTAGTAGCTAACTAATACGGCTGTTTAGAGTGGAAAAGCATTTAACAACATACCTGGTGCACAGTTAAAACTTTATAAATAGTAACTACTGTAATCATGATCCTTTGTAAAAGTTTCCACTGTTTCATTTCCACTTTCTACTTCCACCTGGTAGCAAGCTACCAGGAAATGTAAAGTTTTCAGAAGAAGATGAAACATTACAAAGAAATACAGTAGACTGTTAACTAATTTGTAAAAGTTAAACCTAAAGGGGAGATAGAATTCATAGTGCTATTCATGTTTCAGCATTCTCTGAGAGTGCGCTTTAAATAGTTGTAAATGTATGGCAAAACCAACACAATATTGTAAAGAAAAAAAATCTTTCTTGAATTTTTTACAATAAAAAAAAAGTATTTAGCTTTTAACTCTTTAACTGAGAACTTCTTAAATCTTTTGTCCGTTTTCAAAAAGAGGTTGTTGAGCATTACAATACTGGAAGTCAGGATTGGGCCATTTGGGCCATTTGTGCTCCACGACCAGTTCAAGCTTAAGTCGAGTGGAATTTGTCTCTTGAGTACTCTTACCATCCAAATATGGGTGAAGTGACATCTGTGACAGGGTGGAAGAAGTTTGTTTTTTGCTTTGGTTTTGTTGTTTTGCCATAGGCTTTGCCCATCATCCAAGGTTAGCAGAAAATATTGATTAATAACACCAAAGAAGTCTAGGAAACTATTTTCTGTTTTAAAAAGTCTTAACCTTCAGGAATTCAGGACTCATTCTCTTTTTAACTTTTTATTTTGTATTGGGGTATAGCTGATTAACAATGTTGTAGTAGTTTCAGGAGAACGGCGAAGGGACTCAGTCATACATACACACATATCTACTCTCCCGCCAAACCCCGCTCCCATCCAGGCTGCCACATAACATTGAGCAGAGTTCCCTGTGCTCTCCAGTAGGTTCCATTTTAAATATAGCAGTGTGTACATGTCCATCCCAAACTCCCTAACTACCCCTTCCCCTGGCCTTCCCCTTCGGCAACAGTAAATTCATTCTCAAAGTCTGTGGAGGACGCTCGTTCTTGCAATAATATTGATCTAAGTATTTGGGGACATTCATGGATGCCAGTGAGGTGGGGGCTGGGGGGTATGGAGAAGTGGCATAGTGAGCCTGATATTTCTCTTGAAGCAGACCTGGCTTTGTAGGATTAAGAGAAAGCATTGTGGACAATGGCCAAGGAAGCCCTGCATGATACTGAAGCCTCGGTCTGGTTACGGAAGTCAAGGTTCGCTTCAAACACAGTATGCAAAACTATGTCCACGACCAGGGCCACGGGGATGGGTTTTTTTTCAGCATGAAAGACTCCAGTCTTGGAGGAGTTCCACAGACAATCGTCTGCAGCCAGCAGTGCTCCTGCAAGCTGGTGCCCTTACTTACATATGTGGGTCACACAAAGGGGAGAGGGGGACTCTTTGTTCCCTGTCCGCGGGAGGACGAAGTTTTGTATGATATTAACAGAGGCTCAGCACCGCAGTGGATATTTTCTTGGACACCATGCAGGGACAATAGATCTTAGCCTTTATCGTAAGAGGATATCTAAAATGACTCCTTCCCCCTGTGTTTTCTTGTTAATCAGAGGCTAACTTTAAAATGTGAAGATGTTTTCATTTGAATAGTTTCAGTAAATAGCGGCTTTCCTGAACTCCAAGTGTTTCAGCTTTGGCTTTTTTGATTTTTTTTTTTTCCCCCTTGAAAGCCTTCATCCCGGGTAGCTAAGTTGGCAAAGAGGTGCCTTTCTTACCTGGGTTTCTTCTATAAGCTCAGAATGTTTCAAATATCCAAAAGTGATTTTAGTTAGCATCTTGATTTAACATCTTTAAACATCCATCTGTGTGTATCCGGTTTATCTATTTCTACTTTTCTTAATAAAGATGTAAAACTTAAAGTAAAATTGTGGCTGATTGTACTGAATTATGACTCTAAGATAGATTCATCAAATCTCCCAGCTGTATAAGACAGGGCTTACTAATGAAGTTCCCTATCAAAAAGAAAAGCCTAATTTTGATTTGGCTTAGGTAATGAACTTCTTTTTCCTGGTGTGATTGTCTGCATGGGGTGGCTAGAAGAGTGGCAAGAGAGAGTGCGCTCACAGAAGCATTATGCAAAATGTCTTTTGTCTCTTTTTGCTGGGATATATTAAATTTTCAATGTAGTCTATGTAATATAAAATTATGATAATGACTTTTGGCCCACTGTGAAGGCAGCTTGCTGGTCCTGAGCATGTGTGTCTGGCTTGAGCACTAGGATACACTGTGGGAGTTGCCTTTTCTATTAACAAACCTCTAGATACCTAATGATGAATTTTCTTTCACCAAATGTTCTCCTTTTGTCTAAAATACAAGCATTTTCTAAATTGCTTTTGAGAAAAACAAGAGAGGCAGAGAGGTCTCTGGTACTAACAAGGGATATGGAAACAAAGCAAGGGCTTCAGTTAGCATCATTCTTGTAATTATAAACCAACCAAAAGGTTGTTTCCTGTAGTAGTGAAAATATTTACCGTCTTACTGGTATAACTGATGGCATCACTTAGTTAAAGGACAAATTGAACCATTGCCTCAGAAAATATTTCTATTCCTTCCAGTCACATGACATTTGATGGCTGAATTTATTATAGATACTTGTGGCAACTTTCAATATCTATTGGTCCTTCCCATTGGAGGAAATGTTTCTTCTTTTGTTTTTTCCTCTGTCTCTTAAAAAATGTTAAATAATGGAAATGGAAAAAATAATGGAAGCTTTAATTTTCTTGTTGTCTATCATTTTTGACACAGGTATCTTAAAAATCCTTTATGGAGGCATTTTCAAAGATTCTGTATTTCACGTCACTTTTAATTTTAAAAGGATAGTATTATGCATAATAATGGAAGTTGCTCTTTAAATAATTGCCGCTAAAGGCTATCAGCTTATTCTATACAACACCGTCCTTGCTTAGAAAACCTTTAGAACTCTGATTTTAATTGTTCTCAGGGCCAGTTTACAAAATACCCAAAAAGCCACCAGCTTATAAGTCACACTTTATATTTTCTTCATTTTTCATCTTTTTTCTTGAAGGCCAATATCTTCCTGACCTCTTCTTTTATTATCAACTTGACATGATAATAAATTTCTGTCTAGGATTTCACAGTTTTTAGGGAAATTTCTGTGATGTCACAAAGCATGAGTGGGATATTTGCTAGAAAGCTAGCTTTGAAGAAAATTCACTAATGCTATGTTGAGAGTGCTGAAAAGAGGATGATAGTGTAGAAAATATGAGACAGGGTACACGTTGATACTAAATGTCATTTCAAAGTTGTGTGAGACCTTAGATGCTTATTAAGTCTTCTAGTTGTGTTAGCCTATGTCAGGGGAAGGTCAATACCAAGAATATTTGCATATCTGTCGATAACAATGTGAACATCTCTAGCAGGTGTGATTTTGTTTGTAGGCAGATTAATAACTTTGGAACTGATTACCATAACCTACTAGAATAGTTCATTAGAATTGCTTTTAAAAACCCAACTAATGGGCTCATGTGAACCAGAAATCTCTTAGGTAACTGTCTCCCGATTTCTGGAATTAATAGAAACTCTTGCAAAATATTTATGTTAATGAATGCTTCTGCAACCTTTCTTAGTCACTGAACAAGCATATATAAAGGGAAACCTTCTGTAAAGTATCAGAAAATCTAGAAAACAACCCAAGTGTCCATTCATTGGTTAAAATACACAGCGGTTTTGTGACCACTTGCCTGTACTTTTTCTCTCTTCTGGGACTTGCCCTCTCAAGGTTCCATGGCCTGGTCAAGCTGAGACATGGAAGCCACATCTGTTCCATGTAAGTGAGTGCACAAGAGCAGTCCACGAACTTTTGAGGTAGGCATTAAGCAAAGTAGAGTTAAGAATGAGGTCATGCGTTAGTGAGCTATGATTCCACTGAAGGCTGCCAATAATGAGGCCAGTCCCAATGACCTTATTTCAGTCCATTTTATTTGGGGATAAGAGTATTTGCTGAATTAGGACAGTGCTTACGGCAACCGCTTGATCTCTTTGTTTTTCCTTAAATTTCAAAACTCAGGCGGTGTGTGTCTGAATAACCCAGGTGCTGTGCCTGCTGAGTGGCCTGTGCTTGGTAATCGCCAGAGATCAATGAGGGGGAGGACTTGAAGGATCTAGGAAATGAGGTTGGGCAGGTCCAAGCGGTGTCAGTCTGGCGTATTTGATGAGGTGCCATGGCTGTGCAACAGTTCCACTTCTGGAGCCAAAAGAAAGCATCCCTTGGTCCAATCTTATTCTTCCATATGTTCCCTTCTCGGTGTCGAGGGGGAGGAGAATGGAAGCAGCCCTTTAGGAAAAACGTTTAGTGTGTTAAGCTATACAAGATGATGTTTGCCTAGTAGAAAGACAGTTCTTGGCAGCCAGTTTCTATGTTTTTGCCCTTAATTCTGTGTCTGTGTTTTATCAGCTAAACCAGACAAGCGCAAATGAGCAAAAACTTCCTCGCGCACGGAATGTTGGAAACTTACACTGGTCACCGATAGTCAGCGGTGATGTCGTAGAGAAAGAGAGGGGTCATAGCTCTGTAATTGGAAAACTGGAGCTTATTTTATTTACATGCATTAGGGTCTGTTGCTGAAAAATCTGAGCATGGAGTAATCATTTACAGATAACCAGGGAGCTGGGAAAGCCTTTGAATTAAAGGCACCCTAACCTATGGACAATAAACACTCTCTTGGAAGCTGACCAGAAAATCCCAAGTCAGATACCAGCAAACTCAGAGCCTCTGCAGACTTCAGAGAGTGTAAATCCTAATGTAGAAGTACAGGCAGAGTTCAGTCTCTGCCAAAGGGCAAGAAAGTCATTTGCTTCATAGAGTTTTGCCAAATGGAAGGCTCTTCTTGAGTCGGGAGTCAATAAGGGGGCCCTAGCACAGAATTTCAGTTTTCTGTGCCCTAAGGAAAAACAGCCCCCAAGGGATTTCCTAACTTTGGGGGAGTATTTCACTTCCTAAGATCTTGCAAAGCACACAGACAGGGTTATGGTCAAAGGCATGGCATTTTCTAGCACAATTTGGCAGCGTGACAATATCTTTTCGTGCTCTTCAAATATAAACACCAAACCCTTTTTCTTAAGTCTTCCTGTGACACAAACATGTAATTTTTCATTTTACTAGCCAGAGGGTGCTGAGGATAAAATTCTTAAGCTCCAGTCAAAACATTTGCCCAAGAAGCTTAGGCTACCATTTCGATATAATAGCGGTCTGGTCACCAAGAGCGCAGGCCCACTTAATTGTTGGAAACCACGGCATTGTCAAGCTGTCGATTTTCCTTCTTTTCATCTGCTTCTGGAGACAGATCAGATCAAGACAAGGTTCAGTTTACTGGGTTCGTTTGAAGATTTCCTGGAAAAGCAAAAGTGCCTTCGCATTTGATTTAGTTCATCTCACTCGGTAAACAGTGAAATTTCTGCTTTTTCTCTCTCAACCTAACTCGGAAATACTAGAGTCTTTTTTAAAGCAGAAAGTTTGAGACAGGGCTTCAGTTTACTTCCGCCACCTCCATGTGTGTCCGCCCATCTGTGTGCTAATCAATGAGTATTTCCCTCTATGAATCTTAGCATCATGCAATATTTCCTCCATGCAAATATCTTTAGGAATATAGCAGGGCTGAAAAAAATGCCCTCCCCTCTCCTTCTCCCTTGTAGGGAGCTATATCTTAAAGGAATCATTTGTCATTCTTAAGCACTGGCCTTCTCCCCTCAGCCTCCCCAAGTCTTGAAAAAATGTAGCCGTTATTATTCCCCCAGTTTTATGCATCTTCCAGATGATTTAACTGAACTGATGCTATGGAGGCTATGCTGACTGGCACTTTTCCCATGCTTAATGTGTTAACAAAAGCCAATGGTGTCAGTTTTAACAGTTTTAGCTAAATTCCCACGACACTCTTAAGAAACGCTGAAACCTCTGCCATGTCTTACCCTGACAGATTCCCCGCCGTCATTGCACACTTAAAATAAATGTCATCCCCAATCAAAAAGTTCACATTTTCTCTGACAATATAATTTGTTACTTTGTTCCTGCTTTCTCTCTCTTTCTTTGGCACCACAGTCTTAGCCAAAGAGATGTTCCCTTCCTTCATGTTGGCTGCTGTCCTTTTTGTTCTTCCACGTGTCAGGCTGGGATCAGAAAGGGAAGTGGAGAAGAGACAGCCTTTTCATTCAGGAAGAGAGAGAAATTTGGAATTTATTGAATGAAGCAAATAAGATATAAATTATAACCTGATACCACAATCTGATTTCACCCAAAGACCTAGTTGCCGTGTTGCTCACACAGAGCATGTATAGCGAGAAGAACAACAGGGTTGCAAAGGAAGAACTTGAACTCAAGTGGACCTGGGTTGGACTATTTGTTCTCGGTATAATAGGCAGGTCACTCAACACTTCTGGTCACAGTTGTCTCATCTAAGAAAAGCATGTGTAAAGCCTAAATGGAAAGACTTCCCTGGCGGTCCAGTGGTTAGGACTCTTGAGTTCCCTGGCTGGGGAACTAAATCCAACATGCCACACAGCAGGGCCAAAGAAATAAAAAATTTAAAAATACAATGAGAAAAAGACAGACTAAATGGAGTAGAATCTGGAAGGAAGGCATTCAGAAGATGGCATTCCTTTCCCATCTTTTTTTTTTTAACTTTGTATTTCATATTGGGGTATGGCCAATGAACAATGTTGTGATAGTTTCTGGTGGGCAGCAGAGGGACTCAGCCATGCATATACATGTATCCATTCTCCCCCCAAGTCTCCTCCCGTCTCCTGTCTTTGACATCATGCCTTTCCCAAAGGTCCTGGACTCTGAGACACAGAGTATTCCTGTGGCAGCTCTCCTGCATTGACTTTGAGGCATGGCCTTTTGCTGAGTTCTTTGTTCATATGGACGTGTGATGTGTTTGTATTTCTTGCTTGGTGGAGGCACATGGGATGCTTAGTCAACACCCAAATGGTCCCTTAAATTCCTCCAGATGGAGAAAAGAGGTTGCCTCCTGTGGGTTCAGAAAAATAGCTAAACAGCCAAAAACCAACCATCTTGTACCCTGTACTTACCTGCTCAATTGAGAAAGCCTACTGGTGCCCTTCGGCCTGTTGGATGGCCAGGCAGTGTGGATCAATGGAGAGAGCAAGGCAGACAGAGAGCCAGGAGGCCAGCCTTATGCCACCAACTTGCTACGGGAACAGGAGGTCAAGTCAGTTCTCTTCAGCCTCAATTCTTTGGTTTCATGTTGTGTTAAATCAAGGGCCTTGCATGAAATGATCTTTCAGGGACTTCCAGAACAAACTATTATTACTTCAAAAGTATGAAAGATCATTCACATACAATTATTATTTTTTGATCACACATTTTCTGTTCACTAGCTTAAAGGCTGTCCACAGACTTCTAAGCTCAGGCTCTATCAGTACAATCAGCTCCTTTATTCCTGTGCACCCTCCTCCCCACCCCCACCCTCTCCTTTTTCGAAGAGAATAAGAGAGGTGGCTTTCACAGCAGCTGGTTAATTTCCCTGGTTTCACACTACTGTTTAATGATCCGTTTCGTGTGCCACCTCTCTCATCTACTGAAAGATAGGTACAAATTGTACCTATCAAAATTAGACTATGACTCAGGGTTATCTTTCTTGATATTTTTTCCTAGTCTGAATCTCTAAATAACTTTCTAATGTTTATTTTCCTTAATTAATTCTTTGAAACATTGCCGGTCTCTGACATCCTCTAACATTTTGATGCTGAGAGAGTAGATGCCCTTAACAGCTCAGAGCTGGAGCGGCTGAGTCGCTGAGAGGTATCCTCTGTGTGGCTGGACCGGTGTGTGAGCCACGTGGGAAGGGCTGAGTGGCAGGGAAGGATGCTCTCCGTTCTGTTTTGTGTTTGATTCTACCAGTGGGGCCGCTACTCCAGTGGGTAAGGATGTCTGAGCGGAAGGCCTTCAGAGAGGCCTGGGAAACTGATCACTTGTAATATGGAGTCACTGAACAAGGACTTTAGAAAGGAAAAGTCCCAAACCCCCCGGGAATGGAGGACTTCTCTATGCTTTTATTTAGGATGTGGTGCTGCGTAAAAAACAGTCGTCCGATGTCCTCAGAGTCAAGCCACTGACTCTGCCACCTGGCGAGCCTCTTATCCCCTCCCATAGTCAGTTCCTCAGCTGCTAAATGAAGAAGCTGAGCTCAGTGTCTGTCCCAGTTCTTCCCCAGGAAGGGCAAGGCTCACCGCCGGAGTGGATGGGGAGGACGCGCTTATGCGCGCTGTGTGTCCATCAGTCTGCGGGACTGGAAGAGGGCAGGAAAACTGGATGGGAAGAATGGGGAGGACCGGCTTGATTTCCTGCTGGTGTTCTCCAAGCCAGTCAGAGCAGACAGTTCCCGTGAAATCCGTGAGACCTCTCTTCATGCCTGTGATTGTTTGCTTAGTGTTAGGTCTAAATGTGGTAATACAAATGAATTGGCCATTACCAGTGAGAGGAATCTCGAATGCAGTTAGGAACTATCAGAGGAATCCTCCAAAGAACCAAGAACAAAGCTGGTAGGGGCAGCCTGCTTCCAAATGTTCCAATTCTAACAGAAGAGGAAACCTTTGCCCGAGGTAATACTGTGGGGCAGGGTTTGAAGCAGCATTTTCCCTCACTTACAGGTGCCAGAATGTACTGTTTTTCCTCTTTTCTTTCTTTCTTTTTTTTTTTTTTGTTTGTGTTTTCAAAGAAAGCTGTTTGCACTCACGCCCCTCACTGTAGTTGTTCTTGAACACAGCTTTGGCAAGCAGAGTTTTTCAGTGAGGATATTTGTGAGAAAAATTATAGATTTTGGCTGTTTTAGGAAGACTTCATCTTTCTATTAAATTTCAGAAGGGCAGAAATAGAACACTGGTTTTTTAATCAGTGTAATCAGGTTTGGGCTGGACTGTGATGTGGGGAGACTTAACCTAGGGGGTTAGAGGGGGACCCTGGAGGATCTTTCTGGGAGGTCAGAGGTCACAGCAGTAGGAGCCTGGCCTCCTGCCCCGATTTTGCCCAAGGTCATTTGCATTCCCTCCCTGCGCCCCGCTCCCCACTGCCCACCCTCTGTCCAGCAGCCACACTCAGTGACCTCGCTGACATGTGCTGCCCGGATGGTTTCACAGCTAGACTTGGTTCTGGGACTGTCTTCTTGAAACTCAGCACCGTGGGGTGATCTTGGTGCAGAGAGTGCTCCCACATAATCTAATAGATATCAAATTGTTTTCTTTTTTATGTCAGACATGAAGTCCAGGGATCTGGGGTCTAGTGCCTAAGCCTCAGTAATCAATGTGACAGAAGAGACAACATAGCCTAGTGGTTAAGGCCATAGACTCCAGAGTCCAAACTGTCTGGCCCCGTGTCCTGTCTCTGCCCTTCTCATGTTTGACCTTGAGGGAATTACTCACCCTCTCTGTGCCTGAGCTTCTCCTTGGATAAAAATAATAATAGGTCTATTCATAATAATAGAGCTTTTGTGAGAATTAAATAATATATGCAATGAGCTCAGAGCCGTGCCTGACGGAATAATCACCTAGCTGACGTTAGATTTACTATAGCTGTAGTTGTATCGTTTTTAATACTTAGCCCGTCTCTTTGTTTTCTTACCTGAAAAATGGAAAGGTTGAACTACGTGACTGAAGGTTCCTCTACCCCCAGAGTTTATTAAATTATTGCTGGAAAATATTGACCGTAGAGAAGTATTTTAGGCAAAGTGACATAAACATAATTTTAACAAATCACTCTGTCCTTTCTACGGTTATTGCATAGAAATGAACATTTTCTAAGGAAACTGTCTATAGATTCAGAAAAAGAAAACACTGGAAATCTTGCAATTTTTTTATATCATTAGGAAATTCATGGTTCGTTCCTTTAAAAAAAATGATCTCATTGATTCACTTGAAAGGGAAAAAAAGAGGGAAGATTTCTGTCTGTCTACCTCAATTTTCTCTCATTTGGGGTTGAGTAGCAATAATACATTTTATCTTGTGTAATCTTTCAAAACCCTTCACATTTTTAACAAGATCCTACAGCCGTTTATATGTTGTACTGAAATATAATATTGACTAAGCTGACATATATATGAAAAAGCAACCAAGGAATAAAAGGGTATTGTTTTGGTATATAAATCAAAAATAATACAGCAACTGGTCTTTCAGTGATTAAAGCTGCCTTTCCCTTTAATAACTCTCTGAAGAAACAGGAAATGTAATTTCCCTACACCTTTCCTGGGGCTCTCCAATCAGCTAGGTCCTCTGGGGGTTCCCTACTGTATATTCCTTCATCAACATGGAGTCCCCCAAGGGACACACACACTCTGTTAAAATTAGCTGTGTTCCACATTAGTGACAGGAGCAGAGTATTCCTGTGAGGGGTACACAGTTGTATGGCGCTGCTTCCTGTTTGAGCAAAATCATATCTTTAATTGCAGAAAATTTTTTTCATTACCTGTTAATTGATAAATCATGCTTGCTCCTGCTGCTGTAGCTCGTAGCTTGTACTGCAAACCTGATTGGGAGGCAGTCTCCAGCCCAACCCCCATTGTCCTTCCACCCCAAACAAAAAGGATAAGACACATCGTCCTGGCCAGAGAAAGGAAACAAGCAGATCGGATCCCTGGGCAGCTGCCTCAAAACAAAAACCAAAGACAAAAAATATACATATATATACACACACATAATACATGTGTGTGTGTGTAATAAGATAAATAAGGAGTTTAAAATGTTCCCCTTTCCTTTCTCCCTCCTTTTGTCATTCTTGTCCTTTTATTCATGTTTCTAATCTGGGTAGCAAGAAGCCACTGTCTTGGGAAGAACAGTAAAAATCCTGAGTATAGTGAAATAATTTAGCTGATAATTCCCCACTGTATAATTTTCTACGCTTCCTGCTAGCTGACCTTGTGGGCTCCTGTCAGGTTGCTAAGGGAAATCCAGCAGGACTCCTGCTCTGCTCCTTTACTTTTCAGAAGTATTACAGGATAGAGTGGTGTGTTGGTGGCAGTTTAGTTATGGGGCTGCACGTTCGGTGCTTGATCAAATAGCACGGAGCAGCCCCTCCCCACCACTTGCCTGGGTCGCCCACCCCCACCCCGCCCCCTTCCCTTGGTGAGAGCTGTAAGATGGAGAAATTGCTGCAAACTGTTGAGCTGGAATTGGGAGCTTGATGGATGTCATCAGAATGTGGCTGGATCCCTTGGGGCGTGGCCGGGGGAGGAGGCTGGCCAAGCTGATGACTTCTAATGGAATGCGGTGCCTTTTATCTCAGAGATGTCAATCTTCGTGCATGTATTGGGTTGAAAGGGAAAAGCTGCAACCATTGCACTGAGGGCCGTTTTCAGAGTTGGAAGGCACACAGCCCCCACTCCCTTCCTGCCTGAAGCCCCCCCTCATCCCATGTCCCCAGTCTTTCTGGGCTGGATCACCTGCAATGTGGGCAGCAGAGGAGGGCAGGGGAAGCAGGTGAGGACATTGTCTTTATCATGACCTCTCTAGACCAGACAAAAGTTACCCTGCTTATTATGAATGGGACGTAATACAGCATTGATTTGCATCCAAGTAATTCCCAGGTAATTATAGGCCATCGATCTAACTGAGCAGGAGCTATGGCAGTTGTATTCTGCAAACCTTATGTTGCCTCGCACCTGGCGGGGGCAGCACTGTTGTATCAAAAATCTGGAACAGTTAAATCCTTGCGCTCCCTCTGGCCACAGGGATAGGTGAAGACTAGGATGGTTTCAGAAGTCTTTGGGAAATGTGATGGACTCCATCTGCAGTCTGTTCTGTAAGCCCTGTTCCATAAAGTTTCCTCTGGTGATATATACAAGGTGAGACAGCTTCCTGTTGGTGGCTGGTGCCTATAGGCCGCCAACAGTAAGACAGGAATTGCATCAGCTGGCTGGTTTCGTGTCTCAGCTGTCACCAAAAGAGTGTAGTAATATTCCTGATTAAATGTCATTACTCTGTAGCACAAAAATGGGAACACTGACATGATTTTGGATCTGTTCCTGTTAAAATTCAGCAGTAGTAGCAAAGTATGTCTGCTGTGGATTCAGCACAGCTATTTTTGTGCTATATTCTCCGGCAGGCTTGGAATTTTTATCAATAAGTCTACATTTTATACCCATCGATTCCTTCCAGTGTTGTTTAACTGGAGGATAAAAAAAATAAAAAGACCCTAAGTAATAGAACATAGAAAACTTTTGTTTCAATCAACGGCTGTTGTCAGCTCAATTCAAAATAATGTGGTTATTGTCCCAGAATAAGATAAATTGATGTTTATCTTACAAGTTGTTTAAGTAACAGGAGGTAAAACTGTAGTGTGAGAAGATGAAGTTTCTTTTGTTGCATCTGCCTTTACCTGATGACCTGATATTCGGAGTGTATCAGTATAGATATGTTTAGACACAATAGTCTCCACATCGCTTGTGAAGAGTGTATTGCTTGTTGTGTCATATTATCTTTTGATGGCCTTTATGTCTGCAGGAGGCTGATACGTGTGTGGGGGTGGAACAAAAAAAAAAAGTATGGATGAAAAGAATTTTAAAAGTCAATTCTCAGGAAATAGTCACAGATTGTTATTTCTCTTTGCCAGAATTAGAATTATGTCATTGCTAAATCTTCATCCCAAGAAAATAAACTATAAAACCTGATCGTTTGTCTACTTCCAGTTCCTTTAGCTGATTACAAGCTCGCAGCCAAATGGGGGCAAACAGAGGTAGTGAAGAGAGAAATTTGACTCCTAACCACAAATGCATATAGAATCTCTATTATGGCCATGTTAATACATTCATCTAGATTAGTATAATAAATAAAACTGTACTTTCCATCATTATTAGATGGGATTATTTATTAAACTCTGCCAAGAGACCTGAAAACGGAATATCTGAAGCTGCGGCTTCAACTGCACATGCTGTGTCCACTGACCTGGTGTTTAGTGGATGATGGTAATCACTGCCTGAGTGCAAATGTGAATTGTAAAAATACTACCTGGCCAAGAGGCCAGAGCACCTTCACTTTGGGAAATCAATGGCTGCTTGCATGCCTGTCCCACCAATGAATAGGTACCTCTCTCCTGTCAGGACAGAAGGTAGTAGAATTTACTTTCCCATTTGGCATCTGTGTGCTTCCAGATCAGGGCTTTGTCTCCTCCTCTTGCTAGATAAGTTGAAACATTGACAGGCAGCATGTTCCTTTTTTTCCCCTTTTATTACAGTAATTTATAAGATATTTTAGCTAACAGGAGAACGGCCCAAGGGGGCATTCTCATGTTAATTACCAAATGTGGGCTTGTCAAAATCAAATAGCTCCAGGAATAATGCAAGTAGCTCTGCATCATTATATTGTTTGGCCCTCAACCCAATATTAGCTACTTTTGAAAATCTGGGTTCATTAGGCTTTTATATTTAAAAGAAGAATCACTACCGGGGGCCTTCAGACAATTCTAAGTCACAGTCAGCAGCTCAAGAGTTTAATGTAAATGACATTAAAAATATATATACTCAGGGAAGCATAAAACAAAATAAAACAAAAAAAACCCTGTGCCTGAGATTGAAGTATTTATTTTCTGTCTGTCTGAGCAATCTGAAATTGAAGATAGTGTTTTACTATATGATTATTTTAGGCGTGTGCAGCTGCTCTTGTTTTATTTCTAAACATCCTGCCAGTTAGTGTGATCATCAAGTTGGTGAATCCAAACACATTGAAAAAGTGAGGAGTTATAAAATACTAATATAATAGACATATGAATGTATTGTTTGTTGTTTAGTTGCTCAGTTGGGGTCCAACTCTTTGCAGCCTCATGGTCTGTAGCTCACCACGCTCCTCCATGCATGGAATTTCCCAGGCAAGCGTACTGGAGTGGGTTGCCATTTCCTTCTGCAATAGCATTTATAGTATATAGTATTATTGATTAAGTAACACATTCTCAAAACTATTCAGAGATTTGTAGTTTGAGATACAGAATTATCTGCTTCATTTGGCCTCTCTTCTTTTTCTCTGTCTTTGAGATCGATTGCATTTTTAAGACCAGAATTTTAGATAAGGAGAGGCAAATAAATGTTAGTTTCTTTAAAAAACCTCTCCCCTCCCCAAATTCTGCTGTGTTCTTGGCTGATACAAGAGTAAAAGTAGGTAGAATTGGTGACAATGTCAATGAAGGACATAAGTAAACAGCTGGTGATGTCAACATGAAGTTAAAAGATTTGCTACACTAAACTACAATGTGGGCAATTCTCTTGTGGATGATTGAGTTCACTATATATACAAGTGAGAATTAATGAGAGACGTGTGAACTATTAAAGTACTAGCTAAAGGATATTACCATAGAGGCTGTGGTGACTCAGAGCTTGAGTATTCAACTCCTAGTGTTTATTCTGTAAGCATTTATTCAACATCTACTATATACTAGGCTTTGTTTGAGACACGAGGGATATAAAAACAAATGCAACATAATGGTGCCACAAAGGAACTTGGATCCAATGAGGCAGCAGATATGCAAATGAACAGTCGCATCATAATGTGGCATTTATCTCCCAGGGGCTCTGTTACCAGGAAAAGGGATCTTAAAGCTTCCTGGGACGCTCAGAGAAGACTTAGGAAAAGAACTCCCTCACTGATAATTGAGGAACAAGCAGGAGCTTGCAAGGCCAGAGAAGTACTTTCCTGTTTCTGAAAAACCTCTTGTTGTTCAGTCGCTAAGTCCTGTCTACTCTTTGTGATCCCGTGGACTGCAGCACGCCAGTTTTCCTTGTCCTTCACCAACTCCGGGAATTTCCTCAAACTCGTGTCCATTGAATCGGTGATGCCATCCAACCACCTCATCCTCTGTCACCTTCTTCTCCTCCTGCCCTCAATCTTTCCCAGCATCAGGGTCTTTTTCCAGTGAGTTGGCCCTTTTCATAACGTAGCAAAGTATTGGTGCTTCAGCCTCAATGTCAGTGCTTCCAGTGAAAATTCAGGGTTGATTTCCTTTAGGCTTGACTGGTTTGATCTCCTTGCTGTCCATGAGACTCTCAAGAGTCTTCTCCAACCTCTTGAGGAATCACAAATATACTGGGTGGAATCCAGTGATGCAAGGTGTGCCAAGGAATGGAGCACACCTCATTATTACAGACCTTGCAAGCCATACCAAGGAATACCAGCTTTATCTTTCAACCCATGTGTTTTCCTGAGGAAGATTAAGAAAAGAGTGACTTGCTCACATTTTCTTATCATTCTGGTGTCAGTGTGGACTGAAAAGGCAGTATTGGGAGCCAGAGGAACAGGATTTTTCCATGTAGGTATGCCATACTCAAATACTTTGGCCATCTGGTGCGAAGAAATGGCTCATTTCAAAAGACCCTGATGCTGGGTAAGATTGAAGGTGGGAGGAAAAGGGGACGACAGAGGATGAGATGGTTGGATGGCATCACTGACTCAATGGACGTGAGTTTGAGTAAACTTTGGGAGTTGATGATGGACAGGGAGGCCTGGCGTGCCACAGTCCATGGGATCGCAAAGACTTGGACATGACTGAGCAACTGAACTGAACTGATACCATACTCAGTGGTTCCCTGATAGCTCACTTGGTAAAGAATCGCCTGCAATGCAGGAGACCCTGCCTGGTTCCATGCCTGGGTCAGGAAGATCCGCTGGAGAAAGGACAGGCTACTGACTCCAGTATTCTTGGGCTTCCCTGTGCCTCAGCTGGTAAAGAATCCACCTGCAATGAGGGGGACTGTGGTTTGATTCCTGGGTTGGGAAGATCCCCTGGAGAAGGGAAAGGCTATCCACTCCAGTATTCTGCCCTGGAGAATTCCATGGGCTGTATAGTCCATGTGGTCATGAAGAGTTGGACAAGACTGAGTAGCTTTCAAAAGTCAGTTTTAGATTAGGTTGATTATATTTTTTTTAATTAATACACTGTTTCTTAGACCAGTTTCAGGTTCACAGAAGAATTGAGCAGAAATAAAAAGTACAGAGAACTCCCTTATGTTCCCTCCACCCCACCCCACACCCGGATACCCCTGTATTTCACATCTTGCATAGCTGTGGTACATTTGTTACAAATGATGAAACAATATTAATACATTACTGCTAATTAAATAGTTTCACTGCTCTAAAAATCCACTGTGCTGTTCCTCTCCTCTCAAAACCCTAGCAACACTGATCTTTTTACTGTCTCCATAACTTTGTCTTTTCCATAATGTCATATAGTTGGAATCTTACAGGATACAGCCTTTTCAGATTGGCTTCATTTACTTATTAATATAGTCAACACAAAAGAATGCAAGAGAAGACTCTACATGTGGACATCACCAAATGGTCAATACCGAAATCAGATTGATTATATTCTTTGCAGCCAAACAAGGAGATGCTCGATACAGTCAGTGAAAACAAGACTGGGAGCTGACTGTGGCTCAGATCATGAACTCTTTATTGCCAATTCAGACTTAAATTGAATAAAGCAGTGAAAACCACTAGACCATTGAGGTATGACCTAAATCAAATCCCTTACGATTATACAGTGGAAGTGACAAATACATTCAAGGGATTAGATCTGATAGAGTGCCTGAAGAACTATAGACGGAGGTTCGTGACATTGTACAAGAGGCAGGGCTCAAGACCATCCCCAAGAAAAAGAGATGCAAAAAGGCTAAATGATTGTCTGACAAGGCCTTACAAATAGCTGAGAAAGAAGAGGAGCTAAAGGCAAAGGAGAAAAGGAAAGATATACCCATTTGAATGCAGAGTTCTGAAGAATAGCAAGGAGAGGTAAGAAAGCCTTCCTCAGTGATCGTGCAAAGAAATAGAGGAAAACAATAGAATGGGAAAAACTAGAGATCTCTTCAAGAAAATTAGATATACCAAAGGAACATTTCATGCAAAGATGAACACAATAAAGGACAGAAATGGTATGGACCTAACAGAAGCAGAAGCTATTAAAAAGAGGTGGCAAGAATACATAGAACTATACAAAAAAGATCTTCATGACCCAGATAACCATGATGGTGCGATCACTCACCTAGAACCAGACATCCTGGAATGCGAAGTCAAGTGGGCCTTAGAAAGCATCACTAAGAACAAATGTGATGGAATTCCAGTTGAGCTATTTCAAATCCTAAAAGATGATGCTATAAAAGTGCTGCACTCAATATGCCAGCAAATCTGGAAACAGCAGTGGCCACAGGACTGGAAAAGGTCAGTTTTCATTCCAATCCCAAAGAAAGGAAATGCCAAAGAATGTTCAAACTACTGCACAATTGCACTCATCTCACATGCTAGCAAAGTAATGCTCACAGTTCTCCAAGTCAGGCTTCAACAGTACATGAACCGTGAACTTCAAATGTTAAAGCTGGATTTAGAAAAGGCAGATGAACCAGAGTTCAAACTACCAATGTCCATTGGATCATCAAAAAAACAAGAGAGTTCCAAAAAAAACATCAATTTTTGCTTTATTGATTACACCAAAGCCTTTGACTGTGTGGATCACAACAAACTGTGGAAAATTCTGAAAGTGATGGGAATATCAGACCACCTGACCCACCTCCTGAGAAATATGTACACAGTTAGAACTGGACATGGAACCACAGACTGGTTCCAAATTGGGAAAAGAGAATGTCTCAAGGCTGTATATTGGCACTCTGTTTAACTTATATACAGAGTACATCATGTGAAATGCCAGGCTGGATGAAGCACAAGCTGGAATCAAGATTGCTGGGAGAAATATCAATAACCACAGATATGCAGATGACACCACTTTCACTTATGGCAGAAAGTGAAGAACTAAAGAGCCTCTTGATGAAAGTGAAAGAGGAGAGTGAGAAAGTTGGCTTAAAACTCCACATTCAGAAAAGGAAGATCATGGCATCTGGTCCCATCACTTCATGGCAAATAGATGGAGAAACAATGGAAACAAAGAGAGACTATTTTTCGGGGCTCCAAAATCACTGCAGATAGTGATTGCAGCCATGAAATTAAAAGACGCTTACTCCTTGGAAGAAAAGTTATGACCAAACTAGACAGCATATTAAAAAGCAGAGACATTACTTTACCAACAAAGGTCCATCTAGTCAAAGCTATGGTTTTTCCAGTAGTCATGTATGGATGTGAGAGGTGGACCATAAAGAAGGCTGAGGGTCAAAGAATTGATGCTTTTGAACTGTGGTGTTGGAGAAGACTCTTGAGAGTCCCTTGGGATGCAAGGAGATCCAACCAGTCCATCCTAAAGGAAATCAGTCCTGAATATTCATTGGAAGGATTGATGCTGAAGCTGAAACTCCAATAGTTTGGCCACCTGATGTGAAGAACTGATTCTTTGGAAAAGACCTTGATTGGGAAAGATTGAAGGCAGGAGGAGAAGAGGATGACAGAGGATGAGATGGTTGGATGGCATCACCGATTCAACGGACATGAGTTTGAGTAAACTCTCGTAGTTGGTAATGGACAGGGAGGCCTGGCGTACTGCAGTCCATGGGGTGGCATAGAGACAGACACAGCTGAGTGAATTAACTGACTGACTGATGTTTTAATATGCATTTAAATTTCCTCCATGTCTTTTGATGGTTTGATAGCTCATTTTTTTCTATTTCTGGCTAATATTTCATTTGTCTGGATATACCACAGTTTGTTTATTCTTTCACCTATTGAAGGATATCTTGGTTGCTTCCAAGTTTTTTTTTTTTTTTTTTTTGTAATTATGGCCAAATAACCAGGTCTGTTTTGGATTGGATAGAGATTTGTTTTAAATTCATTTTTCTTTAATACATGCAGTCTCATAAACTCACAAACACAGCTATAACACTCTGAATTTACTTTTCCCTTCCAAGAAATAAAACTTCATTGTAATAGTTGATCACCACACTTAAAATGCACACAAAATGCGCACACACATCTATATGCAATAGATGTTTTTCCAAAAATCAAATTTCTGAAACTAAAATCATATTTGTTGGCTCCTCCCAGATCATTCTGGATCTCATCTTTAGTGGGCCTTTTTTCTAAAATGTTTTTGTGTTTGTGGTTAGACACATTTCTTAAATTCTCCTTTTCCCTGTTTTCTTTGTTGACAAAAGCAATAGTATTAATAATAGCACCCAATTCATAGCTGTTATTTCCATTCTCTCAATGAGTTAATTATGTAAAAGATGAGGAGTAATGTAAGCCTAACATACAGTAAGCCTAACATACAGTAAGGGCTTAGCAAGTTTTAGCCATTGTTGTGATTAATGCTATTATTCTGCTGAAGAGTCTACAGTCTTACTTATACCATTCTATACCTTCCCCCATTTCTATTGCTTACAGACCAAAATCTAAAGCCCCTATTTCAGAGTTCAGGGCTTCCACAACCTGGCCTTTATTGCTGTGGTGGGGTTGTTGTATATGCCCACACAAAAATCTCCTTCTCATTTCAGGCTGAATACTGACCTCCCCCAAACACAGCTTCCTCCTTCTTCTCTCTCCTACACTTGCCCATCCAGCCCCTATACTCACTCAAGGTGTGGTGCATCTCTGTATTTCAAGGATAGCTTTGCAGCATTTGTCAATCTGAGCTTCATTAAGGTACTCCTGACCAATAATACGAGCCCACAGTGTTTTTTAAATCTGGAACAAAGCTTATGAATCACTTGGCCCAAATGAATAGACCAAGTCCGAGAGAGGTCAAGTGGTTTATCCAAGTTTACGCTGCTGGAGGCTCTCAGAGTGAGATGGCCTTTCTGACAGTGCCAAGAAATACAAGGCAGCCATTACATTAACTTAATTCTTCAGTTTGTTTTTATTCTGAATTTTACATGACATCCCAAATATGTACTAATCATTGGAGTTGTTAGGGCTAAAATGTTCTCTGAATTTCTGAGAGTTGTCTGAGTGTACTCATCTCCCAAGTAAGTAAATTTCAAAAGATAAAGTTCTGTCCACTTGAATGGACATTTCTAGAATGTTTGTATATGGCTCCTCTTTAGCTATTTAATAATCCTCAGGAGGTAAATGTTTCTTTTGAGTTATTTTACCTATGACACAAAATAGAGCTGCCTGTTCAGTTAATTAAAGTTTTTTATAATAGTACACTAGGAAAAAGAAGGAGGTAACTGTGTATAACTGATTAAAACTACAGAGGGAATAGAAAAACAGAATATAGTTATTAATAATCATTATATTTATATAGCATGAACTATTCATTTGAGGAGCTAGAACATAGATATTGCTTCATTTGAATTTATAATATTACTGTGTAGAATGTAAGCATAATATCAACAGCCTGACTTCATTCATGAGTTTGCAGCATACAAAGTTAGGAGCTAGAGGAAGAGAGAGAGATTTTCTGGTCAATTTGATTGTTAAAGAAAAGGTTCTGAGAAGCCAAGGATTGCTTGTGAGATCTGGAAATAGGTTCATGAGTTTGACAAAATTGCTTGGGTATTACTACGTGGGGAGTCAAATCCACTTTCAAGTTTTCAAGAATATTTATTCTTATGAGATGTCATGTGCTTAGTTGCTCAGTCGTATCTGACTCTTTGCAATCCCATGGACTGTAGCCCACCAGGCTCCTCTGTCCATGGAATTTTCCAGGTAGGAATACTGGAGTGGGTTGTCACTTCCTTCTCCAGGGATGAGTTGTCATGGAAGAGTCTTACCTTGTTTCTTGAGGCTCTTTCTTGGATCCAAATTCCTAAATTTCAAAATTAAATAAAGGCAAAAATTAATTTGTGAGGGCCATTGAAGGGAGATATAGTGCACAAACATTATATTAATGTCAGGAAGCTTGCTACAACAAAAAAGTGAATGTAAGATGATACACACCATTTCCTAATTTTGCATTTATGTAGTGGCCAAATATGTGCAAAATATGAGCTTATATTCACATTAAAACTTATTGTGCCAGGCACTACTGAGTAACAGCAAGTTTATGTCTTAGAAACAGCAAAATCACAGCCAATTCATACCTTTCTTCTACTACAACTAATACTAACAATAAAGCAATGTTGAAAACTAAATCTATCCTGAAAATTTCCCTAGAGAAAATTTATGACACTCTTTTACACACACACATACACACAGCCCATATTCAGTTCAGTTCAGTCGCTCAGTCATGTCCGACTCTGCGTCCCCGTGAACTGCAACACGTCAGGCTTGCTTGCTCAAACTCATGTCATGTCCATCGAGTTGGTGATGCCATCCAACCATCTCATCCTTGTCGTCCCCTTCTCCTCCTGACTTCAATCTTTCCCAGCATCAGTGTCTTTTCTAATGAGTCAGCCCTTCATACCAGGTGGCCAAAGTATTCAGCTTCAGCATCAGTCCTTCCATTGAATATTCAAGATTGATTTCCTTTAGACATTAACTGGTTTGATCTCCTTGCAGTCCAAGGAACTTTCAATGTGCCCAAATCTACTTTTTTAGTCAATTTTATCCTAAATTACTTGAAGCAGCATCTACTTATTTCATTGCCACTTAGCCAAAGATAATTGATTCTATCTTGTTAGCCTGTTATTGAACTTGTTTCACATACACATGGATACACACAGGTTCACATACACACAGGCACACACACACACGGCCTATTCAAAAAGATTCCCTTGAGGAAGAGAGGTTGAACCACAAATTGAACTTAAGTTATGTCTTGATATCTCAGTATTAGGCCAAATTTGCTCAACATCAATGGACTTCTTTGAAATTTGTTAATCAGACAGTTCTACAAACTAAAGTATACAATGCCCAACCCTTGAATTGAATCAGAGACCTCATTGCCTTCAGACAATGAATCTGATAAATACTAAGACTAACGTTCAGCAGTGGATTGTTGTCTACCATATTCCCATGTGGCTAGTTAAGATTCAATTTTCATTGTAAATAGTATGTATATCTGTGGCTGATTCATGTTGATAAATGAAAGAAACCAACACAATATTGTAAAGCAATTATCCTCCAATTAAAAATAAATAAATTTCAAAAAGAAACAGCAGAAAATCCACCCCTCCCTTTAAGGTATAAACTGTTAAATTTATGAGATCAAATATTATATTGAAGGTTAAGTCATATCTCAGACTGATAAGATCTGATGCATGGGTACTCATGTAAGTATTAGTGGTAGCCATGTAATGTCAGCTAATTAAAGTCATGTTTATATATATACAGTGCTCATAAGTGGTGTTCAAGAAATTTTGTTTGAATGTTTTAACATAGTGCCATACTAGAAAATTCCACAAGCAATATGAAACTAAAGTAGAACTAGCTTTATGATGATTATAATTTGGATTTATATAACTCAAAGCATTTGTGCATGCATCTTTCTAATACCTATGGCTTAAAAATAGCAGTTTTTGAAGCTGTATTTATATACTATGGAGGAGTATTTTTGTCAGGCATGAGGACTATCATTATAGTTAAGTCATTTATTGGTTCCTATAATTAAAAATAAGATCAAAATAGAACTTCCCCGGTGTTCCAATGGTTAAGATTCTGTGCTCCCAATGCAGGGGGCTCAGGTTTGATCCCTGGTTGGGGAACTAAGATTCCGCATGCCGCACCACATGGCCTAAAAAAAAAAAAAAAAAAAAGATCAAAATAGCTTAACAAGTGGGAGTCATCTGTAGAACATAATCAGGGAAGGAAATCTGAATGAGAATTAAGAAAAAGGAAAAGTGTTCAGAATAAATAAAAGAAGCAAAAAATAAAGATTTGCTCTGAAATTAGCTTGCATTTAAACCATAAATTTATAACAGCAGCCTCAATTCTTCAGCTTTTGTCATTTCATCACGCTGCTCATAAAAAAAAAAAACCAGTCTGATTACCAATGCTTTTATTAACCTATTACATAGTTTCTGAAGCACGGTCCAAGTGGCTGGTGAAGTAAGGAGAGAAAAAGAAGCAGTTCTAGAGCTGATGTTAACAAGTAAGATATAAAAAATTATAACAGTTCCTTTAGCTCATCCCCATGCGATGTCTTGTCAAAGATCCTTCTACTTGTTAATGAGTAGAAGGGGAAACAAGGAAAAAAATAAATGATAGAGCTGCAAATATGAGACTAGAGACTCTTGGTCTCCTAACCTTTAACAGCTGAAAATAGAAAGATTTAGAAAAACCTAGAAAGAGGTCTGGGGCTTCCCTGGTAGCTCAGCTGGTAGCTCAGCCTGCAATGTGGGAGACCCCAGTTTGATTCCTGGATTGGAAAGTTCCCCTGGAGAAGGGATAGGCTACCCACTTTAGAATTCTTAGGCTTTCCTGGTGGTTCTGACAGTAAAGAATCTGCCTGCAATGCAGGAGACCTGGGTTCAAACCCTCTGTTGGGAAGATCCCCTGGAGGAAGGCATGGCAGCCCAGTCCAGTATTGTTGCCTGGAGAACCTTATGGACAGAGGAGCCTGGCGGGCTACAGTCCCTGGGGTCGCACAGAGTTGGACATGACTGAGCGACTAAGCACAGCACAGAGAGCATTCTGTCCCCTCTAATTTTCATAAGAAAGCTGAGATCCGTATCAGTTCCATGGCTTACCAACTGTCAAGCAGAGGTTGGGCCAGGATTCAGATTTCTTGGCTCTCAACCTCTCAAGTATTCCTTTAAAAGATGCTGGAATGACAGTTTATGAAAATAACAATTAATGGAGTGAATTGGAATTGCTTACAAGGTCTAAAGGGGACTATTTATCCAAAGGTTAAAGAAAGACTCCTATCTCTCATAGACAGATCTTTTAAGAGAGCTGGGTTCATCCAAACCAGCACCCTCTAAAGTGTTTCTAAATTCTGAGAACCCAAAATTATTAGTAACTAAATATGGAACGAATGTTTCTTATAGAAAGTGTAGCAGGTCAAGGTAGACCAAGGTTATATTAGAAAACGTATTTTTCTATGAATGTTAACACATTATTGACTGGGGAATTTTTGCAGAAGCTAACACCTGTGGCCAGCCATTTGTTATGTAAGTGAATACGGAAACATCTCTGGTCAGTCATGTTTGGATAAAAAGTGTTAGTCACTCAGTCGTGTCTGACTCTTGGCAACCTCATGGATTGTAGCCTACCAGACTCCTCTGACCATGGAGTTCTCCAGGCAAGAATACTGGAGGGAGTTGCCATTCCCTTCTCCAGGGGATCTTCCTGACCCAGAGACCAAACCCAGGTCTCCCACATATCAGGCAGATTTTTTCCCATTTTAATGTCTCTCCAGTCAAGAAGTTGTTTAATATACACCTTAAGGTGCATTAGAGTCCCACGTTAAATCAGTGAATACAGATGATTCATACTCACTTCTCTCTTAAGTAAATTGATGGGTTCAATGTACAGAGCTCATGGCTATGATTCAGAAGACTTGAATCTTACTTCCTTCCCTTAAACCAAGTAGATGCATAATCAGGTAGTCTTTTTACCTCCATGGAATGAGGAAATTGCATGAGAACACCTAGCCCAATAGTTTTTTGACTTTGAGAATATTAATCTTCAGTTTGGTCAGTTCAGTTCACTTGCTCAGTCACTCTTTGTGACACCATGGACTGCAGCATGCCAGGCCTCCCTGTCCATCACCAGCTCCTGGAGTTTACTCAAACTCATGTCCATTGAATCGGTGATGCCATGCAACCATCTCATCCTCTGTCATCCCCTTCTCCTCCTGCCTTCAATCTTTCCCAGCATCAGGGTCTTTTCAAATGAGTCAGTTCTTCGTAGCCCAACATTTCAATCTCCAAAGATACCATTATATATGGAAAAATATAAAGGACACTTTATGACAGTGTGGTGTACAAAGTTTTGAAGCAGAAAGCACTGCTTGCTTATTTTGACTCTTTGTCTTGAGAACCACAGTGCATATTATTATTGATTATGTCTAATTATCATCCTAATCCTAAGTAGAGGAAAGTGTGGCTCAGATTTTTACAGTCAGTGTAATACTGACTGCATAAAGTAGAATTAGATTAAGCAGAAGTGGACAGAGTCTCATCCCAAATCATGTCCTTTATGTTTGATCAAACCAAAACACCCAAAAATGTCTGAATGTATATGAATTACACCTTCCTGTCTAGACCAAGTTTCACTTCCCACTCTTAAACTTGTCCCTAACTTTTCCCACTTTTACTGAGATGTAACTGACACATAAACTTCTGTAAGTTTAACGCATATAGCATAATGATTTGACATTTGTTCCTGATGTTTTTTTATCCTTCCTTTTCTCTCATTTCGATTTAAAACTTGTTGATGTCTGTTCTCTCTGATAATATCATTTATAACACAGTTTGCTGATGTTGTTCTGCAACCACCCATGACCAAAATTTCTTTTCTTCATATTCACAAGCTGCCTTCATCTCAATGAGAAGGAGAAAACCTCTGTGTGAGAAATTTCGTAACTTCTTCCTCATCTTCATCAATAATGTTTCAGGTCCACAGAGTAGGAGATAAATGTCTTAATATATTAGAGCTTGATTTTACCTCTTGAATGTATACTGAAAACCATTCATCTATTTAGTAGAATATGCATGATTCCAGATTTTATATGTGGCCTTATTTTTAAATATTAGACATTTCTAAGTATAATGTATTTTTAGCTACAATAATCAGAAAATTAAACTTAAAACCATGAAAATATAGAGAATTAGAACATATTCAAATAACCTGAATGTCCATGACAGTTCATCAGTCAAGAATTATCTATTTTTCAAATATTTTTCTGTACCCCTCCCAGGGACTCCAATTATACACATATTAAGCTGCTTGAAGTTATCTCACAGCTCAGTGAGGCTTTGTTCATTTTTTTTAAAGTCCTTTTTCTCTTTGTGCTTCACTCTTGATACTTTTTATTCCTGTGTCTTTAAATTCACTAATCTTTTCTTCTGTGATGTCTAATCTGCTGTTAAATCCACCCAGTATATTTTTTATCTCTTAAAGTTCAATATGTCTTTTTATGTCTTTTATGTCTCTATTAACTATGCTTAGTGTTTCTTCTACCTCTTGAATGCATGGAATAAAGTTATGATAACTCTTTCAATGTTCTTGTCTGCTGATTTTATCTGTGACGTTTCTGTATCTGTTCTACTTATTGACTCGTCTTTGCTTTATACACTGCATTTTCCTGCATGCTAAAGTGACCTGATTGTGACACGTCTGGCATATTGTGACTTTTACCTTGTTAGGTGCTGTGCTGTGCTTAGTCAGATAGCTGTGTCCGACCCCTTGTGACCCCATAGACTGTAGCCACCAGGCTCCTCTCTCCATGGGAGTCTCCAGGCAAGAATACTGGAGTGGGTTGGCCCTCCTCCAGGGGATCTTCCCAACCCAGGGATCAAACCCAGGTCTCCTGCATTGCAAGCAGATTCTTTACCATCTGAGCCACCAGGGAAGCCCAGTTAGGTGCTAGTGATTTTTGTACATATATAATATGTTGAGCTTTGTTCTGGGAAGCATTTAAATTAATTTGATCCTTTGGAGGGATATTTATCTATTTTTCATGGAATCAGAGCAGCCTTTGATTTAGGGCTAATTTTCCCCCACAACTGAAGCAATACCATTCCAAATATTCTACTCAGTGGGGTAAACATTGAAGTAAAAGAATTTCTGCTCCGATCTGTGAGAACACAACCTCACGTGTGCTGTGAGGAATTTTACTACACTCCTTTCAAGAAGGAGTCGTATAGCTGAGTCGTAAAGAATCTGCCTGCAATGTAGGAGACCTGGGTTCAATTCCTGGGTCAGGAAGATCCCCTGGAGAAGAAAATGGCGACCCACGCCAATATTTTTGCCTGGAAAATCCCATGGACAGAGGAGCTTGGCGGGCTACAGACCATGGGATTGCAAGAGTCGGACACGACTTAGCATCTAAATCACCACCAGCCACATGATGGCTATTTTAATTAAAATTAAACTCAAATCTTTAATCACACTAGCCAAACTTCAAGAGCTCAGAGTTCCTAAAGCAGAGCCCCCGATCCTCTCTCTAGATCATTCTCTCCTTTCTGGGACTCTGCTTTAGGAACTCTGTGTTAGCCTCTTTCGGCTCCCAGCCCAGGACGACTCTGTATTTACCCTGGCTTTCCCCTCCCGCCTCTGTGGCTGAAAGCCCTCTAGACATAAGCTGGGCAGCTTGAGGTTCACATCACATCTCTCTCAAGATCACCTGCACTGCCTCATAACCAGTGTCTAAAAACTGCTGTTCCATGTGCTTTGTCCAGTTTTTCTTACATGTTTAAGAGGGGAAGGTACATCTTTTTCCTATTTTCTATCTTGACTAGGACAATTATAAATTTAATGCTCACTGACCGCCACTTTGAGAATTAGAAAGATAGTCCTCTAACTGGCGGAGGTAGGTTTCAGAGCAAGAGCTCAGTTCCACTGACTCTCATTAAAAGATCCATCTGTTCCATCAGCCCAAATCTGGCGCCTGAAATGTCCAGGGGAGGGTGAGGTCCAGGGGTCCAGGAGTGGTGTGAGTAGGACACACAGGTATCTGTCACACTGACATTCCAATCACAAGTTTCTGCATCCAATAGCGCACCTATGTTCTGAACTTTTCGTAAATACTTACTCTGCTTCCTGGGTAGAACTTCTTCAAATATTACTTAAGTAATTCTCAGTGCTCCTCCTGTTGCTCCATGGCTTCCGCCCCAGTGGTGGGGAAAAGGGGAGAGTAGTTACTGTACTCTTCGCTTCCTACTTTTATATGCAGATATTTCACTTCTTGTACAAATGTTTAAATCTTTCCTTCCTCCCTTTCACTCTATTTTCATTTTTAGAGGATAAGAAAGAACACATTTAGTAAAATTATATATACACCTATAATTAGACAAAATTATAATTATATGTAAAATTACAATTTTTATAAAATTATATATATATAATTTTGCTCTGGATTTTTCTTCCAAGAGTTTTTGACCAAAATATAAATTTTGCCACCAGTAAAGCCAGTCTTGAGTGTGTAGGTGACTTGTGACCCAAGTCAAGTTCCTTCCCACCTCCTTGAATAGCAGGTCTGTGCTATAGTGCCTCCCCATCCCACCCCCAGGGGCTTACTGCAGACAGGAGGTGAAAATGCTGCCTGAGAAGGAGACTTCTCCTAAAGTGAGAAGAGAGGCTAAGCCATGTATGAACAGATCAGTTTGCATGTCTAAAGAGGTTGGTCTATTTATTATTAAATACTGGAGTGGGTTGCCATTTCCTTCTCCAGGGGATCTTCCTGACCCAGGGATCAAACCCAAGTGTCCTGCATTGCCAGCAGACCCTTTACCCTCTGAGCCACCAGGGAAGCCCTTTATTATTAAATAAGATAAGAATAAGAGGAAAATATTTCAGTTAGTTTTCATTCCTTTTTTGGGAGGGGCGGGGATCCATCCCTTTTAGTATATTAGTATGGTTAAATGAATCCATTTTGGATATAGGCCAACCCTACCAGTTTTATAAGATCTTCAGGTTTTCAAGAGCTTCCCCGGTGGCTCAGATTGTAAAGCATCTGCCTACAATGTGGGAGACCTGGGTTCACCCCCTGGGTCGGGAATATCTCCTGGAGAAGAAAATGGCAACCCACTCCAGTAGTCTTGCCTGGAAAATACCATGGATGGAGGAACCTGGTAGGCTACAGTCCATGAGGTCGCAAAGAGTCGGACACGACTGAGCAACTTCACTTTCTTTCTCCCTAATTTTAGGTTTTCAGGTTTTAGACTTAGTCTGACCTCAGAAAAGATATTCCAAGAGAATTTAAGACAGGTGTTATTTTTTCCTTGAATGTTTGTTAGAATTCACCAATGAATCCATCTCAGTCTGCCTGCCTGCTTCCTTCCTTCTTTCCTTCCTTTCTTCCTCTCTTTTTACTCCCTCCCTTCTTTAGTGAATTCAGTTTTTTAATAGGTAAAAGGCTGTTCAGATTGGCTGTTTAATTTGGTAGCAAATTTGTTGGTATAAGGTTGTTCATGATATTCCCTTATTTTCATTTAGATATCTATAGAAAAAAGGAAATATAACCAACTCATAGTAAATATATAGAGATAGATAGGTAGATCAGCAGTAACACTCTCTCATTCCTGATATTTGTCATTTGTGTTCTCTTTTTTCTTGATCAGTCGAAAGTTTATCAATTCTGTTGATCTTTAACAAATAACTGAATTTTTATTTCACTGATTTTTCCCTATGTTTGATTTTCTATTTCTTTGATTTCTTATCTTTATTATTTCCTCCTTATATTGACTTAGGTTCAATATGTCCTTCTTTCCCTGGTTTCTTCAGGTAAAACTTAAGTCATTAGTTTTAGACTTTGTTTTTCCTTTTTAACCTGAGCATTTAAATGTATAAGTTTAAATGCTTTTGCTGCATACCACAGATTTTGAAGTGTTCAATTTTCAGTAAGCTTTAGTTCAAAATACTGTCTAATTTATCTTGTGGTTTCTTTGTTTGATCCATGGATTATTTAGAAGTATGTTTTTAATTTCCAAATATTTGGAGGTATTCTAGTTATCAATTATTAATTTCTAATTTAATTCCATTGTAATTAGCTTGCACACTCTGTATTATTTCAGTTCTACTAAATTTATTGACACTTTTTCTATTCATGAACATATGGTCGATCTTGGTGACTGTTAATACGTAATTGTGTACTTCAAAACAACATGTATGCTACAGATGTTGAGTATAATGTTCTATAGTTATCAGTTAGGTCAAGGTGGGTGATAGTGTTGTTCAGATGACCTGTGTCACTAGCAATGGGGGGATCTAGTTGTTCTATCAATTGCTAAGAGAGGTGTTCAAGTATCCACTGATGATTGTAAATTTTTTTTAATTTTTTTCTTAAATTCTGTCAATTCTTTATGTATTTTGAAGCTCTTCTTAAGTGTACCACACTAGTTGTTCTGATCAATGATCCATTTTCATTATGAAATATTCTTGTTTATCTCTGGCAGTATTATCTTGAACCCTATACCAATATAGCCACTCTAACATTCTTGTATTTGTTCTTCATATAGTATATATTCTCCCTACCAAATCTCTGCCTTTAATTAGTGTTCAATCCGTTATATCAACAATGTAACATAATTATTAACATGGTTGGTTTAGGCCTACTACTTCTTGTTTGCGGTTTACCCTCTCTCTGTTTTTCTAAAATTATCTTTTTCTCCTTTTCAGCTTTCTCTTAGATTATTTGACAACTTTATTGCATTCCATTGTAATTTATCTCTAGGATTTTTGCTATACTTTCCCGCTGTATTTCTTTACTGATTATTCTCAGGATTACAATATGCATCCTTAACTTCTGATAGTCAGAGTTGATATATTATTGCTTTATATAAAATGTAGATACTTTGTAACTATATAGATAGATCTGTGATATAGATTTTATATATATTATATCTATATGTATAGTAAATCCCACAAGACAATATTATAATATTTGGTTTAAGTAATCATATGTGTGTTTAAGAAATTAAAAAGAAAGATCTTTCTTGTGTTTACCAGTAAGTTACTGTTTCCGATACTCGTAATTCTTTTTGAAGATCCAGATTTTCATCAGGTATATTTTATCTTATGATATAAACTCCCTTTGTGTTCTTTAATAGAGTTTTTTTTTTTTGAGGCAAGGAATATGACTTTATTCAAAGAGCTGGCAGACCAAGAAGATGGCAGACTAATATCTCAAAATAAGCATCTTATCAGGGTCTGGATGCCAGGTTCTTTAATAGAACAAAGCAGGGATGAGGTGAAGAGGTAAGGATATATATATACATATATATATATATTTCACCTCTCTTTTGAATGATATTTTGCTATTTTATAGGCTGATAGTTTTCTTTTTATTCTGCAACCAGAAAAGTGTTAGTCCTCTTATCTTCTGGGCTCCAGTGTTTCTAATGAGAAATCAGAAGTCACTCAGGTTAGTGTTATTCCCTAAGTAATATCTCTTTGTGAAGTTTTTGTTTCATTTTGTTTTGTTTGATGCTTTAAAGTTTTCCCTTTCTCTTCATTTTTAAGTATGTGCTCATTTATCTTTTTAAAACTTGTCCTGCTTGCAGGTGGCTGAGCTTTTTGGATCTGAAGATTTGTGTCTTTCACTGAATTGGGGAACATTCCAGCCATTATTTCTTAAATGATTATTGTACATCTTGCTCTTGTTTCACTTCTTGGCACCACAATTACCCCATGTGCTGACATTGTCCTCCAGGTTATTGAGGCTCTGTTTATTTCAATACTTTACTCTTTGTTATTCAGAATGAATCATTTCTGTTGATCTGTTTTAAAATTCATTGACTGTTTCCATTATCATATCCATTATGCTTTTAAACCCATATACTGAATTGTCTTATTTAAAAAGTTGTAATTTTAAATCCTGGAGTTTCCATTTGGTACCTTTTTATAGATTCTTTTCCTCTGCCACAATTTCATGTGTTTTCATTCATGAGGAATATATTTTCCTTTATGTCATTGAATATAGTTAAAATGGCTGCTTTGAAATCCTTTGATGCTTAGTCTAGCATCTGAGTTGATTGTGTCTTCCCTTGAACATGGATCACATTTTTCATTTTCTTTGTATGCCCAGTAATTTGGATTGTATCTTGGACGTAGTGAATATGATGTTCAGATACTCTGAATTCTGATATACTCTTCCAAAGAGTGCTAATGTTTTTGATTTGGAAGGCAAGTATCTTGCCTGAACTCAAGCTTCAAACCCTGTCTTTTGAACCGCAGGTCAAATGTCCCTTCAGTTTTTTTAATCCTTACTTGGGCTGCTTTCAGTCAGTCCTGCACTTGTGTGGTTCAAAAGTCAACCAGAGATTTGGGCAGAGTTTTACAAGGAATTGTGCTTTCCCACCTGTCCAGACTTTTTCCTTTCTAGGGTTTTCCCTTTACTTTCTAGTAGCTTCGTTTGTCCTAAATTCTGTTTTTTTTTTTAAAGTCAGAAATACTATATTTTTCTGTTGGATGTTTAGCTTCTATGTGCAGCTAAAATCCATAAAGAATAGGACAGTCATCTTGTGTTATTACCTTCTTCCAAGTGTTGACTCTTTCCAATCACTGCCTGCTTATATTCACAAGCCAGTACCTTCAGGTTAATTGCAAGTTTTTCTTTTGTCTTTTGCCCAGAATTTATAGTTATTATCTGCAGGAATGTCAATCTACTAGGATCTTATTGTGCCAATCCAAAGTGGAATCCCTGTCCCACAGGTTTTAGAAAATTAGCGTGTAGAGCGGTTCCTGAGAGTATAGATACTAAGATACTCTGTCATTCTGAAGCATTGCCTTTGGGATTGTTTCTTGTTTTATTTTAGTAAAGTAGCTCCCATAAGTTTCCTCAGCTGGCATCCCTCTCAACCTCCATGCAACCCTTCGTCTAGTTGTCATCCTGGATTTTGTTCCAACTGCTGTTCAGGGGTTCCAGGATCAATTAGCGTGGCTTCTGGGTAATGCCAATGCAACATCATTCTCTTTTCCATCGAGTCCCTAAAGGTCTTAGCAGCTGAATCTACAGAGTTCTGGTGCCATTAGAGAAGACCTCACTCACATCTCCCCACTGCTGTTGGATCACCCTGGTCACTGCGAGTTTCAGGATACAAATATGGTTATATTCAAGTTTGGGGCATTTTTCAACACCTTAAATCTAAGCACTTATTTCTGATAATTTACTATCTTAAATGCTTGAGTATCAGGCCAGAATGGATAGAACATTACTGAGGTTACTGGGGTAGAGAAAGTGAGGTAAAGCTTTTTGAAAACCCCCTGGAGTCATACTCTCTCAAAGCAAGCTGTGACTACCCAGGCACCAGGCTCTTGAACAGCCTAAATTGTCTCAAACCCCACAATGTTTGATGGAGTATGATGTGAATAGGACAATGAGAAATCCTGTTAAGTCACAGAGAAGAAAAATCCCAAGGTGGGTATTTTGCTTTTATTTATAATTTGGAAAGCTTTTGTGATATTCTGTGAACAACAAAGCCTATGATTCATGATTTACCATAGGTATAAGAGCCAGCTAATGAAAATGTACCATTGATTTCCTTTTTCTGTCTTTTTTGACCCTCTATTAAACTTAAAGGGGGAAAGAGATACATTAAATTCCAGTTATAATAATAGCCTCCAATGGGAGCCAAATGGTGAAGACAATGGGAAGGGAGACTTTCAGCTGTAGGATTTGCTTTGCACCTAGATGAAGTCTGTTGTGATCATGTTTTTAGTGAAATGAAATCATGGAAGGAAGTTGATTCCTTCCTGAGAGCAAGTGTCTCTCAGGAAGTTCTTTGTCCTTCCCAAGGAACAAGTGTCACATCCCCAGATCACACCCACTGGCAGTAATTACGCTTCACTCTGAAGAGAGCCCCCAGTGCCTTAAGAGGCAGTGCTTTTGAGAATCCCAGCTCTAGATTTCCAGTTATTCCCATAGCAAATGAATGCCTTCATTGTCTGTTCTATGTAGTTTCTTCCATTGGCCACTAAAGGGCTTTGAATTCAGTCTTTTTGTATTAATAGGGCATCATTAGAAAGCAAGAAATTTATCAAGGAAAATAATATGAATAAAAATAAAACAAACCTTTAAGTAATGTTTTTAGCAAAAAGGATGGTACATAGATATTAATTTTCTGAAGCAGTAGCTCATACTTTTAATGGAAACTTCTGTGACATCACTGAAGTATTTCAAAAGAACCAGAGTACTTAGAATTAATTGTATTAATCATGAAGATAAAATTTATCTTCAGCTTCTATAGTGTGTTAAGGATAGAGATGTTTACCCAAGAAGAAAGCTAACATCGCATTCTTCTGCTTGGATGTAATTTTCACTTGGATTCATATGGTAGATGTTTGCTTTTCATTTATCCACTTGAGTTTTTTTTTTTTTATCCTTTTGGAAATTCATTGATTTATTTTCTTAAATGCAGAGAGGAAGGAGAGGAGCCGACTATGATTTGTGACAAGTGTACTTCCTGAGCAAAATACTCTTTTATCCTAATCACTTATCTTTCCATCACTCTCTTTTTTTAAATTGACAAATAGCACACTAGTGTCAGGTGTATACCAAAATGGTTCAATATTTGTATATATTGCAAGATCATTATCTCTTATGAGATAGTCTTTGTGTGTTGTAAAACACAGAAATCTAAGACCTCATTAACCTCACAATTTGTCAACAAATTATAGGAACAGTAATTATCAGATAGATAGACCTCTCAATTTTACTTTTACAGAATTGCCTTTTGACCTCTCCTATCAAAAATGTGAAGGGGGTGAAAGCAGGCGATATCTCTGTATAAAAATGACATCCTGCTCCCTAACAGGATTGCAGGCATAGGAAGCTGGAGGGAAAGGTTTGTTACTGTGGATATCCATATCCTGTCTTGCCAAAGGATAAATAAAGGGCATTCATTCATCAGCTTTCAAGTCGCCACCCTCAGTTCTTTTCCCCAGCCCCCACCTCTCCCTGAAATTGGGAGGAGGGAGGTTCTGATTTTTTTTTTTTTTTTTGCCTATTTCTAGCAGAGCTAGGCATGAACAATTAAATTTAGGGCTTCCCTGTGGTCTGTGAGTAACAGTGCACAGTGCTAACCATCGGGGCACAAAGGCAGACAACAACAAAAAAAGAGGCTTTTTTATTTTCTGTTTACCCTTCAGGATACTGTTTACCTTATCACTGAAGGGGAAGTTATCATCTCGTCCCTTTTGGAAATGGTACTGGATGTATTCTCTGGTTTCCAATCTCACACTGTCCGGTGGTAAAGTGAGGATGTCAGCCTGGGGCCAGGGGATTTATATAAGGCCCCGCTCTCTGCCCCTCCTCCCCAGCCTCCACACGTGTGGACACGTGTGTCTGTCCCTCCGTCCGCCTGCCTGTCCCTCTGTGTCAGGCTTTTGCTCTGTTTCCGGAACACACTTTCACTGTCTAATTCTCCCCGCTCTCCCTCATCCCCTTTTCCCTGATTTTTTTTGTCTGTCAAACCATTTTCTTTTTCTCCCTTTCAACCAGAAGGCTTTTTTCCCTCCTCTTTTCTTTCTCTCTCTCGCTCTCTAAATTTACCTCACAGCAGATTGTCTTGTAGTAAATCACCAAAAACCCAAATAGCACTAAAGCATTCTGATACAACATTAGCATTTGCTTAACAAGCACAAGATAAACATTAAACAAAGAACTGCATTTCTTTATTAGAGGCTGCAAGATACATAATCCATGAGCACAAGAAACATGGGACCCAGTGGATATGCAGATGTGTGTTATTTCATTGGCGCTGGGCGGCCTTGTTAGAAAAGGTTTTCATCTGAAGGCTTGGGGGTGGATGGTTGACTGTCCCTGGTGGGGCTGTAACTAGATACGGAGACTGTTGCAAGCTAGGCTGGGCTCCCTGGTGGACATGCTGATTGGACAGCCTGAGGAAAACTTGGGAAGCATCGGGAAGTGAACTCAATCACCTTGGGGATGATAGGGTAGAACCAGATGAAGGCATTTGACTTCTTTTGTAACTCCCACTAAGGACAGATTGCCAGTGCGATCCAGCCTCCATAACTGCAAATCAGGCCCTTTCCCCTATGCCGATTTCATTAGAATGGCCAGCATGGTGCAAAGAGGAGGAAAAAAAAAGGTTAGACACAGTAATTTTACAGGCAGGCGGGTACAAAAAAAATCTGCATAATTAAGCAGTCAAGGCTGCTAATAGGGGAGTTTATATGCTCTGGGACCAGGCAAGGGCAGCGCATATGGATATAGCACTGGATATTAAATCTACCGCGTGCAGACTTACTCCAGGGCCCTCAGAGAAAAGGCTAATTATAGAGAGAGGAATTGTGTTTACTGGTCTGTCTTGGGCAAAGATGGTGAAAGAAGTACAACCAAGTTTTGCAGTTCGACATGAACAGGCTGTTAATAGAGATATCAAAATATGGGCTTGTGGTGGTTTCCTACCCAATCAACACGCAATTAGAGAGTCTGTGGACACTCCCCCCCCCCAACCCCTGCATTACCTATTATAGACAGAACACTGGGAGCTCAGTATACTCAAACCTTAAGTATATATGTAATGTCAAGATGCATGGGAGAGGAGTGTGTGTGTGTGTCTGTGTGTGATTAAATCGCCACAAAGCCATGCTCTTTATCATCAATAGATCTTGTTTAGCTAGCCCTGTTTCAAAAATGTCCATGCTCTAGGCCTGAGCTCCGAGTCAGCACTTCAGTATAGACAGGGCATCTGAGTGGAAGTTGCAGCGGGCAGGGGTAAGCCTTCGGAGAATTTCCAAAAGAGACTCTGATGGGGTGGACATTAACATTTCATAACACAGATCAAAGGTAAAGAGAAAACCCAAAGGCCCCTTTGTCACGGGCCCCTAACAACTGCCTCATACAGGAGCCGAGACGATTTCTTCAAATTATTAAAGAGATTCATTTCATATTTGTATGTATGTATGCACGACTTATTTATTTATTTAATTCCATACAAAGAACGTTTTTCCGAAGAGGACAAGCTAGCGGGCCGCTTGCCCTGGGCTGGAGGTGCCAAGGTGAGCCTGCATGTTGCAGGGGACCAGAGCCTCCTGCAGGTTTCCTCTGCAGACAAGCCGGCTGGACCCTTTGTCCTTTAGAGAAGCTTCTCATGGAAAACAGCAGCCCTCACCTAGCATGGATCTGTGGCTGCAGGCTTGGCAGTGTGGGGGCCTGTTGTGAATTCCATCACTCTCCCCCCACCACCCACAACAAGGAAGGCCAGAGAAGAATCCCACTGCCTCATCTCGAGCTGCCCTAAAACCTCAGGCTTAGGAAAGTAAACAGAATCTGATCACCAGATATTGGGTCAGACTCGCCTGACATCTGTGCTTTGCTCAGAGGCGGGGAATTCAGTGCTAATGAGAAGACCCAAGCCCGGGTCTCGGGAAGGGAGTGTCACAAAGGCTAATGAAGGGCCAGGTTAGCCCCTTAACACCAGCAACAGCATCGGGCGGCACACGGGATGCAGGGCATCTTCTTGGCTCAGTGTTCACCAACTGACCAGGGGCGCCCCTTTGACTAAGAGCAGCTGGTCAGATGTCACAGCACTTGGTCAAGAGGGGAGAGACCTTGCGGGACTGGGATCATGCTGAGACTCAAGGTGGATATTTCACAGTCAGTTTATGAAATGTATTTTTGCCCTTGTTCAGTTGCTGAGTTGTGTCCAGTTCTTTGCAACTGCATGGGCTCCTCTGTCCATGGGATTTTTCAGGCAAGAATACTGGAGTGGGCTGCCATTTCCTACTCCAGGGGATCTTCCTGACCCAGGGATCAAACCCATGTTTCCTGCATTGGCAGGTGGATTATTTACTACCAAGCCACCAGGGAGGCCTCAGCAACTGTTAATTTCATTTCTCAAATCAGACTAGTCCTGAGAATCTTTTGAAACTCTATGACTTCTGATACCTTCTGATTTCTAGAGGTTACCAGGAGGAGGCATTCTCAAGAAAAGAACTGTGATTGCCCACAGATTAGTAGCGACAGTGTGGCACCAGAGGAGGCAATAGCATCAAAAATACTTCATTAATCTGTTCTTCTTGTCCTGTTCCTTCTCACTGAGACTTAAAAATGTAAAGTAGAGAAGAATTTCTAGAGAAGAATTTCCAGAGAAGACTGAGCAAAAGTCCCTACCTGGGAAGTGGTAGCAGCTGGATGTAAAATTCACAGGTCAGGACCTGGCCAGCGTCTTCCTGATTGTCAAGAGAAAATGAGGTTGACCAGAACTCTAGCAGGCAGTAAGGAGACAGGGCTAGAAAAGGGGAAAGTATTGTTGTTTTTTGAGATAGAAACAAATAAAGAAGACAGGACTGAACACACAATTGCTTTTATTTTTAAACTTGGGCGCTGATCAGAAGTAAGAAAACTAGAAAAGAGGCACGCCACTGGTAGAGGAATGGTTTAAATTTGCAAAGATCTCTTTGTTGACATGTTGAATTGTTTGGGAAAACAAAAAAGAGACCTCACATGCTCCTACCCCAGTCTGTAGACTCAATATCCACTACAGCCCAGGGGCTCCCCAGGTCTGTTTTCTTTCTCCCACCCTCAGTCTCTCCCTTCCTTTCTTGTCTTTTTCCTTCCATTCATTCATTCAACAGCAATGAAAAACACACAGTAGTTTTGAGAGCGGACCTAGTCCCATCAGCAGTGTGTCCCACCGAAGGATTCTGCCCTCAGAGCCGAAGTCTCATTTCTCTTTCTCTAGTCCTGCAAGATAGGAAACTGCTCTGGGGTAGCTGACAGAGCTGATGTGGAGGAGAAAGCAGGGCAGAATTGAGAGGAATAGAGTTAATATGTGAACTCTATAGAGTAAAACCCTTTGATATAAGGTATTTCACCAAATGGAGCAAACATTTGTTTTGTGCTTAATAAGAAAAATAACCAATACTTACAGAGCATTTATCCTAGGCCAGACATCCTGCTGGACACTTGCTATGGAGCATCTCCATTGGGTCTCACTTCCCATTGGGTATCGATAGCCCCACTGGCTCGATGGTTTGGCTGAGGCCAGGTTAAGTAACATGATGAGACCGCACAGCTTGTTAGGGTCAGGGCTGGGCATCCCACCAGCCACCATCAAGTGATTCTAAAGCCTGCATCTCTAAAATCACACCCCCGTGTTTTATGGGGAGAGAAGCTTTACAGATAGTGTCTGTGATGACTTTTATAAACACTGTCTATCCTACCCACTTCGATGTGAGCCCACTGAAGCCTCTTGTAGAGGTCAGCGTTTGCTAATAAGCTAGGCTACCCAAAGTGCATGCCTTACCTATCAGGATTTTGGGAACATGACAGATTACAAAAACTGGAGTTAGTCATAATGGTCTGTCTGCTATCAGAGGTCAGATCCTGCTTTAGAAAAAGATTTTGGTTTTCTGTAAATTAAAAAGAATTTAGTGGCTGACCATTCAGTTTCTGAGTCTTCATCGGAAATGAATATTTAAACAATGTGCAAGCAGGCTTAATTGCATTTGTGACCTGCTTTCATACATATTTGGGAGGGTAGAGATGGAAATGGAGAACACACAGTAGATGCATTTTGCTGCCAGAGTGGAACTTTACACACATACCAGGGGACCTTTTGGTAGTGTTTGTAATGTGCTGCTATTGTGATTTAGGAAAGAAAAATGCTACTGCTGGGCTTTATTTTCAACGGACTTTTTTTAAACATCAATTAATGCAATCAAATGTAGTACAGGGAAATGTAACTTTTTATTTACATTTCTGGAGGCCAGGGAGGGTTTGTTTGTTTTTGTTAACTCCAGTCACTTGAGCTGTACAGTATACAGTTTTGGTATTTTCCAAATCAACGCAGTAAGTTATATTTAACAGTCTGTGTGAAAGTCTCCACATGCAGGAGAAAACAGCCTTGTAACTGGTACCGTCTGTTGGGAAACAAATGATTCTGCCTTGCTTCACACAGTTTGAAAAGAGTGACTTTTGGTTTTCAAAAGCAGATTTAGTTAATAAAATGAATCATATCTGCAATTTCTTCACAAATTAGTCAGATTTTTGAATGCCAAGTTTTGAATTCAATCTTGATAAATTCAAAAATAATAACCTAAAAAAAGAAAGAGTGTCTTATGTTTGGCCTTAAACCTTCAAAGGGCACTAAAATAAACTATTCAGATCATCAGAAAGGTCTCTGATGAAAGTACATTTCTAATTTTTTCTCCCTTTGTGAATCACTGCCTTAATTAAGCACATTATCAACACAATCTGCTGAGTGGTCTCCCATCTTCCTGAACATAGGGACCCAGTAAACTAAGTATCATAGATGATTAAACTAAAAACTTGGTTCCATGTTGAAATGTAATCATTCTCTTCCTGTAATCGGGATCCTAGACCCAGATCTGAGCCCAGTTCTACCCGTTTACCCATATGACTTTGAGGTATACTCTTCGTAGGATTTGGGTTAACCTGGACCAGTCTGTTTTACTAGGCAGATTAACTGAGAATCGAAGTACATATACCCACATCACACATTTTGAATGTTGTAAAATGCTCTGTAAATATAATGGGTTGTTATATATATAAAATCGTCCTTAAGTAGAGGTCAGTGAGAGGAAAATGTACCTTGTATTAGTTTTAGCATTGATAAGAGCCTCCTTCTTCTGGTGAAAGTCTCTCAGTCGTGTCTGACTCATTGTGACCCCATGGACTATACATTCCATGGAATTCTGCAGGCCAGAATACTGGAATAGGCTGCCTTTCCTTCCTCCAGGGGATCTTCCCAACCCAGGGATTGAACCCAGGTCTCCTGCATTGCAGACAGATTCTTGACCAGCTGAGCCACCAGGGAAGCCCTCCTTCTGGGGGTGCCCAAAAGAGGTGAGGGCTGGGGGAGCTGGGTTTGAATTGTGCAGACACTTCATTCAGCTTCTTGCACTAAAAGTCATGCTGGCCTGAGCACAAAGTATGATCTTTTGCAGCAGATGAGGTAATATGTAGACCTAATCGGGTGAGTTAAGGCCACAGTGACTACTTTGATTTGGAATTTTCCTGCTGTTATCATTTTAAAGCAGACTTTCTAATATTCATTTCAAAAGAGAGGTGCTCAGATTCTAGAGGCACAGATCTAAAGAGATGCACAGAATTCTCCTTTCTCGTGCTGTTCCCTTTTGAAGGGGTGTCCACTTGCTTGTGAGTGCATTAGGTGGAGTAAGAAGGCTCAAAATGGACTCGTCTGGCCGACATGCCATCTACAGCTTCCCCATTGATCACATGCTCACTCTTAAGGGTAATGGGATAGTCTTAGTTACATCTAATTCTCTGAGGTTTTGTTTTATTTTTAATGTTTTGGAATATTTAATGAAGGATGCTTGTCTTCCCATTCTGGGGAAGAAAATTTATTTTGTTAACTGGGCATTTTTCTCTAAATGTTTAAGTATCTATGCATAGTCAGTTATCGTGATGGGTTGAAAAATGCAAAAATAGTGACTGCACTTTATTCATTTCTGCACATTCACACAAGACTAATCTATTATTTACCTACTCTCATTTTAATTTTGGAACTGTCTTCTCTCCAATATTCAGACAAAGGAAGACTTTGTTCATTGCTGATTCATATCAGACTGTTCGCCTCTATCTTACCCAACAGTTACTCTCCTATAAAATGATACACTGTATTTACTTTTCTCCAGATTCTCAAATGTAAAAACCCTCATGCTAATCTCTATCTTTAAGAAACTAAATATTGCTGTTGGTTTTCAGAAGCAAAGGAAGAGAAGGTGGCCCAGATATCACCATGGGTCACCTTTTATCCTGGACTTTTACATTTTCCTTTACTGACAATGATATTGATAAGTTAGCTAAATATTATTTGCTTTCAGAAAGGATGTTAATTTTATAATTTTGGGTTTCAGATTTCTACTTAGATTGTTTAAGACAACATTGTAATTCTGTGCTGACTGTATCACATCATATAGGGGCAGAGGAGAGCTTTTAAATATATAAAATGCTTCAAGCTGTTGATAGGTATTTTAGTGACTCTTTTTCAATAGATGTCCATTTGTGTTAGGAAATTATCAGCCTTCTTTATATTGACAGAGTATACAATATTTACATTTTTAGAATGGATCCTCAATTAGCTGGTTCAGGTCTTAGAAAAATTGTCATAAAGATAGGGGATTAAAAATTTATAGTGCCCAAAGCATCTTTATAATTTGGCATTATAGTCTTAGAAATATTTAATAGCTTTGCAGAAAGTAATATAAGGAATTGCTATCTGAGAAAGAACTGTCGTTAATTATTATGTCTCATTCTTCATTTAGCAGAGACTCTTATTAACTAATCCATGGTTTTTGTGAGATCCATTTCATAGTCTTTAGCTTTGGTTTTTGACCTAGCAAAACACCTAGGAATATCTGCTTCTTCACTGTACTTCCAAGCTGAGTAGAAATAAATCAGAAATTTTTGTTCCAACATGAATTCTCCATCTTTCTTCCTTCTTTCCTTCCTTCCTCTCCTCCCCACCCTGATTCCCTCTCTTCCTACTTTTTTCCCATCTCAGTAGATAGTAACTCTCACTACTGCTGCTCTTGACTGATAGGAAACTGACAGAAGGAACTAGGAATGAGTATGATTCATTGGTATGCCAGTAACATCTTGGCTTAAGCATATAGTGTCTAGATGTGCTGGTATATCCAGACTGATGCCCAAGAGAGAAACGTAGGCAAGGAACATAGTGAGCTCTTATTTTTCCATGCGGAAGCACGGCATTGCCTTTTTATTAATAGTAAGCCACACACTTAAGATATGCATGGAGTCCCATTTTCTTCCCAAATATTCCATTTAGTACTGTATCAGGGAACGACTCAGGCACTTGAAGAAGTATAATTAGCTACAGGCAGGCTAGAACTAAGGAATCAGTCTTTGTTACTGAATAATGATAATTCCCAGAGAAGGCAATGGCACCCACTCCAGTACTCTTGCCTGGAAAATCCCATGGACAGAGGAGCCTGGTGGGCTGCAGTCCATGGGGTCTTGAAGAGTCGGACACGATTGAGCGACTTCACTTTCACTTTTCACTTTCATGCATTGGAGAAGGAAATGGCAACCCACTCCGCTGTTCTTGCCTGGAGAATCCCAGGGACGGGGGAGCCTGGTGGGCTGCCGTCTATGGGGTCGCACAGAGTCAGACATGACTGAAGCGACTTAGCAATTAGCACTGATAATTCCATAAAATCTCAAGCCCAGGCTCCACGAGTTTCAGGTGACAGTTTAACCAGATCACTGGGTGATGGCCATTGGAAGGAAGCATCTGCACCCAGCCATGGATGCCTTCAATGCTATAAGTTGTGCAATCATGGATGTTCCTGTCAGATTGACGGCTCAGCCCAAGGTGCTTTACCAAGGATGGTGTTCCTAGCACTTCTGCAGAATCATGAGATATGGGAAATTTAATTTCCCACTACCAACAGGCACTGCAAGCCAGCTAAGGCTCTGCCTTCCAGCGGGGGAGAGGGGTGTTGTCACAAGAGCAGCAGACCCTTAATCGTAGGTAGGTAGTTTGATTAGGAGATTGGGGGTGATGTAGATTGGAATAAATTCAGGCTTTTTCTTATCAGGGAGCAAAGGAGGACCAGGTGGCATGGAAGTATAAATAATTCTTTGCACATAAGTAAGAGACCTAGAGAGACAATAACTTTGGCTTTGCATAATTGATACTGAAATTGTTGTACTTAAGAGGGAGGAAACTTAAATGAGGGTTTGATAGGCCAGTGTAGTTTTATGGGCATGGCCTTACACCTCACCTTTTGATGAAAGTGATCACTATTAACCCCCTTCTCCTCACACTATAAATAATTGAAATATTTAGATTCGCGAATGAGGAAGCTACCAATGTAATGAGTGAATGAATGATATACGTAGGCAAACTTGGGGATGTGTACAAGCACACACCCAGCAACTTTAAATCTGAGCTTAAAGAACCCCAAGAACTTAATATTGGATTCAGGAACTCTGGATTCTGGTTGGCTGTGACCAAAATGTTTTGCCTGGGTGGATGTGTTAGTTAATATCTCTAGTCTCAATTTTCTCATCTTTTCAACAAGCCGGTTGTCTCCAAAGCCCCTTCTAATCTCTAGCAAACATTCTAGCATTTAGCCAAATAAATACATTCACCCCAGGGCTTCCCTCGTAGCACTAGTGGTAAAGAACCCGACTGCCAGTGCAAAAGTCGTAGGAGATGTGGGTTCGATCCCTGTGTCAAGAAGATCCCCCGGAGGAGGGAATGACAACCCACTCCAATATTCTTGCCTGGAGAATCCCATGAACAGAGGAGCCTGGTGGGCTACAGTCCCTGTGTTCGCAACCACTTGGACACAAGTGAAGCGACTTAGCATACACGCATACTTTCACTCGGTCCTTTTGCCTACACATCCCCAGTTTATTGCTTCTCGATTTTACATGAAAAAAAAAAAAATTCTGGGCTCTTTGAAAACACATGAGTCAACAAATATAGTTTGGGGAGGTATTTATTAGAATATTTCTTAGGAGAAGGAGAACGCCAAACCGGGGTCAGCCAGCTCTCCCGTGCCTCACAATCATGTTTCCATATCACTTTTCTGATTTCTGTGAGCACTGGGAGTATTATTTGCTTTTGGAGGGATGTTAATCACCTTACAGTAGTTTTATGCCATCTTCTATATTTCTTCAAGCAGGGAAAGCTTTATCTAAAACAGAGCATGGAAGAAGAAACTGTACATAGATCCACACCATGTACATTTATTTTTCTTTAAGCATGTTGCACTTTTTTTTTCCTTTGCTAATATATTTTGACACCTTATAGTTGTAGCCTGCTGTTCTCTTTAATTGCTTATTGTTATTAATTATATAGTGGTAACGGAGTTGGCTGTTTGAGCCACTTGGCTGTAAAGAAATTCATTTATCATTATTGCCGTTGGAGCCACAGAAAATTGCCAACATTCTATCCAGAGATGAATGTTTTCGAGCTCACATCCAGTAGAACTTTGAACATAGGTCAAATCCTTAGGTGTTTTCTTTCTGCTGCTACCCTTTGGTTCTCCTCATCTCTGTACTGAGGACCTCCATTCTCTCTTATCTTTTGGTTTCAGTCCTTGATGTGCTGCCCTTTCGGTGAAGTTCATATATTACTGTCAGTGCTCCACTGAGTGACCTGTCCAAATAGTTCACTTTATTTCCTCCTCATAGACCCAACTGTACATTTTCCTTCTTCAAATTTCTTTTATAATGTGAATAACATTCCTGCCTTTACAGCTTTGTTATATGCACGTTTTATTTTTTATCACTTGATCATTGTTGATTGATGTATAGTTGATCTACTATATAGTTTTTTTAGCTATTTGAAAAGAAAATCCATTTAGAGAGCTACCATCTCATAGTAGCTGATAACACAACAGCGTGTGTGTGCACTCAGTCGTGTCTGATTCTTTGTGACCCCACGGACTGTCACCCACCAGGCTTCTCTGTCCATGGGATTTTCCAGGCAAGAATACTGGAGTGGATTGTGATTTCCTACAAATTTGCAAGTAAATAAACTATTCATTTAAAATCATTAATGCAGATTGGCCATGGGCTTAGGCCTCACTTTGCAATGAAAGTGATCACTATGCCTTTAACAGTAACTTTAACCCCCTTCTCCTTCACTATAAATAATCAGATGTGTTTAGATTCTCAAATGAGGAAGCTGCCCATGGAATGAATGAATGAATGATGTGTGCAGGCAGATGTGGGCATGCTTACTTGCACACACCCAGCTACTTCCGGTATCTGTAGGTTCTTTAAATCTGGGCTTAATTTAGAATTCATGACCCCACAGCCACATGTGCCACCGAACAGCCAGGCCAGCGAGCTCCTCTGCCTTCTGGCAGCATGACATTAAATTCACACTAGTTAAGCCAACTTAAATGGAGCCTCCTTGAACCTTCCTAAATAAAACTAGTGGCCTTAATTACAATTGGGCAATTTAAAGGTTATGGAGCTCTAACTAGTAGTGCAGTATATCACTTTAATAATGCACAGGAAAATTTCTCTAAGGGGTGGCATCGTCTGATTAGAAGAATTCAGGTTTCATAGCACATTTCCAACAAACTGTTTTTAGAACTCTTATTGCATTTATGGCGCCATTATCTTCTTTTTTTAATTTTTCAAGGCCAAGTTTCTAAGGTCACACCAATAGAACAATAAAAATGTGAATCATTTGCAAATAACGAGCAGTATTGCAATCTCTGCATTACCACTTCAGACTCCCTTAGCACAGCCGCAGACAAAGTCAAAGGGGCAGGGGATGTCCCTTTGGAAATCTGAGGGATTCTGGCCCCATTTAGACCCTCATGCCCCATAAGATTTGACTTAAGCTCTGGTGTTGAATCCTGTTTCTAAACACCATGGTTGAGGAATAAAGATGTCATCTTTTCCATAAGTCATCAAAAGTATGTTTCTTGGAAAGATAATTTGCTTTGGAATTGCCTGGCTAGTTTCTTTTCTTTTTCTTTTTTTAATGTTTATTCAAGTATCTACTTGCATTTTCTGTCTTTATTATCCTTTTTCATGGCATTTATTTGTTTTTAGGCCATGCCATGTGGCATATGGGAGCTTAGTTCCCTGACTAGGGATTGAACCCGTGTCCCCTGTACTGGGGGCACTGAATCTTAACCACTGGACCACTAGGGAAGTTGCCTAGCTAGTTTCTTGTCTTAAACCTGTTGGCACTAAAAACCCTCATGCTGTTGGAATTTGTTTGTTTTTAAATCATCAACAATAGCAACCTATCCTTTCTAGCAAGAATAGACAGGTTTTTGGTGTTGGAAAGACTTTCTCCTTCAGAGAACCGGTGGTCTTATGCCAAGAAGAAGATTTTTAGAAAAGAAGCCCCTTGCCATCAACTCAGCACAGAAACACACCTTTTGAGGGCTGTGTCTGGGGCAGGGCTGGCCCTCTGCCGTGTGGAATTCATATTGACAGTTGCACCATCTCACCTCTCTAAAAAGCTTTCCCAGCAGATTTAACTTTAAAGCAGGTTACACTTGGTCCATGCTGCATGAACTGTCCTCTTTTGATTTTACCAATTTAATTTTTTTGTACAGTGCTTGAAGGTAGATATACCTGTACTTCTCCCAGTGAGTCCCAGATGTGAGGGCATTAACAGTATGTATTTCATATCAAACAAGAGAAATTCCAAGCAAAGAGGGCAATAAATGCATATATCTGATTTAACCAGTGAGTTGAAAGAATAGAGCTTTGTAATATAAGAATAAATAACTAGTAATAAAAATTGCTTAAAACATGAACTGTGGGGTCATGGATGTCACAGTAGAGATTCCTTGGTGACTTGAGACAAATAGAAGGTAATTATCCCTTCTTTCACATGGTTCTCTTTTTTGGTATTTCAGAAATATTGAATGCAGAATAACATTTTCCTTCTTGAAATAAGGGACAAGTTTGATTCATCAGTTTCCTGCCAGACATAAGTTGGCAAATAAGATAGTTATTTTGTTGAAGCTTTATTTGCCAAAACGTTTTAATCTTATTTCAAAAAATCATAAAGGCAAGCAACATAAGGTGATTTTGGCTAGCCTGGATGTGTCACATTGCAAAGGCTTTTAATGTATGAGGGAAAGGAGCAAACTTTTAAAACCCAATTGATTAATGAACATTGTTTTGGTGCTAGTCTCTCCATTTTGTTCAGGTGAAATTAGATGTAGGAGCAGCTAAGTATATATTTCCATATAGTCAATAAATATCCATTGAGTCTCAACTTTGAGCCATGCACTATTCTAGGTGTTTGACAAACATTATTACACCAAACAGACAGTGCCCTTGCCCTCCTGAAACTTGCCTTGTAGCATGAATTGATGAATAACCCCAAAGTTCTTGGCACTCTCTTGGTACTAAGCTGTCTGGGGCTGGCACCTGCCTCTCTTCAATAGGAAAGGCAAGAACTGAAGTATATTACTGAATTGAGAAATTGGGAGCATGCCATTTCCAATCATCTTGTCCTTGTTTTAGTCACTAACTCTTTGCAACCCCATGGACTATAGCCACCCAGGCTCCTTTGTCCATGGAATTTCCTAGGCAAGAATACTGGAGTGGGTTGCCATTTCCTACTTCAGGGGATCTTCCCGGACCAGGGATCGAACCCCTGTCTCCCACACTGGCAGGTGGATTCTTTACCACTGAGCCCCCATTGTATGTCTAATTATTATGTGATGCAGAAGTGAATGTTTTTAGACTATCTTGGGTGCCCAGAAACTTTTCTGTCAAGGTAGAGACCAGGAAGCCTGGAGTGCTGCAGTCCATGGGGTTGCAAAGAGGGGCACAACTAAGCCACTAAATTGAAGTGAACTGAGAGAGCAGAAGAGTACTAATGATCGGGTGATGAGAACTTTGTACAAGAGCAAGGGTTACTTTCAGGTGAACATAGATAAGGGGTAAATGGTCTGTTCAAATAAACCAAACCCCGTTCAGTGGAACCAATGACATATTAGTGAACTCAAAGCTTTATATAAGTTAATAATTTTTAAAGCAACCCTAGTTTCTAAGCAGAACTAGAGATTGTATTTCAGATTTAGTGGGTCTCCATCTTCATTCCCACCCCATCCTCACTCTTGCTTTTTCAGAGCTAACAGTATTGTTACTAAGAAGTACGTACTCTTTTCTTCTTTCCTTAGTTAAGAGTGTTTTTTGTTTGGGGAGTAGGGTAAGGAGGAGCTCAAAGTGATTTTATCAGTGCCTTACCCAAAACTTATGATTGTTTTCTTTTTTTTTAATAAAAACATTTGAGCCCCAAATCTTTGCCTTTAAAGCTACTTGCTGGCACTGTGTAATACACACTCTGAGCCTTCAGCTATGGAGCCCATGTCTAGGTTAGAAAAGTAAAGAAAAGGATGCAGACCTGGAGGTAAAATCGGGTCGGAAAGGTATGTTTAGTCTGTGTGCTTCGCCCTGATCCCAGACTTGAGGCAAATTGTCACTGCCGAGTCCCCACAGGTGAAGGGAGGCCACCTTTTTAGTGTGTTGTTTGTTTTATTGTTTATTGTTTGAACAGCATTCCAGGGTTTTCTCCTACGTGAGAATATTCTAATAACTGCTACCCACAACCGATAATAATAGCCAAGGAATTGGACGATATTGCCTCTCAGAGCATCTGAAATCCCACTGCCTACCTCTCCCATCCCAACCCACCTGGACCTCCTGCTAGTTTCCAAGCTGCTGATGTTTATGGGGCTCGAGGCAGCCCCTGGGCTCTTTAAAATCTGCTGGGTACAATGCAGCCAACCCCAGTTGAATCATTTCCTGCTCCAGCCCTGCTGATAATGAGAAGTTCAAGACAGGAAATAACAGTGTCAGTATCAGTGGCTTTGCTTTTAAAGTCCAAAGGCATCGCAGCTTCTAGACTGTTGGCCAAAAGCAGGTAGTAACTGAGTTCAGTGCAGGCCTGCACCTTGTAGGTGTCCTTGAAATAAGACTCTAGCTGAGGGACTTCCCTAACAGTCCAGTGGTTAAGACTCCACATTCCCAATGCAGGGAGCACCGGTTCGATCCCTAGTCGAGGAAATAAGATCCCTCATGCTGCACAGCTTGGCCAAAATAAATAAAGAGATATGATCTTGGGAAAAATGATCCTCACTGAGACACAAGGGATGTTGATCATTTTGCTTTTCTTTCTTTCTTTTTTTTTTTAATTTTCTTTACTTTATTGTGTTGGTTTTGCCATACATTGACATGAACCCACCATGGGTGTACATATGCTCCCCCTCCAGAACCCCCCTCCCTCCTCCCTCCCGATTCCCTCCCCCTGGGTCATCTCGGTGCACCAGCCCCAAGCATCAGCCCTGGGCTGGCGATTGATTTCACATATGATAATTAACATGTTTCAATGCCATTCTCCCATAACATCCCACCCTTGCCCTCTTCCACAGAGTCCACGAGTCTGTTCTATACATCTGCATTTCTTTTGCTGTCTTGCATGCAGGGTTCTCATTACCATCTTTCTAAATTCCATATATATGCCTTAGTATACTGTATTGTTGTTTTTCCTTCTGGCTTACTTCACTCTGGATAATAGGCTCCAGTTCCGTCCACCTGAGTAGAACTGCTTCAAATGAATTTTTTTTTAATGCTGAGTAATATTCCATTGTGTATATGTACCACAGCTTTCTTATCCATTCGTCAGTTGATGGGCATCTAGGTTGCTTCCATGTCCTGGCTATTGTAAACAATGCGGCGATGAACATTTTGCTTTTCTTGATGTACTTAAGGGTTAGGCATTTTGTGTATGGATAGTCAAAGCTGAGGTACCCGATTACTCAAATAACTCAATTACTCTCAGGATTCCCAGTGCCCTTCCTGTCTTAATGGGAGTCTCTTGTTTGTATCTCATATTCCTCTCTTGTGTGGCATAGAAATACAAGCCAGACATTCTCTACCGTTGAGAAAAATGCAAGAAATTGCTGTGACAGTCTTCAGGCAGCATTCATTTTCATGTTGAATTATTCAAAAGAATAGGGTAGAACTTTTTAACTAGGGTAAGGCAAGTGTTACATATTAGTTGCTCAGTCGTGTCCGACTCTTTGCAACTCCATGGACTGTAGCCCACCAGGCTCTTCTGTCCATGGGATTTCCCAGGCAAAAATGCTGGAGTGGGTTGCCATGCCCTTCTCCAGGGGATCTTCCCAACCCAGGGACTGAACCTGGGTCTCCTGCATTGCAGGCAGATTCTTTATCATCTGAGCCACCAGGGAAGCCCAGGGTAAAGAAAGGGTTCATATTATATTCGGTACTCTCAAATGCTGCCTTACTTTGGGGGCTTGATGACTGATCTAGTGGCCAACTTTGAGGGCTGAGTAATATTCCCCATTGCCAGATTAGCACTTCAGTGTGTTTGTGTTACTGTTGTGAAATATGTACTGTATATAACACAACAAATTACAGTGGCCTGAGCGCTGTGGGCCTAGAAAGATGTGATGGCTGTGTGCATGGCAAATTACAGTACAGTCGGCCTATTTTTCTACTCTTGGTTCCTAGAGTAAGCCAGCATAGCCGAGGGGTGAGTTTTGTCATGTGTGGCTTTTCTTTGTTACTCCTCAGACCCTTAGCTTATAAATGTGTGCTTGGAAATTAACTCAGGGAAGAGGAGAAGCCAAAGTATAAGGGTTGGGGCTTGGGAATTGGTTTAGGGCAGAGTTTTCTTGGATTTAAAAACATAGAGAAGGATGCTGTGGTACACACAGTCGAACTGGAAAATTGCAACTGCGGGGCATCTGATTCCTCTGTTTGGATTCCAAGGGCAGAGTTTACTCTCACTCAGATCAGAGCTTTACAAGGATGGCCCCATGCCACGTGATGAGGTACCAGGAGGGGTTTTTCTCACTTTGGACTTTAGCCTGTAGATTTATGCAGTGAAAGAGGCTGGAGGACCCTTCTGGGCAGTCTCCAGGGTAAATGGGAGAAGGAGTTCTACTTACAAACCGTTACAAATTGGTCCTCAGTAATGGCTGCAGTGTTGATCAGACGATATTAGGGGTCCCCCAGTGATTCCTGGGATAACAGCTGCATGTAAGTCAGGCACTGAACATCTAGCTGCTCTAGATTTTTGTTTTTATTGAAGGAAAAGGAGTATAAACATGGGACACACAGTCTGGAGGGTGCTTAAAGGGCTTCTCTTGCTGAAAGCTTGTATCGAAATGTCGGTGTCTTGTCTTCCACTAACAATTGCCCTGTTGGAGCTTATAACCTGGGCGTGCTTGAATGGTAGCTCTTATTTTTTTCTGTTACAAAACTGGCTGATTAATAGTTGTGTTTGTCCAGGTTTTATAAATTGGAGAGAGAGAAATTATCATTCCCGTTTGAACTGGCCTTAGAGGAACAGATTTTGTTCTTGGGGCACATGATTATAGTAAATGATTATCACGTTCCCTACTAAAGGCAATGAGGTTGCATTGCAATTATGTATTCAGATTCTTTCCTTTGCAACATTTAATACTGGAGTAAATATTTACATTAGCATCAGTCTCTTCTATGTACACTTGATTCCTGTTTACATTTATGTTCACATTTAAGCGGAGATTAACAAATGGAAATAATTATTTTAGCTGAACTTTATATACATGTGAAATGATTTCTCAATTGTACCCAAACCATCTTTGATCATGCTTTAAAGCAGTTGACCAGGACAGGAAGTTGCTGGCTGCCAACACGTTCTCAGTAGTAAGAGCTTCACTCTTGCATTTTCTGACATCAGACGCACAGTACTGGTGGCCTGCATGCTCCCTTGCACCAGGATACAAGAGAGGGGCGTTTTCTGTTTGTTCTGAAAAGGTATGGGTTTATATTGAAAGCTCCATATTCTTTTCATTCAGTTAATAATATGCACAGTGATGTTTCTGTTTCTCTTTACATGTGCTGATTTGTGCTTTCACATGTATTTGGTTGGACTGCTTCTCAGTCTAATGTTCAGACTTGGAGTTTTTCTATACTTCATAATATTGCTCATGTTCTGTCTTTTTGGCATGTACCATTTCAGGGTTGTAATCAACTTTTATTAGTAAGGTGTAGAAGAGACTGGGCTTCCCAGGTGGCGCTAGTGGTAAAGGACCGACTGGCCAATGCAGCAGATACAAGAGATGTGAGTTCAGTGTCTGGGTTGGGAAGGTCCCCTGGAGGAGGGCATGGTAACCCACTGCAGTATTTTTGCCTGGAGAATCCCATGGACAGAGGAGCTTGGTAGACTATGGTCCATAGCAAAGAGTCGGACACCACTGAAGTGACTTAGCACGCACATAGGAAAGATAGCGTTTTTATTCTTTAATTTTCAAAGTAACCTATAAAGGTAAATTATGCTTATTACAGAAAAATCTGAAGAATATTGAAAAGCAAAAGCAAAAGAAAAAAAAGAGGAAGAAAAATCCAGAAGTTTCTCCCATAGATGCCCCCTATCATTCTTAATAAAAATATAGGGCTGCACTAGCCTATTATGTTCTTAATGGAATATTGTAATGGTTATTAAATCAGCTGACTCAGAATCTCTTTTTAATAAATGAGTCAGACTGTATTATCCAATTACTGTCAGCTGCTACCTTTCCCGAGAGCAGAAATGGTTACCCCGATTGAATTTTTTAAGCTTTTGTCATCTCTAGGAAACAAGGTGAGAGTCTAAGACTTAAATGGACCTGAAGTTGGAGGTGTTGATGGCGCCCCCTCATGAGCATGGACTTTTAATGGAAACCATGGTTACTCGGTACTGTTCCTAAGGACCTACCAGACAGGAAGAAGGAAGGAGGCAAGCTCCTTTTTGAAAGGAAACAGCTTAGCTCAGCTTGATACCCCAGGACTAAGAGTGTTTTTAAAATTCTTTGAAAATTGACACTGCCCTTAGCCACACTATGCACATGCAGAATGATAGCAGAGTTAAACAGAGTCTAAGTATAAACTTTTGAAATTCTTATTATAAATAAGTTTAATTAGTAGTCCATTACTCTCTCTCCCCCTACTTCAATTTTTAAAGTACAGAATGAATTATGTTAACCAGTTATAAAAATGTTTTGGATTCCCCTCTCTTTTTCTCATTCATCATCATTTGACCCTGTGATGATAAGTAAGTGTGAACATGGGAAATGAGCAGAGAAGTTAGCAACAGCAGTATAAATGGGTGGGCATGTCTGATGTCTAAATTGGAGCATCCTGGCTTCTGCTTGTCATTTGCTGTGTAATAATTCAGATATATTTTCTCTCCTACTCAAATAACTAGGACAAGTTATTTGTTGGAAAAGACCTCTAGGTAACTTCGAAATAAAAGGCAGATAGAACTTCCAACATTTTTTTTAATATTATAATGTGCTTTTAAACTATAAAGAGTTCTGAAAATGCTGGATGCTGTTGTCATTATCATTGCTATAAGTGTCCTCTCAAAGCGTGGAATTCATGAAAAAGAAATCTGCACTAATAATTCATAAATACTTTATGAGCATGTGTCACCTTTTTGCAAATTCACTGGACTCAATTTTGATTATTTAACATTTTGTGACCGAACTTCTCTGTTCTTAGAATGGGAAATAAATAAAAATTGATTAGGACGTTGTTGTTATACTATCTTATTTATTTTCCCTTATATTATTTTACTAAACAAAATACTCCTAGTCCTAAAAGATAACATCGTAATGAAGATCTCCCTAATTTGCATAATTTACATTGTGTTCATGTAACAGTAAATCATTAGTCTCAAGAAAACTCATCAGGCCTACATACATGTGCGTGTGTGCTAAGTCCCTTCAGTCGTGTCCGACTCTGTGACCCCGTAGACTGTAGCTGTGAGGCTCCTCTGTCCGTGGGATTTTCCAGGCAAGAACACTGGAGTGGGCTGTCATATCCTCCTCCAGAGGATCTTCCGTACCCAGGGATCAAACCCTCCTCTCTTATGTCTGCTACACTGGCAGGCAGTTTCTTTATCACTAGCACCACCTGAGAAGCCCCAGGCCTGTATATTTTCCTCAACAAATGTAGCAAGTTTAAGAATTCTGGAACAAATGTGTATACCTCCTCAGACTCACAAACCACATCTTGGTTCTTGTGCAAAACACGTAATTTAAGGATGAAATTAGAACTCTTAGTTACCTTCTTACTATCCCAAGAAAGGTATACAACATTGAGGAAAGAGAAAACATTTAAATTTTGCAAGTATTTCTGATGGTTAGCTTACTGACCCAATTCTCTACAATAAACAGTGTTTCTTATATTACTAAATATCCAAAATTTAGAAAAATTTTGGTGCCTTTAGGATTTTAAAAAAGAGAGAGAGAAAGGAACAGATGAAAAACCCTTGATCTTATATAATCCCTAAAGCTTTTTGTATAACCCCTTGTCATGTCAGTATGCACAATTAAACTCCTTCTTACATAATTATAATCAAGGAATTTACTGTGCCACCCAAATACAGAGTAGGTTTTTATCTCCTGTGAAATGTAGACAGTACTGGGTGGCTTAATTAGTGCTTTGCTTCTCTTTTTACAAATTCCAATCCTCTGCTTCTAAAGGCTCATACTTGTGTGAGAAGAAAGATTAGGAATACAAATAGAGTGATTTTACTCCTAGTTAGCTAATAATAATTCACTTTGTAATTGGGCCTTTATGTTGCCAGTAATATCAACTGGTGAAGGATTTCCGCATGCCTCTTATGTTGACTCAAAAGAAGCAACTTTGGAGTGTAGACTTATTACAATACAGTGGGAATATATTTTTCATTCCCTCAACCTAGACAGTCTGACACAGATATTTCTTAGTAGCATTTCTAATCACTGCAGATAAGAGAAGATAAAAGTATAACTTAATACCATTTCAGGTTAAACTGAAGCCTCTTAGCCCTTACTTTGCCTGATGAGAGTCTTGGGAGTGGGTGGTTTCTGACATAGAATATCTGCTAAAATCATGGACCCTGAGGCCAGGCTGCCTGGGTTTAAGTTCTGTTTCCACCAAGAATTGCTCCTGTGACTCAAAGCAAAGTCAGTTCAACTCTCTGAGCATCATTTTTCTCATCTCTAAAAGGGGAATAAGAGTAGTTGTTGTTGTTAAACTCAGTGAATTCATGTCTTCAAACAACAGTTGTCTGGGACAACCAAAGCGATGGGTTGTTCATTCTCATGCTACTGGTTTTCATTTCTTATAACTGAAAATTGAAACAAGTTAGAATAATCCTTAAGTGCATAATTTCATAAACATTTTGATGAAAAAACATATAAATGATGTTTTCTATTTACAACATGAACTTTTCATTTTATATAACAATTGTTATTACATTGAAATATTTTTCTACCATCTTGTTTCTAAACTATCAAAGAAAACACCAGGACTAGTCAAAAGTGAGCCTGGAGCTCATCAAAGTGCCTTTGGAGAAATACAGGTAGAGTCTAGATCTGGGGGTTAAAATTGAGGCTGTCTTACAAAATAAAAGGAACAATGCACTGATTAGATATGGAGGATAGGAGTGCCAATCAGGAAAACAACACTTATAAAATACTGTGAGCATTAATAATATTTCAAAATTGCCAGAAGATCTTGGAACTAGAAAAATCTGTGTCAATGGGAAAACCACTAAAACAGCCTATGGTCAGTAATAGAAAGCTCTAGAAACTTCTTGATAAACCAGAAGATAAGCCTGGGGAAGTAGTTCATTCTTTTATGGGACCTTTGTTTTAGGACTTTGGAAATACATAGCCTGTAAAATCTTGACTAGAGAAGGAAACGGCAACCCACTCCAGTATTCTTACCGGGAGAATCCCCATGGACAGAGAAGCCTGGTGGGCTACAGTCCATGGGGTCGCAAAGAGTCAGACACATCTGAGCAACTGAACATACATAAAATCTTACTAGTTAGAGGAAAGGAGATGCCTCATTACTGACTTACCAATTATACTTTCAAAGCTTAACACACACCGCCATAAGATAAAACCTGCCTTGTGACTATCGTTTGATTTTAAATCCCAGAAATGTTTTCAATTGATATAAATTCATAAATAATGTGAAATTAACCAGAACCCATATGTACTACTGATCATTGATTTTTGGTGCTGGAAAGAGTTTAACATACGGAGCTATAGGTAACTCGCTAATCTGTCAAAGATGTGATGGGTGTCAACTTTTCTGCTCACGTGCTTTCCTTAACAGATGAAGGGCTGAACCACGAGTGCAAACTTTGCAGCCAAACCTTCGACTCCCCCGCCAAGCTCCAGTGCCACCTGATTGAGCACAGCTTCGAAGGGATGGGCGGTACCTTCAAGTGTCCCGTCTGCTTTACAGGTAGGAAGATGATTCTGGAAAACTCAAGAGGTTCTTGGCCACATCATGTCTTTCCTCCCAGGTCATACTTCCTACTGCTGTGGCCTTTTACAGATCTGACTGCAGTTCAATTTAGGGAGAAGATGTTTGATTCCTGCTGATTAGCATTATTGATTGCTACCTACTTTAAAGGCTCAGACGGTCAGGAAGGTTAACTGTCAGGATGAACAAATGGCATTTTAAGTTCTCTCAGAAGTTTGCCCTCTTCCGTTTCTAAAATGACATCCATGTTGCATTCACTTTTCTCCCCTCGACGTTAAAAGGTTAGCTAGACAAAAGGAGCTTTTTCATAGCAAGACGTGAGATTAAAAGTACAGCTGTGTTGTCCACACATGTCTGTTATTTAAACATGGAGAATTTTATAACATTTTTCCATGTGAAATTTAAAGTCATTGTTAGAACCCTCCCCAAATTCTTAGGACAAGAAAACAGATTAGATGAGCTCTTATTTACTGTGAATATCAATTTGAGCAAACTCAGAGAGATAGTGGAGGACAGAGGAGTCTGGTGGGTGCAGTCCACGAGGTTGCAAAGAGCTGGACATGACTTAACGACTGAACAACATTACGTTTACACTGTTAGGAAGAAACTTTTATGAGATGCTGTAACATTACCATTTTTAGCAGAAGCAGCAGCAGCAAAAAAAAAAAAAAATGTAAATCAGAAACTATAATTTGAAGCCCATAGGGGTTGAAATATGATCACACACGTTTCTGCTGCTCCTGTAACAGTGACAAAGTTATTTTGGAAAATCCTTTGTGATCATTTTGCCTGTGTCTTGGACACATTGTTCAAACCCCTCAAGGCTATGTGCCCTTATTTGTCAGAAAAAGCAAAACAAAAATATATCCTTCTCTTAATAACGCCTTCTTGGTTTGTGGAGCCAAATTCCAAAGCATTGATTATTAACCTTCACTGCATTCAGCCTGTAGATTTCTGTCCTGTGATTAAATCAAAAGCGAGAGGCCATTTTCCAGCTAAATACTCCCAGACTGTGTTGGTGGCTCTGTCTTTACCATTTGCCTGTGAGGTCCCTCCATTCAGTAGTTGCATCGCATTCGGCCACTCCTTCTTTTGAAACTATTTTTTGATTCCTCCAACTTTTTATTTACAAAATATCTATTATGTTTTTACTATAACGTAGTATTTGTCTAAAGATACAGTGCATCAGGAGTCTAGCTTCTTTATAAAAGTTCATAGTAAGTCTTCATAAGGAGGACTGGTCATAGATCTCTTCATGATTAAGACCCCTAATAAAACAGCCCTTTCATGTTATGGCCAGGTGCCTCGTAAAATGTGCTACGTTAGATGGAGATTCACTGCAAATCTGTATCAAAACCCCATTTCTTTGGGTTGATGTAGGTAAAAGACAAAAATGCATTAATCATGAATGGTCTGCTTTTCCTGCATTGACAGACCTAAATTGTTTAGTGTATCTTGAATTTTAGAAAAACACAAAACAAAACAAAAACTCTCTTCCAATATAAAGCATGTTAAGTGCAAGAAGAAATCTGAGCGATGTTTAAAGTAATGAGAAATATGATTAAAATGTATGACTCACAAGAACAGTATTCTAATATTTTAGGTTGGCTGGCAATTAGAATAATTTTAATGATTAGAATACAGTCAAAGTCAAATGCCAACATCTTTAATAAATCCTTTTCCTGCCTATACAGATTAATATTGTAGATGCAAACTTTTTTAGGTCACAGTGCACCAGGCATCCATCAGAAGTCAGTTCTCCCAACCCAAACACTGCCTCTGGCATATACAATTTAATTATTAATAGTATGTCTCCTAGGTAAACTGTTACACAGTCTTAGGGCCTTGTTTTGTAGTCATTAAAATTGAACATGTTTATATTATTGAAACCCTTGCATTCTGTGTGTAGGCTGAGTTGATCTTAAAGTATCCAAAGAGAATTTACCTGCCGTTCTGTTTCACATTTATAGACAGTGCCCCAGAGTAGCTGTGGGATATCATTTTTAGCATTAACACATTTAAATAGAGAACTGCTTGCTAGCTGTAACTTTAGGCAAATACAATAAACTGGGTTTTGGCATCTGTGATTTTGTAACCTGTGGGTTGCTGAGAAATAAGAGTCATTTCTGTTCAGACAGTGCTGTGCATTTGACAATTTTCATTTTAAAAGATTTATGGGGAGCAGGGCCTCGATAAACCTTTACTTTGGAGCTGTTTGTGTTGAATTAGGTGCTCGGTAGAGTGCATCTTAACAAAAGCCAGAGACCCAACCCTAAGCACTTGTGACGTTGCTCTCCCCTGGACCCAGGCAGTGGTCACACCCAGAAGGCGCTCCATTCAGTCCATTCCTCTGCCTCTGTTCACAGGGAGCCGTCAAAGGAGGGTGTTTCGGAATGAAAATAACCCCGAGTCACTCTCCTTTTCTCATTTCAGTGTTTGTTCAAGCAAACAAGTTGCAGCAGCATATTTTCTCTGCCCATGGACAAGAAGACAAGATCTATGACTGCACACAGTGTCCACAGAAGTTTTTCTTCCAAACAGAGCTGCAGGTAATGTCCCCGTGGGGAGGACTGGCATTGAACTCTGTCGCTCTGCTTATAGGAAACAAGAGCATTTTAAGTCTGGATTCACCATATCGCTCACCCTGGGCCACCATGACGCTTTGTATGGATTGGGGCAAAGGGAAAATTAGAGGCTGGATTAACAGACACCAAAGTAATTTTGCCTCTGGCTGCTGTCAATCATAAAAAGAACTAGAACAGACCTATAATTGGACCTTCTGACCCAGTGTGATAGACTGCAGGGTCAGGTTTATTGGACTGTGGGATCATTCACCTCGCTCTTCAGGGCCCATTCTCCCAAACCCTGTTTTATTCATGTTCTGTTCCCACTGGGCTTCAGGCTGGATGGATGTCCAGGTTATTGTTGTCCTGAGGGGCTTAAGATTGGAAGGGAGAAGGGAAGAGAGGAAAGAAGCTATGCTCTTGTCCAGTATGTTTCTTCTGCTTAACAGAATGGAATAATTATTATTTTGTGGCAGCCTTTGGGTACAAATTTTGGCACCCGAAGATGTTAGCTTTGAATGTTGCACTTGCAAAATGTGTGACCTTGTACTAGTCAATAATGTTTCTGAATCTCAGATGTGAAGAAATGGTAGACAGATGTAACACTCACAGGGCTGTTGTTAGATAAAATGAAATAAAAACTCTGAATATGGGGTATAAACTCTAAAATAGAATAGAAATGTTTGGTCAATTTGATTATTCTTAACAATAGACTGGTTTCAGTCAGAGACCTGGTTCCTAACCCAGAAATGTCACTTATTATAAAAGGAAAATAAATGTTTTTTTTTTTCTTCTTACTTCATCTGAAAAAAAATGGGTCTAATATATCCTCATTTTTCAGATGGAACAATGTAAGAATAATACTTTTTTTTATTAAATCTTGTTGGTGCCTTTGCAGGAGAATGAATTAGAATCCAGTTATTTCATTATTGTGAGCATTATTATTAACCGTAAAGTTATTTAGACTAAAATAGGGTAAGGATGATGTTTTTCCCTTTGGTGTCAAATTCCCTAAATAACCAGAAGAGGATCTGATGTGATTGACATGGTTGAGGTGGGACTAAGGGACCCAAAGCCCCACCTACTTCTTCATCTCCCATCCCATGCTGTGGACCCCAGGGCAGCTTTAGAGTTCCTTTGGCTGTAGGGAGGCCACATTTATGTGAATTTTATATCAAAATAAGGAATTTATAATTTATTAATAACATCTCAGTTTTTATCCTATCAGTGAACACATAACAAATAAAGACGTAAGATAAAAAATATATGAAAGACTGGGTGATGCCATTTAGTTGTTATAATGTGTCAGTGCACCAAATTTAAAGTTGCTATAGCTCTTTTCATCACTTCAAAAAAAAGAATTCTACTCTGTCACATGTTTGTGCATTGACTATAGAAGATAGACCAAGTTAGACTATTATTTAAAAATATATTTCATTAAAATAACCTATATTTCTATTGGAAAACATAATATTCTTATTGCACTATGTATGGAAGGGTAAGTCCTTTATGTTAAGATTTTAAAGGATATGGCCAGTACACCTAAATGATGCTGTTAATTAATATGTAAACTGTGAAGCAGAATTCCTAATAGTTTAAAATCAAAGTTGTAGAGATTCTATAGAGACTGGCTTCCAGCTAATGTTCTTGGGGAAAAGTTTGCAACAAGCTCACTTCTGTAGATTCTAATGCTAACCCTAACCCTAACTGGTTGGGTTGCAAGAGTGGGATATGACTTAGTAACTAAACAAGACCACCACTACTGACCTGGTGGTCACTTCAGTGTCTTTCATTAAAACAAGCCCACACTCTGGCAGTGGTGACTTGTGGCACCTTGGATAGCAGACAAAAGTAAGCAATTAAGCACATTCTCTGGGACTCCAGGTTTCTTTCATAGTGTATTTTGGAGTTTCATGGACTGTACACTGTACAGTCTTTCCACTAGTGTATAGACCAGGGGTTCGCTACCTCTTAAATAGCGGGATGCCTTGACACTTAAAAATTATTGAAGACCACAAAGCACTTTGATTTACATGTGTTACTGTACACCAAGTGGCGCTAGTGGTAAAGAATCCAATGCAGAGGGCGTATAAGTGGGTTCGATCCCTGGGCCAGGAAGATCCCCAGGAGTAGGAAATGGCAACCCACTTCAGTATTCTTGCCTGGAGAATTCTATGGACAGAGGAGCCTTGTGGTACAGTCCATGGGGCTGCAAAGGGTCCAACATGACTTAGGGACTGCACACACATTATGTATTGATATTTTCCATATTAGAATTCAAAATTGAGAAACATTTTAAACACAAAAATACTCAAATTTGTGATTCTGTTAGCTGTCAGAAAAATTATATCTTCACATGTCAAGTAGTCCTTAGAAAATGCCACTGTAGAGATAATGAGAGCATAAAGGGCAAACAGTGTTGTAATGTTATTATGAAAACAGTCCTGACTTCACAGACTCCCTGCAAGGATCTAGGAGACCCTTGGAGGTCCCCAAGCCACACTTTGGGAACCGCTGGTATAGAGGACATAGTATAGAACACTGAACTCAGTTTTTGAGTCTTTATGACCTTATGAGGTCAAACATCTCTCAAAATACCTCTGACTCATTCATTTACATTGTGATCTGAGCGAAAATAAGACTTCTTTCACAATCCGAAGCTGTGGACTTACTTTTCTAACCCCACCTCAGAATCATACATATTTGGCCTTGATCTGAATATTCAGGCTCAAAATGTATATCACTCCTTCGATAAAACAGTATTTATAGTTAATGTGTGATAATTATTACAAAGCTAGTATCCACAGTCATTGAAATATGTATGTAGGTCTGTTCTCTAAAATCTTCAGTAGTAACAGTGGCTTTTAATTTCAATACACTAAGAAAACTGGGTTGGAGCTTACTTTTTCTAATTTTGAGACCTTTTGGATTTTTATGATTTAAACTTATGGGGCTCATAGTTCTTCATTCCTGCATCACTTCATACCTGTGCTTAGAGGATGGAGTTAATATGACTTTAAAATATGTATTTATTTTAGTTCCGATATAGAGAGTGGCTACATTTAGTAAAAAAAAAAAAAAAAAAAATACGATTTTGTTAATTTCTAAGAATAAGGGGGGAAATCAGTTGAAATTGAGGTAACAAGAGAAAATAAGATCAGTAACCAAAATAATAACCGAGTAGAAAACAAAAGCCCTTTTACCAGCCCACAGCATTTCATTCCTTGGTATGGAAAATTAAGAGATTTTAAAATTGGTTCATGTCATACCACCTAAACTCATCTACTTTTTTATGCCACTAAAGTTCAGAAAGAAGGATCTTCCACAAGAGGCATTTTATAAACCAAATGCAATGCCCAAGAACTGGAGATTGGCAATTGGAAAGCATATAGTTTATTCAGCTCTTATTTTAGAGTGAGACTAAATAGGGTAATTTTACAGAATTGCCCAGGAACATCACTGAGGTTGGGCTTCCCAGATGGTGCTAGTGGGAAAGAACCCACCTAGCAACACAGGAGACCTAAGAGACATGGGTTCGATCCCTGGGTGGGGAAGATCCCCTGGCCAAGGGCACGGCAGTCCACTCCAGTATTCTTGCCTGGGAAATCCCATGGACAGAGAAGCCTGGCGGGCTACAGTCCATAGAGTCGCAGAGTCAGACACGACTGAAGTAACTTAGCACACACACACCACTGTGGTCATGGTGCATAAATGATTTAATGACCATAATAGACAATTTACGTTTCTTTCACTGTTTATACCTATTTGAAAACAAAAAAAACATCTTTTCAAGGATAAGAAGTGCTTTGTTGAATATAAAATCTCACACACACTGAGATGTGTTATTTTCATTAACATCACATACAATATTAGTCAGAATTCAGATAGTTCCTCATAATACACTGTGCATCTTTAGGAATGAAGGACTCAAGTGTCATCCTTTGACATTACAGACCACAGTTGCTTTTAGAATTAAGCAAGACAGAACTTCTGTTTCTATGAACACTCCATCTAGGACTTGCCCGTGTGGAAGCTATTGTCTTCGCATGACCCTGAATCCTTTCTGACCAGAAGTTCCAAATGCCAGTCCAGAGAAGTGTAATGTCTAACTCCTGGCAAGAATATCAACATTTTCTTCTGGTAGAGTTTTCCTCCCTTCTTGCAAGGAATTCTAATATACTTCAAAGGCCACCTAGCATGCTGGTCGGGAAGATGTGCTTTGGAACAAGAGTGCATTATTTGAAAGAATTTAACATTTTGTTATTTTAAAAGCAAATGAATATGTTGAATGTTTCACATGTTTTCCTAATAGACCTCAAAACTTTTCCTGCAAAACTTAAGGAAGCTGCTTTGAGAGAATAGTATGGTCCAAGAATAATATCCTACACTGCATATTTCTATCCAGAATGGTTTATACAGGTGTGAGCAAGTGGTGTGTTTGTAAAAATTCTGTTGAATAGGCCACTTTCTTTTAATACAGTAATTACTGTTTCATTGGTGCCTCTAGAAAAGCTACAATTCAATGGCAGTGATCAAACCATCCTCTTCCAGTGGGTCCCCATAGAAAGTTCTCTACAGCATCATATAGTGCATGTAATGGACATAGAGGGAATTCTGGTGGTGGGAAGAGAGGGAATTGGCCTAGTTGAACTTGAGGCTCTGAGATTTCTGGTATTAAGTTTCCTTTGAGTCAAAGATTATTTTGATGCTTGACCTTTTCTTCATTAGTCCATGGATACAGTATTTTCCACATAGATAATACAGAGTGATTTGACATTCTGAGGGAAACACCAAAACTTTCAGAGATCACTGAAGTTTGAATACATAATGGTCTCTACAGCTGTTTGATTTTCTTCTCAAATCACTTTCCCACCAAATCAACCTGAGTTTGATGGATATTTTTCACACCACAGCTTAATTATTGCTCAAGTTTTATGGTCATATTTCTGAAAGAAAAATGAATTACTCCAAAGGGATGAGATGCATAGGACAGCAATACAGCATTCAAGTGTGGCTGCCACGTGGCTGACTGGACCGACTCACTGACTTAGCTCTTTACCTAAACCAGCCTTTTAATAATTGCTATACAGGTCCATGCCTCAAAGTATTAAGTAACACATGTTGAGGCAGTGGTTCAGGCTGCACACCTTCACTGCAGGGGCCATGGGATCCACGCTTGCTTGGGGAACTAAAATCCCACAAGCTGCATGGTCCAGCCAAAAATAAAACTAAAACTAGAAGGTTGAATGTATTTTTTTCTAAAAGTGAACCTTAAAAAAAGTCCTGTTAACAACCCAACCACAGATGCCATACTATAGATTGCTATCATCCCCTGTGCCATTATTTGGTAAAAAAAATATATATATATATTTATTGATTTAAAATCTTTATAAAAATATAATTTTATCATTTTAAATTTACCATGGCCCAAAGCTCTCTATGACATATCAAAAATAATTAGAAATGTATCATCTTTACTGTCTACTAGAAAAGATAAGATTTGCATATGATTAATGCTCACATGAGGTAATGTGTAATAAATAGTTCTAAGTATTCCAAGAGAAAATGTTTATTCTCCAGCTGGGATAATCGAGAAAGCCATCACGTGGGAGGCATTCAAGCTGGTTTTGAAGGACAGATATGATTTTGATATCTGTGAATATAAGAGAGATCACCATCCATAAAAATCTCAAATAATGGTTATATTAAAAATAGCTTTTATGAGGTTTTTTTCCACTTGTTCTATTTTGCTTTGATTTCTCTATAGGCAGCTTAGCGCAAGGGAAAGGGCACGAAGTACAGAGAACAATCACCAGAGTTTAATTCTGGTCATTGTTCCTTACAAGCAATGGACTCTGAGCCTTGGTTTTATCATCAGTAAAATGGGCATGTAGGAGGCAGCAATGCATTGTGCGCAGTTCTCAGGGTCCTGCTGAGAGTACAGTGGAGTAGCTGGTGCCGAGCCCCCAGTGCAGAGTGTGATAGAGGCGAGGCCCTGGAGGGGCTCTTGTTCCCAGATCCTCTCCCTGCTCCCCGTCGCTGACCTCAGTAAACAAAATCAAGATCCAGCATTACCTGGAAATAACATCTCTATCCCAGGCATGTCCTGTTTCCTTACTTCTCTGTTCTAGTTCACTGGAGTAATTTCCCAATTAATCATACCTTGACATAGTTTCATGTTAATTGGTTTCCAGGTAAAAATTCTTATTTTTAAACCTTCATGTTTTTCAAGGGATGTAAGAGCCTTGAGCTTCTTTTTATTTGGGGTTTTTCTTTTTAGCACACAACAGGAAAACTGAACATTAAATTTGCTTTCAGAAACGTTCTTTCCAAACCCTACCCTTCTTCCCACCCTCTTTCCAAATTAAAGATAAGTGGCCAAAACAAAAAGTCTTATCTGGGCCCTTTACATAAGACAAGGTAGGACTGAGGTGTGGTGTGGGGATAGGTTTATTTTAGCTTTATTTTTTCACTCTTGTCTCTGGGTCAGGTGGAAATTCTCTTTTGCAAACAGAGAAGTGGAAAAGTGTGTGTTACTGCTCACACACTTCTATAAGAAATGCCTTTAAAACTATGTGTGCCCCCCTATACTCTTCTTTGCACAACTTTTCTATAGTTTTCCATTGCTTTGTTTTTATTTCTAACAGAGCTTGAAATACCTTTCATTATTCCCAGGTGGCACTAGTGGTAAAAGAACCCACCTGCCAGTGCCGGAGGTGTAAGATATGTGGGTTCAATCCCTGAGTGGGCATGATCCCCTGGAGGAGGGCATGGCAACCCACTCCAGTATTCTTGCCCAGAGAAGAGCCTGGCGGGCTACACTCCCTAGGGTGACAAAGAGTCGGACACGACTGAAACGTAGCATAACATAGCATCCACACTCCACTGGGAGACTCAGAACCCTGTCCTGCTTTGTCTCCTATCATTCGGTTTCCCTTTGGGACCCTCAGATTGGAAAGAACTGCCCATCACTGCATCTGGCCTGCCGTAGCCAGGTTCCATAGTGATCACTTGGGAGAGGACAGTCAGTGTGGGGAGTTGGGAAGAGACATAACGACATACGTGTCCTGCCTCTTCCTGGGTGGCCTGCACCTGGTACCTTCGCTCTCCACTTCCTTCCATCCATCGGACCTCTGTGTGTCTCTTATTCTCGGGGCCAAAATCACAGTCCCTAAACACACCTTATAGATGCAGAAGTCAGCAGGAGTGTAAATCATGTTGCATTAACATGTGGTTCTGGAACTGGTCCGCTTCTCCACCACCTCCTTTCTCTGCTTTGCGGGCCTTCGGGGCTTTGAAGTAAATTGGTGCCTACAGCAGCTTCCACTTAATTTGCCCAGTGGTTAAATTGATCTATCTCTTTTATTTGATCGGATCTCCAGGAACCGAATCATTTGCATTGATTTATTGATTGGAGCTGTGTTTTCACCATTACTTTTGATCACTTTCAGCTGTTAATATTGGATAATTCAATCAGGATTGATTGGCCTTACCATTGAAGGCAGAAAGTTAATCATATAGGACAAAGAAATAGGGCACGGCTCACCTCGGTTTGACTGTTTCCTTCTCTCTCACCCCTCTATTCCCACCCTGCATCTACTCTCTTCCTGTCATCTAAGCAGCAGCAAAAAGCTGGGGTTTTTCTCGAGTAAAGAAGGGAGTTTAAAATTTTATAGCATTCACAGTTCATCTAAAGATGAGGTAGTTTTATTCTGCTTTTAATAAAACTGCACCTAGAAATTAAGCAAACATCCATCCAGAAAGATGGATAAGCAAGATTGTCACAATGAACTCATTTGGACTCAATGAGTGAATGCATTTTCAATTACCCGTTTTGTACCAATAAATGTCTAATCTGTATATGCATGCTTGGAGGCACAACCTGGGCTCACCTTTTTCTGCATTTGGCCCTCACCGCTTCACCATGTGTCCTGCTCATCAGATTTTCAAGAATCAAGCAGTTAATAGGACCAAAGGAAGAGCAACAGAGGTCTCGGCCAATAAGCGAAAACCACTTTATTTACATTTGAATCGTTTCTACGGCATTCCAGCTCAGTTTTTAAAAATGTGCCATCCATTAATTTCTCCATGTTCCTATCGACGGCTGGTTTTCGCTGTTAAAAGATGGAGCACCACCTCCCCGTTCTAGGACTCGTTCCCTCCCTCCAACAGCCCTGTTGTTAGCGATCTGCCATGACATTATTTTTTTGTCTGGCCCAGAGTTGACGACAGATGGCCATCTCCGAACTGCCATCAGTGCGACTTTATGGAGCATTCAGCTAGGGTGTACTGAAGAGCACTGCGGCCAGTGTGCAGCCCCCTCCTCCCCCCCACCATCCCCTGGAAACGCTCATCACCTCTGCCACATTCTGCTTTGGCTGGGCTCTGCTGGCCCTGCCGTCTCCTGGGCCGCCAAGTCAGCTTGCTGCCACGGCACCAGAAGATCTGCCTCCATCAGGAATGAGAAACTGCAGGCACAGCTGTTCTACAAAGACAGCTCTCTGCCTCGGTAGTCCAATCCCTGGGAGAGAGCTGGACCTCCACATCTCTAGAACATTCCACAATCCAGGGAGGCACCTTGAAGTCCCCACACGTGTTCCTATTTCAGATGTTCGCTCCACACTCGGATCAGTTTCCTCCACATTCACAAGAGACACGATGCCAGGAATAGACTCTTTGTGTTTGCAAACTTCGATCAGACTCTTGGAAAACACCACTTCGGTATCCAACTGCTTGTGGTAATTAGAGTCAGAGCGAGGGTCATCATGGGCTTCAACGCTCAGTCCCCTAAAATGAGCAAAGAATTCACTCCAGCATCTTCAGATCCATTGACGTGGCAATCCCTTGGCCGGCCGCATGAAACGAGCTGTTGCTGAGCATTTGGAGCAAGATTGATAGGCTGTTCTTGATCGAGTTTGCTAAGGCCAGGCGGCTTCAGAGCCAAGCGTGTATTTTAAGGGGAATTCACATTTGTATCCTTTCTTGTTATATTTGCAGCGAATCTACAGCTCCGAACAGGCTCTGCCCTGCAGCTATGAAGGAGGGAGTTCCCCCTCATCCGGGAGAGCGTGGGATTCTGTGAAAGCCTGCAATGTGGCAGGCGGGAAGAAAAGTGCTTGAAAGCAGTGCTCACGGTGCTGTCATTTAGAGCAGCAACTCCAAGGCTTTAAATGGGAGTGAGAGACAGGGTAAACGAGGCCTTTAAAAGTGGTGAAATTCTAAACCGCCTAAAATAACAGGCCTCCTTCAATGATAACTTCATTGAGGGAGTGATGTCGGGGAGCTCACTGGCCAGGACCCGCTTTCACTTTCCGGTAAAGAGGAGGGCAGCGTTTGCAGAGGCGAGGCTTTCCCCCTTGTACCCAGCGTGTCTGGGAAGCCGGCAGGCTTTCTTTAGTGGCTTCCTCTGGCTTTGATGCAGCCCCTCAGCTGGCAGAGAGACCATCTCTTGCTGGAAACCCGAATCGCCCGGAAAAGGTTTCCTTTTTCACATTGCCAAGACTTAATTTTATAATCATCTGACTTCCACCACTGGGCACATCTGCGAAGTGCATGCGCCTTCTAGACACATAAAAGGCTACTGTGACCCCATCAGCTATCAGCAGTGTGCTTCGCTGTGCTTGGGAGTTTATAAGCAGGGAGAGGTGTTTGTGCAGGAAGATAGAACCGTCTATTCGCCGTGAGCCAGGCCCTAGGACCTCACCCCGTGCTCAGTTATAATTCATGACAGTACTGGTGGGGAGCCCTCATCTCTCTGTGGAGTTAATGCATCTCCACTGAAGCCTGCTGTGAGCACCCTGCCTCCCCGCCCACCATCTGTGCCTCCACTTGCAAACACAGGCTCTCTCCCTCTCTCTCCTCTATGTTACTCACTCTTTCCTGAGATCTCTTGGTATTAATATTATCAGGCTACTACCCACTTTGTAAAGGCGACTCTCCAAAACAGGCCTGTTGTGTTACGAGCAGAAGAGCTGGAAGGGATGCCTTCCACTGTCATGAAATGTCTCATTTGGAAAATGCGGATTAGAAAATGGACGAGGAGGCAGCGATGCCCTTAAACCAGTCACAACCTCCGGGGTAGTCCAAGATGCTCTGCCAGTCCCTAGCTAGTAAAGGGGCACCTGTGGTCCATAGTGAGAGGCCTCACAGGGTGGACATTACGATTCAGGTTAATCCTGTTCTGAGCCAGAGTGCAGAGTCCCGAGCTGAATCTGAGAGATGCCTCCCTGCTCTGTCCAGGGACTTGAACCAGCTGTAGGAGCCAACCCAGTCCTGCACACTGGCCCCTCTGTGAGGAGGTGCCAGCCCCCCTAAGAATGAGAGCGATTGTCCCAAGGCTGCCCAAAGCCTCAGCTCAATATGGTCAAGCCTTGGGCTTTACAGAACCCACCTAAAATAGCCACGGTCATTTGTGAAGGGGAACGAGCAGAGGTGGCCAAACTCCCAAGCTCCCTGCAGTCCAGAGCCAGCTGTGGTTTGTCCCTACCCTGTCCCAACTCCTTGGTACCTTCTGCCTCCCTCTTCCTCTCCCCAATTCCCACTCCCCACCCTGCTGGGAGCCCCAAGGGTGACGGGCCACAAGGCCAGTGTGGGTTCAAATAAAAGATGACCGCGCACCTCCTTGAGCACGGCTGACCCCAGATGAATGTTTAATGTTTCACAATATGTGCTCTTAACAGAGCCCGTTGGTAGTACTCCTTTAATAAGATAAAGCAAAACCAGGCCGGGGACACCAGCAGATGAATTTAATAGATGTGACGCCATCAGCTACTTCCTGTGTTATACACTGCTGAAACAGCCTTTCTCTACCTAAGACTCGGGCTTGCCCAAAGAGCCGTCCCAGCTCCGGAGGCGAGGTGAAAGGTCACCCACTAAGACAGTAGCACCCACACTCCAGTTCAGCCTTGTGTGTAATTGGTTCCGAATCTCCTCCTGACGTCTGGCTGGTGCTCGTCCCATCGTCTCGCTCACCCTCCCAAGGAAAAGTAGGGCAGGGAGCTGGCTGTGCGCCCTGTCCAGGTTTTCCTGGGTGAAAGATCACTTGGAGATGACACAGCTGAGTAGTCAGCCTGAAATCCTGGTTGGTATTTTATTAATTTTGCACCAAGATAAATCCTGAAATTCTGACAAACTCCATGACAGGTGAAATTCCTTCTTGCAGCATCTGCTCAGCAAGAGGCTGCTCATTTCGTTCTGTTCCGAGGCAGGCAACAGGAGGGCAGCTTTCTAATCAGCCCTCAAAGGACCCCCAGCCGCCCCAGAGTCTCCGGCTGATTGAATAACTCCTGGGCCTCTTCCCCTAGGCCTCCATCAGCGGGGGTCCTGTGGAAAGCAATCTCCTGCAGACTGGCACTGAAGAGAGCTTTAAACCACCATTTTCTGCTCTCCAGAGGAGCCTAGAGTACTAAAAGATAGATGGACTGCAGATATTTTATGAGAAACTGTCAGAAGAAGAGCAGAGTAAATGTTTTTTTTCTTCTTCTTCTCCGAGTCACACACTACATCACTGTTGAATTTCTCCCAGAATCTTTTACATTTAAAGTAAGAAATTAATTGGTTGCTAACCTTTCACTCCCCCCTCCCTTCTTCCTCGTTGTCTTCCTCTCCCTCTTTTTCTTTTTTTCTTAAATATTCACACAGAGGCCCTTTGCTTAACCACAGTTGCAGAAAATCAGTACCATTTGCAATGAAATATTTATAATGACAGAATGAAAAATTGGATTCATTTTCTGGACTGTAGCCGAACAGTCTGCAACTTGGTGTGGTATTGTTAGGCATCCCCCCCTCTTCCTCCCTTTCATTGGAAGCTTGTTCGAAAACAGGACACATGGACGTTTACCTATGCTTTGGAGGGAGGCCTACCAAAACATAGAACCCATTTCTGGGCTTTTTTTAAGGGAGAGAAGAGCTTATTTTCGTCTGTGCTGCCACGTGGGGGGGACTCGGGCTGTGGCCCATAAAAAGGTAGAGAGGATGTGAACCCGGTCAAAAGAAAGAGTGTTGGCTCTGCAGGGAGGAGCTGGGACGAGTTTCCAGGGAAGGCGGGAGATGGTCTGGCCCGCACTGTCTGCACTCTGAGCTGAGTACAGACAGCAGCCACAGGCCATGGAGGCTCGGGCAGATTTATCTGGGAAGTGGGAAGGCAGGACAGAGGTGTGACCATAGATATGAAATACTCAACCTCACCTTCTCTTTTCCCCTTAGTGTGTGCTGCCATGGGCTTTCCTCCCATGTGATCCCATATTCAGAGCTGCCTTCTTTCTAACCAGAGTTGATGACTGCATTTTTTTTCTCCCCAGAGATGAAAGACAAAAGGATTTTGCTAGGACAGTCCAGCAGGCTTGTATTTCAAACAAGCCCGCCTCACCCAGGCAGGGCCACCACAAAGCATCCATTCTTCTTCCTCAACTTGATTGGATTTGCAGCAAGATGCCTGCGAAGTACATTCCAGGCTCCGAAATAAGTTTTCCCTTACTACTGCACAGCCAGGCCTGGAGAGGCGGTCCACTTCTCCTCTCTCCTTTGTCGGAGCCTGACAGGGTATTCACCTCCATTCCTGGGACCCGCGCTCAGACTCCCAGGCCAGCCCTCCGACTTAACCTTTCATCTGTTCCCTGGCTCTGAATAGTTAGCGTTGTTTTCTTTAGGTGTTTTTTGTTTTGTTTTGTTTTCCCCAAAGTGAGAACAGTTCTAGCAGATTTCAGCATGAATACAGGCCAGTCCAACTCAAATCTGCGGGTTTCACTCACTGAATTTGCATCCTGCATTGCCAACTCCACAAGATCAATAATCCATATTTTAGTGTATAATAAAGGCTGCCTGTAATTGAATTAGCTCATTCATTCCATCTGATTAGCCCTGTTTTATTCATGGAGAGGAAAAATAATACAAACGTACCTTCTCCAACCTATTGCATGATGTGAATGTAAAAGAGCCCTCAGCACTGTAAAACACATTTATAAAGATGATGGAGCGTTAATTTCAGTATTTGTTTATCCTAGGAATAGGAATAATGTGAGACACATCACGCTGCACTTTTGTGGTGATAACTTTAATGTTCACATCTACTGTGTCAATCTGTCTTCTAGTCAGCCTGGCATAAATAGCCTATAAGAGGTCTCTCTTCTCACCAAAACCAAGACTGCTCCTCAGTTCAGAAGGACAGCTGGGATAAACAGTCTCTGGTACTTGCCCTTGGAGAGATCCACCTTAAGAGATTTCACCCAGAGGTCATTACCTCTTATCCATCAGTGGATTACCATTTGCAAGCCTTTTGATTGCTTACTGTCTTCACTTTGAAGCAAAATCTTAGCACTTGTTTGAACCTGGGTGATGAGAAACACCAAACGGAAAAGTTGTTCCTCATTATTGAGACCACAGGCTCTCAAGACAGAGCCCAGCTTGTGTGTGTGACATGTACTTGCTCAGAGGTTTCGAGTTTTTACACAGGCTGCCAGGTTTGTCTTTTCATTGCCTCCCCTGAAAAAAAAAAAAAAGAAAATGGTTTGGAGAAGGATGCTGACAGTTCAGTGCGAAATGGTATATGTTCTGACACAAAGTGTGTTGTAGCTTAGGAATCTAGCCTGAAGTTATTTTCTGTAGCATTTCTTTGATTCAGGGGAGAAAAAGAATTTTCCTTAAAAGTGTATGTTTTAGGATGTGACAATAACTGTTCTCCCTGGCTGTGCATGAGTTCATCAAAATGTTTCCACTTATCCGTTATTAGTACTGGCTTTCTGGAGGACTGAAGGTAAGGGGGAAAAAATGTTTGAGCATTAGTTTTTCAACAGCTTAGGTGAGTCTGAAATATATTCCCAAGTAAATGGGAACTGTAATCATGGTAGGCTGAGAATCAATCTTTTCTGCAGACCAGGAAAGGAGCAGTGAATAGCATTCATTTAGGTACTGCCAGATGTATTTCTGCAAGGGGTGTGCCTTGCCAAGCACTTTGGGTGATTTTAAGTGTTACTAAGCAGACTTACGGGTCCTCAGGACAGAAGTAAAGGACCCCGGGGCAGAAATTCCTGGTGGAGAAACATTCCAGGGCAAAGGCATCCTCAGAAAGAGAATCGCCCAAATGCAGACTGGATTTGAATAGCTAACAACTCTGGGAATATTTCTCTTCCTCTTGTCCAGCTCCTTCTATGTTGTGGCTGGTTTGCATTTGTGTTTGAAGTGCCAGACGGTTTAATGAAGTTATTCTTTTATAAATTTTGCAACACTGAACCAAGCATGAGGGCTTTAAATTAGAATAAGTGCCACTTCTGTGTCGCAGGTTCCTTTGAGGACTGATTAGAATGAGGCCTCCCACCGGCTGGTCCTTTCTGCACAGGAGCCTTGGTGCACGGGCGTGTTTACAGCTCACCTTTGAATTTGCACAAGCGTGCACTGTCCCTGCAGCCTGGCCCTCTGATAGCGGAAGCTGTCTTCCTTCCAGGATCATATTAAATACTTCACTTTAAGGAGTTATTTTTTTAATTATATTGCTTCATTGTAATGAATTAAAATGAATGTGGAGTAGCAAATTATATAAGGATGTGAGGGTTATAGATTACTCTCACCATAGCTACAGCACATCTTTGTGTGGGGGAATTAAGGGGCTGTCTTTCTAGAAGCTCTGTGCACCATGAGGGGTGAGGAAACTTCCACAGAGATGGAGAAGCAATGTTAGAAAAGATGCCCAGGAAATGGGAAGAGAATGGGAATGTAATCTGTGGGTTTACGAAGCAAATAGAGGCTCTTTTGGACAGAGAATGGGGGTGGAGTATAGTTCTGCCATTTGAAGACCTGAAAGATTCTGGAACGAGAAGAGATGAGGAGCAAAAGGGAATTCATGGATATCTAAGACCACAAAGTTCCTTGTAGGATCAGAGATGCACTTAGCGTTCCTGATTTCCTCTCCTTGCCTGGGTGCACTGGCTGATAAACAGGGGTGATTTCAGAGGAGGAGGAGACGGGGTATTTGGAACATTCTCCAGTACACAAAAACATTTAGGGAAAGAGGAAAGGAAAGGGAATATGCAAGAAAAAAAAAAAAACCACCAAACTTGAGTGCAGAATTATTTCTCCTTTCTTCAAAGGAGGAATTTTTTTTTTTAATTTAAAGTGAGAGACATCCAAATAGAATTGGGCTTGTGAAATATTTGTATTTTGAAAAGATTTTCTTAGAATTTAAAACAAAGCCTACTTGGGGTTCCTTCTAATTAATCCTCCATGCTGGAATATGAGCCCTGGGGGACCCAAAGATCAAAGGCAAACATGAGGAACTCCACCTGTAGAACCTGGCACGCATGTCACTCCCGGCTCCATGGCACATGCTCATGCCAGCATCCAGTGTAGGCATGGGTGTGTACATGGGCACATATGCACACATACACTTATCCTCTGAGGCTTAATTGTGGAAATTATTGGACCTCCCTGGTGGCTCAGACTGCAAGAATATGCCCGCAATGCAGGAGACGCAGGTTCAATCCTTGGGTAGGGAAGATCCCTTGGAGAAGGACATGGCAACTCACTCCAGTATTCTTGCCTGGAGAATTCCATGGACAAGGGAGCCTGGCAGGCTACAGTCCATGGAGTCGCAGAGTCAGACACAACTGAGCTACACACACACACACACAGAGAAATCAATATATTGTCCTCTCCTAGTTCTACTCTTTATATGTGTATTTACTATAGCACATGCCCTAGTAGACACGTATTTTGTGGCTTCTGATGAGGAAAGATTGTTTTCTGTTATTCTTCATGATTTATACCATGTTGACTTACTCTCACTGTGAGTTTACCTCCTGGACAGCGGGACAGTGTTTTTAATAATAAGAAATAACACATACAAGGAAGTGGCATTTCTTTTGCTTTTTATCCAAGTTCAAGACACTATTTTTCATAATTATTGGGAATTGGTTGAAGGGAATCCTTGTCCATATCAAATGGGAACGCAGAAGAGTTCTTGCTTCCTCCTCCTTCCTACAAAGGTTACCCTTTGAATATAAATTACTATGCCTTGTGCTTCTCCCATTCTAATCAGATGACCTTTTGCATCTGGTGGACCAGAGTTTAAATCCTAAGCCTGCCAGTCAGTTTTTAAATCAATGTCCTGTTCCAACAGCTTCCAGGTATATAACTTTCAATGGATTTCAAAAACAGGAGTGAAATAAGCAGTGCAGGTGGAAACTTGCCACTGATGGTCAAACAGCCCAACCTGACTGCAAGATCTTGGGCCAAGTAGTGTGACGGTGGGTCATTTCACTAACTGAATGCTTTACCAGAAAATGTCTGTGATTCAAAATCTAAGAGAAAAGGGAGGAGCAGGAAATATGTAACATTTGCAAGAGGACATTGCTGAGCAATTATCAATTTAAGCTCCCATTCTTTGCGGCTAATTACTACATGAGGCTGTTGAATATTTAACAGAAATTTGTTTAATTGTGTTTGACTCGGTGGGGGGCTGGGGTGGAGTGGGGTGGGGGCTGGAGGGGGTACACTGAATGTAACTTGATCATCCTGAGTCAGTTGTGTGCACCCAGAAGCCAGGCAGAGAGGAAATTTGTATTCGCGCAAGATGAACACATTTCAATGTTAGCCAAGCCTTCTTTTTCCTTCCTTCCACAGATTTATTTATCTTTAAGGTATCTAAAATTAGAGCACGAAGAAGGGGCACTGTTCACGGATGTAAAATTGGAAGGAGGTCATTCTTAACCTTGTTTACAGATGTTCTAGTTTAGAAAGCGCCAGTGTGATAAATTAAACATTACAGGGGGAAAAAAATTAAAGCTTAGCAACAACTGGCACATGGACACATCTGTCTGTGAAGCACTGACTTAATCCCTGAATATCTTATTAGACTGTATTGCCTATCAAAACCTTCTGTCTCACAATACGCTAGGATCCTACAGTTCTAGAATCTGAGCAGAATCTTTAAGCTCTGGACTCTCATTTTTGTTGGCTTTCTACAGTTGGATTTAAATTTTCTGTTGGCTCCATGCATGTAAACAGGTCGTTCAACCCATTGTTCTCTTTTAAAAATAAACTTTGTACTTTTAATGTATCTCCCAGTTGCCCTTTGCTCTTTTTAGCCTTTTCTTCCAATTTGGCACTTTTTTTTTTTACCCTCAATGTAGTAGATAGGTCACGCTCCTATCAGTTCTTTCAAAAAGGGAACTTTCAAGCTTGTCTTATATGCAAAATAAATAGGAGTCAGCTAGCCACTGAAATCTCACTACCATTTTTAAGTGAGAAATGAGAAATGAAACTGTTACCAAGTTAACGTTGGGCATGTATGACCTGTCAGCAGTATTTGTCTCTCTTTGAAGCTGGTGGAGGACCACAGTGGCTTGTTTTATTTCTCTGAAATATTTACTTGTCAAAATATTAGACATTGTTCTATATTAGCAATGTGATCATGACATTCTTTTAAAAATGCACCTTTACTTAGGTTTTTGAAGACTCACATTAGACTTAGGCTAGACTACTTTGGCTTCCTTGGTGGCTTAGATGGTAAAGAATTTGTTCATATTGCGGAATACTTGGTTTTGATCCCTGGGTCAGGAAGATGCTCTAGAAAAGGAAATGGCAGCCCACTCCAGTATTCTTGCCTGGGCAATCCCATGGACAGAGGAGTCTGGCGGGCTAAAGTTCATGGGGTCGCAGAGAATGGGACACAACTGAGCAACTAACACTTTAACTTTTCAGGCTACTTTAGATGGGTATTCTTGAGATATTGTTCACCACCATTGGCTTTCCCAGCACACATAGTGAAAATAAGCTCTGTTTGAAGTGACCTCCATCTCCCTTCCCAGTCAGATGGATCTCCAGCCCCCAAGGATCAGTCACCCCTGACCCCGTGACTCTCAGCCTGGCTCCTGCTTGCCTTCCCCCTGGAGCCTATCTCCATCTTCTAACCTCCTCTTCCTCATCATCACCCCAGCACCAGGCAAGCGTGACTCCTCCAAGAACTAAGTTCAGGAGGGGAGGTGCCCTTTCTCTATGACCCATGGTACCCCATCCTCTTGTCCCTGGTGAGTGCCTTGATGGTGAGCATCTGTCTGGGCTCCACCATCAGCCCCACCCAGGGATTAGAACATAGGAACTCATACCACTCACCAGTTGCTTCTTCACAGAAGCCAGTTCAGCCATGGAGTAGCTATAAGACCTTGAAAGTTGGCTTAAACTCTCTGGGACTTGATTTCATCATTTATGAAATGGGATGTTGGAACAGATGCTGCTAGAAACCATTTCTTTAGTTATCTGAGGCATCACTTACACAGTTGACTCCTGCTGTTGAATCTCGACCATCAAATGAGGGATGGTGGCTCTGCAGTTGTTCAGAGTAGGGAGTTGTTTGCATACCTTAAATATTAATTTCCACAGCTTAATATTTTAGTGCTTTTATACTTTATTATATTGTTAGTATTTCTAAAACAGCATTGATTAAGTGTCACATGTTCCACCTTTGTTCACTGACGGTACCTGGAAAGTCCTAGTAAATTGCTGAATGAGTGGATGTTTTCGGAGAAATGATTATTCATACAAGCAATGCCACATATTACATATTTCAAACAATCCTTTTCATGATTTCCCTACAAATGCCCATTCTCATCATTGACCATATTTTTATTTTGTTGTTGTTGTTCAGTCACTAAGTCATGTCCAGCTCTTTGTGACCCCATGGACTGCAGCACACCAGGCTTCTCTGTCCTTCACTATCTCCCAGACTTTGCTCAAACTCACGTCCATTGAGTCAGTGATGCTAGCCAATCATCACATCCTCTGTCATCCCCTTCTCTTCCTGCCATCCATCTTTCCCAGCATCAAGATCTTTTCCAGTGAGTCAACTCTTTGCATCAGGTGGCCCAAGTATTGGAGCTTCAGCTTCAGCATCAATCCTTCCAATGAATATTCAGCGTTGATTTTATGGCTGTCAGGTCTTCACTGTGGCATGCGGTATCTTCACTGCAGTGTGCAGGCTTCACTCTACTTGTGGCGTGTGGGCTCCACAAGTTGCTCCCTGGCATGTGGCATCTTAGTTCCCTAACAGGATCCAACCCATGTACCCAGCATTGCAAGGCAGATTCTTAACCACTGGTCCACTAGGGAAATCCCTGAACATATTTTTTAAATGCCATGCAGTATAGTTCCATATGGTATATATGTGTCTCTTTTGCCATCCTGTTTTTTTTTTTTTTTTTTCATTTGATGGGGAACAGATACCACTGAGACTGAAGACCAGCTTGGGTTCTCAAGCAGGTATGTCAAGTTCAGTGTGTTTTCAAAACACTGTAGGCAGTGGTCCTCAGCTGCAGGTGATTTTTTTCCTCCAGGGGATATGGCAAGGTCTAGAGGTTTCTGAATCTTTGAGAGCCCATGGACTGTAGCCCACCAGACTCTGTCGGAATTCTCCAGGCAAGAATAGCGGAGTGAGCAGCCAATCCCTTCTGCAGGGGATCTTCCAGACTCAGGGATCAAACCTGGGTCTCCCACAATACTGGCAGATTCTTTACCACTTCAAGCACCAGGGAAAAGGTTTCTGGCTGTCATGACTGGAAAGGTACCACTGGCATGTTGTTGATGGAAGCCAGGGATGCTGCTCACATCATAGAGCGCAGAGGAGCAAAGACTTGTCCCTCCCAACAAAACACTACTGCTAAGGTTGGGAAACCTGGTCTCCCTGGCCTTCCATTTAATTTGTAGGAATCTCTCTCTAAAACAAAGCAACTGAATCACGAATTTTTGTATAATGACTAAGAAACTGCTTACTGAATTGTCTTTTGGGTTTCTTTGGATGAGACAGAACTTTCTACTACAAATACATAATCAAGAAGGCCTCTGAACATAAACTCATAAACATGGCAATGTCCCCCTGCTTCAGTACTCTTGGCCTGACCTTTTCTAGAGTTTTTTAGCATGAATGTCCAAAGGGAAAATACAAAAAAAGAAAAATGGCCTTCAGTGAGGTTTATTAGAATGTGAAATTGTTTCCTCTGGGAGGTGTGACGGAAGCTTCATTGCTAAGACCATTAAAAACTAGCCCAGAGTGTAAACTTCATAAAATGATTTTTGTCCAGCAAAGGGACAAATTCAATAACCTAATAGTCCTTTTCTGTCTTTAATATTGTGGATTTTTCTGATCACTTCTGATGATGCCATTTCACCTTTTGCTTTAATATAGCTTAGTGTCACCCAGAAAATGCTTTGCAATGTCAGGCCAAGCCCATGTGAGCTGTTAAATGTCAAAAGAAAATGCATCAGTGTCTCTCTAAGTTCATGGTGATGACATTACCATATGAAAAAATAAAGAGGGAAATTCCATCAGTGCAAACATGATCATAAATGCAACATTCGTGGCATTAAAGAGAGAGAGGCAAAGCATATCATGACAGACAGTTTGGGAAATTCCATTGCTGTTTATCAAAATACAAGAGTAGACTTCATTTTAATAAATTCTACCAATGTGGAAACTGTGAGTCAGCCACCCCCGATCATGAAAATCCATTTTATGAATATATTTTTTACTTTGGGAAATATTATATATTTGTCTTTTAACAAATATTCATTAAAAGTATGTTGTTGTTATTGTTTATTCGCTAAGTTGTGTCCGACTCTTTGTTTGCAACCCCATGGACTGTAGCCTGCCAGGCTCCTCTTTCCATGGGATTTCTCAGGCAAAAGTACTGGAATGGGTTGCTATTTCCTTCTCTAGGGGATCTTCCCGACCCAGGAATCGAACCGGCGTCTCCCGTACTGGCAGGCAAATTCTTTACCACTGCGCCACCAAAATGTATCTCACCAAAATGCACACACCCATGGATAGGTTCCTGATCTTTACCAGGTAGGGACCATGAAAACACAGTTACCCCAGATTTCCCCAGCTAAGAAGTATATGGTTCATAGACAAGAGAAACCTTGGGATGCTGAAATGGAGTCTAATTGGTATTGTGGATGATTTGGCTGATTTTTTAGAACATTCTAATGGTACTTACAGAGCTGAAGTCATTCACTTTTAATTAATTTAAAACTATAAGTCCTCTTTGTAATTGTGTGGACTTTGAAAATGTTAGTTTATCGCCTTCACAAATCCTGTTAACCTTATCAAGATGTTTAAAGGCTGCCCTTCGCCATTGTATTTTTTCTCTAACCAGTGAGGGGAAATCGCCCAACATCTTCTCTCCATGAGCTGGCTACACTCTTAAAACTGTTTTACTAGCAAACAAAGTTGGGAAAGAAAAAAAGAGAGAGGGTAGAAATGTAAAAATCTTGATTAGAAAGTATAATTTAATAGAACATGTATCGAGCCAAATGTATTGATTAATGTAGAAGATATAGTACTTATATTGATTCAAACCAGAGATTTAGTACTAAAAGCTCTGAGCCAAAAAGCTGTTGCAGATTGCTACAAAAGTCAGTTTAATGCTGTCCTTGAGAGTGCCTTCACAAAGAATTTCTTCTAATGTTTGAGGACTAGGTAGAATGCGGTATATGTCAGTTTGATCCCGGAGGGTTTTATTTTGTACTCTAATAGCTGTTACGAGCCTACATTATATCCAAGGAGTAATTTTCCTTAGGGGTGCCCAGCTCGCTTTGTGTCAATATTCTAGCATTTTAAGTCACGTACAGTATATGCTTCTGGGAACAGGGAAGGAGCCAGCCAGACTCATAATGGTCTGCATTCATTAATAAACGCAGAGGCTTCTGTCCCTCCATCGCCCACTACAGGGAGGCTTCTTTGGCCTTCAGGGACCCAAGCAGACACATTTAAAGAAAGCTTTATTTTGAGTGGGCAGGAGATGAAATGTAGGACTCGCAGGCATTTCCGAAGTCAGCTATATGCCCGAGCACAGGGGTGACCTTAATGGGTCAAAGAAGAATGCAGGTCAAAAGACTTATTATCCAGCCTGTTGGAAACCAATTGCTTTTGTTTAAAAAAAAAAAAAAATAAAGCAGTAGCGCTTAAAGGTGGATAGTAATGTAGAATTCTGTTTGCAGCCTGTAACTGCACGACTGTGTTTGTGTACTGGGATATGCTTCCAGAAAACTAAGAGCATACAGACGATGAGAGTGTTTACAGATAAAGGTCCAACCCTGGTGATAAAAGGAAGGGTAATATAATTAGTTAATCAGCAATGATTGATTACGGATGTTTGCATTCTTCAACTAGAGAAAAAACAACACGCTGCCATGGTGCTGTCACCATCTGTTGAAAGAAACAGCTACATTTAATCTTTCTATTTCTTCTATTTCATCCCGCCTTGCGCGGTTGCAAAGCCCCAATTGCCTGCTATTTCATCTGGTTGGAAAACATCTCATTTAAATTGAATACAACTCCAGTTTAAATTCAGGGTTCTAATGGCGTGGTGAGTTAGTGGAAAGCTTGTTATTTTTTTTTTTTTTTCATTCCTTTTTAAAATGGCTCTTTTTCTTAGTTTTAGAAGCTTGTCAGAATTTGAGACAAAGGGCTATAAATAGACAAGTCACAGTAAAAATGATTAACATCTCTGAATCAACAGATCTCACAAAACTTCCATTCAGACATAGTTTTTATTTTTATGACTATTGCTACTTAATATTTTGTTGATGCCAACAGAAGGCTACAAAGCACAGACTACGAGACATCATCTCTGCCAAAATACCAGCCAAGTGAGGGTGATCCATGAGCACCACTTTTGGGGTGGGGACTTAATTTTTCCACCCTGGGAAGGTAGATGGCCCCTGGTTTTCCTCTGGAGCTTAACTTCATCATTTTTATAGGTGCAGATATTCAAATTCACATCAAGATCGCAGGCAAATGGGATAGTTTGGCCATGGTGAATAGTTACAGGGGATCGTGGGTTTTTATTTTTATTTAAAAATATTTTGCTTGGATTGCATTTTAAATAGGATTAAACCGTTTGACCAGTAAATGTGGTCAGCTCTCAGAAAGAGAGCGGCTGAATTAATCATGTGTTAGCGTGCCAAGCCCAAAATGAGAATTCCAGTCTTGTAAAATGAAAGGCATCTCATATTTTAAAAAGAAATTCATAGTGCTAGAAGGGAATTTATAAGGTCCTCATCTGTTTTTTAGCTTTCTAAGTTTAATTTCAGGTTTTAGAGGAGAAAAAGATAGAACAAACTCCTTCCAAATGGGGCCCTTTACAGTAAAGAGAGCGGGGTTTTTTTGGTTCTTTTTGTTTTAAATCTGCTATTAAGGTATCATACATAGATGGATTGTCTTTTAAGCTTTAAGGTGTGTTGTGAATTTAATTTTTTTAAACACAAACCCCTCTCGTGTAAAACAACTGTTCATAACTGGGATTAATGGTTTGCAATTTTCAGTTACTTAGACATGGGGTCTCCAAGAGATGGCTTTTTGCAGAGTAGAATATGGCTCTCTGTGGGATTACAGAACTTTTCTTCTCTTCCTACTTCCTTTTCTGTCATCACCCCTCCCCACCGGCATCGATGCTGCACTGATGTTCTTCTCGATTATGTAAAACACTTTCCCTTCATTGGAACAGATATTTTTTCTCATAACCTGTCATTGCATTAAAGTACTTTGGGGACTGTGAATTGCTGTGTAAAACTGGTGAGATTACCCACTGCTTTGTTCTAGTGTAGTGGTTTCCTCCAGACCTAAAGAGCAGAAAACTCTTACAAGAGAAGGCGACTCGTGGATGGCCTGGCAGCATTTTCTCTGCTCTGCTTGTGCCCGTCCCTGTTCTTGCTGCAGGGGTTCACAGCGAGCTCTGTGATGTGGCTGGTGTGGCTGGCCTGGCGAGGAGCACCAAGCACCTGCCCTCTCTTTGGGCTTAGCATTTCTCTGGTCTGTATTTCATCTTTCCCACTCACTTCTTGTCTTCCTTTCTGAAAAATGGTGTCTGTGACTTTAAAAACACACTCAATTAGGCAGAAGGCTCCCAAGAAGCAATTTCTTGTTTCTCTTCTGGGTGGATCTTCAGTGAAATCTGGAGACAAACACATGGTCTTTCTCTCCAACCCCTAATCGCCAACCCAGTAACCTGTGCCGCTCAGACACCCATTCCTTCCTCCAGAAAATGAAATCAGGCCATTTGTGTTTTCAGTGACTCAAAAGTACTGTCTGGGGAGGGGAACAGCCACATCTCAGGGATCCTCCAAGGTGGTGAGGACAAACCCTTGAGGACTGGATCAGAATCACCTGAGTTTTTTGTTTGTTTTGTTTTCCATGCAAATACGCCACATTTCCGGGCTTCCCACGTGGTGCAGTGGTAAAGAACATGCCTGCCAATGCAGGAGACTTAAGGGACCAGGTTTCTATCCCTGAGCTGGAAAGATCCCCTGGAGAAGGACATGGCAAGCCATTCGAGTATTCTTGCCTGGGAAATTCGATGGACAGAGGAGCCTGGTGGGCCAGTCCATGGGGTTGCAAAGAGTCGGACACGACTGAACACACAAACACACACACCTTGAGGATCACTGACAGTGGTGAATGCCATGCCTAGGGATGGGGGTTGGGAGTGGGGGACCCCATTCCCCCCTTCAGCCAATTTGGAAGAAAAAAGCGAAAGACTGACAATGAATGACCTCAGTGGTTTGCAGGTACCTCCTCACCGAGAGAACTCTCTACCGTCACTATCTTTCATGCCAGATTTCCTACGTAGATGTTATTTATATTGCAGCTCCTTATTTTTGTTGAAGCTTGCATTTCATAAGCCCTACCCTTGTCCTTCTCTCTGATGATTTATATTCTTCTCTCTTAATATGCAAAGCATAAATCCTTTATAGTAGCAACTTCAATCTGTTGCAATAAGTGATTCATATGTAGTTGTTCATCTCTTTGCACCTCTGAAGAGACGTGTATAGCTTTGGTTTAGGATGAAAGCACCCAAGAAACAACGGTTGCCAACTATTGTGGCCAATTTGTGTTAGGTTTCTGTTTTGGAGTTTCTCAGTATAGATAGAAGAACACTAGAGAGATTGTAATATAGCTTCCTTCGTTAACCTCTAAAATTCAATTGAATGTGGAATGTCTATAGTAAGCACTCAATTTTTTAACACTTTTTTGTTAGTTATTTGGGTGCACTGAGTCTTAGTTGTGGTATGCGGAATCACTAATTGCAGCATGAGGTATCTAGTTCCCTGACCAGGGATTGAGCCCTGGGCCCCCTGCATTGGGACTGCCACTGAACTGCCAGAGACATTGCTAAATATCTTTAAATAATGCTATTATTTTTTTTTTTTTACTTTGATTTTAAAAATCACACATCCTCCTGTCAAAGTTCTGCCATTTAGATAGCTATTGTCACAGCTTCTTGTACTTATTTTCTTAATTTTTTAAATTTAAACTTTCGGTAAGATTAGTCGTAACTGTGGAATAGCAAAATGTATGAGAAAGTTAAGACAGATTGTTTTGAGTAATTGAATGTTTTTATTGTTTATAACCTCTTAGATCATAATTATGTTGATATTTAAGGGGATAGCAATGCTTTCTTAGTCTCATCAGTTTTTTGATTATCCTTTATGTCTACTTTCAGAGAAAAATAATTTGCAGAACTATTTATTTAGAATCAATACAAAGGAAAGAATGTGAAAGTGACACCATGGATGGTAACCTGCCAGACTACTCTGTCCATGGAATTCTGCCTGTGATACAGGAGAACCCGGTTCAATACCCAGGTCAGGAAGATCCCCTGGAGAAGAGAATGGCCAGTGTTCTTGCCTGGAGAATTTGATGGAACAAGGAGCCTAGGAGGCTATATAGTCCATGGGGTTGCAAAGAATCACACATGACCGAACAGTTAACACTTCATTTTCACTGTTTTCCTTTCTATTGATTCTAAATAAATACTTCTGCAAATTATTTTTCTCCAATAGGCAGACATAAAGGGTCATCAAAATACCGATGAGACTAAGAAACATTACTATCCCCTTAAGTATCAATGTAATTATGATCAAAGGAGTTATAAGCAATAAAAACATTCATAGTGCACTGTCTAAATGTTCTCATACATTTTGCTATCTCATAGTCAATCCCAATCTTACAGAAATTTTTTAGTACCCTTTATGTCTACCTATTGGAGAAAAATAATTTGCACAAATATTTACTTAGAATCAATGCAAAGGAAAAAAAGAGTTGGCATAAAACTGGTCTGCTCCTGTATGGACTTTTAGGCTAATATTATTAAAGAAGAATAAAAAAATCCAGCTCATCTTTCACTAAATTAATAAAAATGGTATGTTTTAAATAAAGGTGAGTGAAATAAAGTCATTATTTGTTATCCATATTCTTATAAAATGGACTTAGTTTGAAATAGGGAACAGAAGACCTGGGTCATCTTCACAAGACCCCTGTCTCCCTCACTGGTGCTTTCAGCCCCAGCTGGGCAACTCAAAGTAGCCAAGCCTCTGGTCTTCCACCCTCTACTCACTGGGCAGGCGTTTGGCTAGTTTCCTGGGGAAATGAAAAGATAACAAAGATCTTGAAGACAAAGCCCTCTGCTGAAAATTTTCCATAGCACCTCCTTACCCACAAGACCAAGTCTGAACTCTTTGGCCAGGTACAGAAGGCTCTTCAGAATCTGGCCCCAAACTTCTCTCTACCTTCATTTCTCATCCACACTCTTAGTTCTGGACAGTCAAGAAGATTCCAGCCAATCTGAATGAGCTGCAGGTCCACAAACCTACTTTGTGTATTCTTGCTTCGTTGCCTTTACCCATGAGGGTCTTTGGCCTGGAGTGCCCGCCCTGCATCCCAAACGCCTCTTCATGTTTCCAGCCTCAACTGAAATGTCCTAAGCTAGGTCCACCGCAAAGCCTTCTCCAAAGGCCAGGCCAGGTTAGGTTGTACGTGATATTCCTGTGGTCATTTCTAATATATTCCCACCAGGTGGCTTTTTCATTATGTGCCCATGTGACTTTCTTGAGTCTGTGAGCACTCTGAAGGTGTGAAGGCTCTGACCATCCTTCTCCTTCCAGTGGCCCTTGCCTAGCTGGCCATTCATTTGGCTGGACCTTCTTTGCCAAGCACTGTGATGCTGGGGGCTGTGGCTGGTGGTAATGCAAGTGTTCAAGAGCTGCTTGTGAAGGAATGAATAAGTGGATGAAGACCAGAATTACGGACACAGGGAGAGAGCCAGAACTGCAGATAACCAGGACACAAGACATCAGCTGCACATGAAATAAGCAGTATTAAGGACAATGGGAAATCAGAGACAGGGGAAGCGGTCTTAGATGGGATGAGCTTGGAAATGGTCATACTTGGGGACAGACCTCAAGATTCTGATCAGAAGGGATGGGGGGAGGGGTTCGACTGCTAGAGGTGGGAAAACACGGCTCAGGGAAGGCGCCGGTGGGGTCATCTCCAGGTGTTTGCTCTGAATGAATGTCCTATGGGTCTGTGAGCATCCCGCATGCAGGCCACAGGCCCAGATATGGAGCCCGCCCACCCAATGTTCATCCCTGGGCCTGGCTTGTGGTTATAAGTTGCCCGAAAGCCCAGTTTCCCAGTCACAATTTGGAACCGGGATGCTGGCTCAGGAAGGGGATGTGCTGTGTGGATGGAGGGGGCTGGAGGGGAGCTGGCTTCAGGTTGCTGCGATCTGCTTCTGCACCTGGTGGTGACCCAACCCCGAGCTCACCCCCAGGAGAAGAGCTGGAGATGTTTCCTGCCCTTTGCCAGGTGTCGGCCAGGCAGCTCTCTTCCATAAAATCTTTATTTAGGGATGGATAGGGCCTCTCTTGTTAGGATGTTCACCTTCTAAGCATGAGTAGAACAAAAGCATCTGTAATCAATGGAAATAATGCACAAATAAATGTAACTGTTAAAATAGCGTTACCCTGGTGTTTGAAAAGAGGCGTATGCTGATAAGAGATGGTGGAAGGTGAGAGAGGATCTCCTGGAGGGTGAAGCAGAGTCAGAGAAAGGGAAGGCCCCACTCCACCCTCTCCTGGCTATCACTGGGGGTGGGGAGGAGTCAGCCCCCCCCCCCCCCCCGCAATCCTGAGCCCCCATTCTTCCGAATCCAGAAACAGTTTTCAGGTCATTGTAAATCAACCAGCATTTACAGATACTCAGTTTGATGAAAATATGATCACTTAAGGTTTTCTCTCCCCCCTCCCTGTTTTCTTTCTCATTACAGAACCATACGATGACCCAACACAGCAGTTAGTGCAAGCACCGTCTCTCAAGGAGAATGACTTTTGTGGCACAAAAAGGGAACATGTTTTACTCTTTGCACGAAACTTTCATTGTTAATGTATATTATTCAGAAACATTGTATTGTACCATAAAACTTGTATTATCAAAACTGTTGGATGTTCATGTGTTTGAACTTTTGAGCACCAGATAGACCCCCTGTATATAAAGTGTCTCACATGTATTATGTCGTCTGATACTAAAATGGTCTTATAAAGACAAGTGGACTTGGGCCCTATTCAGGCAAGATTTAAAAAAAAAAAAGAAGAATGTGAGCAAAATGGCTTAAGAGAAAGTATTTTCAAGGAAGACAGATTAAAACAACCCGGTTACACGTGAGACTATATTTGGACTTCCTTTTCTTAACACTTAAGCCTAGAATTTCTCTTTTTTGGTATATCAACGGTTAAACCCAAGACTATTTTTTATTGCTGAAGATTCTTGCAAAAAACCATGAAGAGATGTTCTCACAGAACCCCACAGCTGGGTAAGGCCCGTATATATATTTGTAAGCCTTGCAATGTGACAGGTAGCATCACTATATATGCAATAGTTGTTATGTAGACTGTCAAAGATTTTTTTTTTTTCCTGGATACATTTGAAGCTTTGAGTGTTCAAGGTTTTCCTTAATGATTTCACACAGCCAAATTCTTGAATCAGTTGAACTAACCTGTATGTTACTGTTATTAATGTTTACTCTGCGGTCTGAACCTGGAGATTACTGGAATTGTTTTCCAAGAGGAAATAAATTCAGTTTACCATTAGGTGTGAGTGTATGTGTGTGTTTTCTTTTTCTAGTTACTTTGCCATTAAAAAAAAAAAAAAATCTAATTGCACCCCTGGAAAGGAGATCTGCTCTTGAGAATATCCCAGGCACAACCTCAATCATATTTAACCTTTCCACACTAGGCCAAAAGCACCTAGGAGGAGATTCATCACAAGGCATAGAGAAGGCATCAGACCTAAAGTACTTATTCCTCTCACAGATCCTACCAGGTCACATTGTACTGGAGGATTTTGACATCACAGATGGATGTGATGGCTGTTTTCTGCATAATTTGCAGCCCAATTCATGTCATGCTGTGCAAATCTGAACTCAAAGTAGATGGCTGCAATTTGAGAGGCAGTTTGGCTTATGTGTACTTAAGAAGCAGCTTTGTTCATTCAGAAGACAAAGCACAGAGCAGGGAGCCGGGAGCCTGTAAGCCTCACGCTGGCCCGGAGTGCGGATTCTCGGTATGGTCTTCTGCACCTCACCCACCTCCGGGCCTCGGTCCCCTAGCCAGGGAGGTGACATGGATTGGTCATCAGCCTCCATACAGGCATGGGGTGTCTCCGCAAGACCGCTGACACCACGCCACAGCTTGCCACAAAATGGTGACTGTGGAGGTGCTCCTAAATTGCAGAGGCTTTTTTGAGGGGGGACAGAAGAGAATCACCATGTATACACTGAGCCCTGATATAGCTTGACTCAAAATCGTTGAGTATAGACTTGATATTAGTGGGCAGCTTTCATCCACCTCCTGCTTCAAATACTTCACCCACTGGGACTCTTCCACCCTCTTTGAAACTCTGACGACCTCAAGCAAGTCTTTACACCTTAAATAAGTGAGAATCTTCATAACAGTTGTTTTGATGGGGAAATGAATGCATGGACTTATTTGTTTTATTATGACCAACTATCACGAGGGGAACCATGACTATAACCCAGATACCAGGTGTAAGCCTCACCCCATAATCTGTGTCATACCTTAACCTCCATAAGGGTCACATGGAAGGCTTGTTACTTCACAGGGTGCTGGCCAGACACCTAGAATTGCTGAGTCAGTAGACCTGGGGTGGAGTCAAGAGCTGACAGTTTTAGGGTGTACCCAGCTGGGAGCTCCTGTTCCTGGTATAGGGGCCACACTTTGAAAACCGCTGCTCTACCCCATTTCCAAATGAGTTGAGTGCATTGAATAACCATGCAGAGGGCCCGCAAATTATGCTACTTATTTTGTTTCCAATAAAAAGAGTTGTGTCAAATTTTAGGATCACTTAGAAAGAAGTACCTCCTGGTGATGAACGTACATGTGCTTGCCAGAAGGTATCACACGCGTGTGTTTAGTTTTTTAATGCTAGGAAAATCTACATCTATACATTTCACAATGGATTGCCAGCATGCTATTTAATTAAAAAGCTTTTTCACCAGCTACATAAATAATGAAGTATGCTGAGAATATGCAAGTGCATTCATAATTAAAATACTCCACTATATTTAAAAAAATTAAGATCTCTGGTCTATTCAAGGATTTTGCATTTAAAATGAAATAGCCACACTTAATGCTGATTTTTTTAAAAGCTTTAAAACCTTGGGTTATTAATGAGTGGGTTATATTTTACTGAAAGGAAGCTGCTCTTCATTCATGAAAAGGAAAGCAGGTGATGGTATTTATCCAAGGATGAAGCCCAAGTTGCCTTTAACAACATCACCTCTGAGACTTTCCAAGCTCCTGGTAAACAGCAGGGGTTGGACTTCTTAAGACATAAAGGAGACTGAGGCTTATCATTCTAGAGGCCATCATACGGCTGGCCATTGAGTTCCTTCAATACAAGCATGATTCAGTAGCTTCCCAGACAAAGCCAGAGGCCAAAGAAATTGACTCATTACCCCACAGGCCTGGCTGATCCTCCGGTGACAAGGTCGTTCAAATTCAGCAGGCTCTTCTTTATAACCAACCATTCTTGGGGTCATAAATACTGAACAGTGCATGCAACAGTCATTCCCTCCTGCTTGTTACCTTGTTTATGTTTATTTCCTCCTTCATGCCCTAAGAATATAAGGCAACTTAAAGATTAACACAACGTCAATAGGAAAAGCATCATCTTGGGACTTCCCTGGTGGTCCAGTGGATAAGAATCTGCCTGCCAATGCAGGGGAACACCAGTTTAACCTCTGGTTTAGGAAGATCCCACATGCCACAAAGCAACTAAGTCCATGCACCCCAGCTGCTGAGCTCATATTCTGCAACAAGAGAAGCCACTGCAATGAGAATCCCGAGCTCCACAACGAAGAGTAACCTCCACTTGCCATAACTAGAGAAAGCTCACACACAGTAACAGACGCAGCACAGCCATAAATAAATAAATAATTTTTTAAAAGCAGCATCTTAGAGAATGGTGAAAACACAGTAGAGTGATTGGCTTCTTTTCTGCTTTAATTTTGCTTTGAATGCATTCTTACACTGGCTTTGGGGTTCCTGATAGCAAAAGAAAAAAACAACAGAAAGAAAGGATTATACCAGTTCCTTATGAGAGATTTTTTTCCCTAACAATTCCCAAAGAAATTTCTCAGTGGCCTTCTATGCAGTTGAGTGGCTAACACAATGACCATTGTTCTTGACCCTAATTTTATGACCTCATGCAGTGGCTTTCATCTGGAGGAATGTGGCTTCACCTATAGGCAGAGGCCAGAGATGCTGCTAAATATCCTGCAACCCACAGGACGGGTCCCCAAAACAAGGAATTAACAGCTGCCAAAGATCAGTAGTGCCAATGCTGAGAAAGGGTCTAATGTAAAGTGTTCTGATTGTTCAAGGAACTTTTTACATTAGCATTATCAAGAAAACTTTTTAAAAATCTATTACCTGCAAGATTCATATATCTGAATAACATACTATGAAAAACCCCAAAGAACTTTTTAGCCTACCCTATATATATATGTATATACATATACTCTACTGTCTGAGCCACCAGGGAAGCTATACACACACACACACACACACACACACATATATATATAAGAATATATTTATATGCCACATATATACACATATATGTATGGCATATGTGCGTGTGATATATATATCATACATGTATATATATATGTAGCATATATACATATATGTGATATATGATACGTGTGTGTGTGTGTATACCACACTTTGTGGCTTGTGGAATCTTAGTTCCCTGACCAGGGATTCAACCCCCTGAGCCCCAGCAGTGAAAGCACCAAGTCCTAATGACTGGACCAACAGGAACTTCCCCTAAAAAACTCTATTCCTGAATCCCACCCCTAGAGAAGCAGACTTAATTGGTCTAGAGTGCAAACGTGCCCCAGGTGATCCTAGTGTAGCCATGTTTGAGATCCCCAGGGCCAGGCTAACATTCTCACTTAAGTATACTGGGCTCAAGACTAGAAATATGCAAATAGCATCCTAGGAGCAGAGACATATGGGCCTCACACACTTTTTCTTCAACGTTACATTTTATAACTGGGCATGTAATGATTATTTTAAGTAGACTAACATGTAGCAAGTTTCAGAACAAGCGGAGAGGGGGGAAATGACCCAGAAGCCCACCACCCTTACACCTGGATCCAGGGTTACAAATTAATAAATGAGAAACCTGGCCCAGGGGGGATGCTGGCCACCCAGAGAGCAAGCCCCCCATCACCTGCCCCCACTGTTGCCTGGAGGAAAGGCAGCCTGCCGAGGCCAGATTGCCCAGTGTCTTAGGAGAAGCCAGCGATCCGGGTGGTTATGTGCCATGTGCCAATTTCTAAATGTTGGCAGCCTACTCCGTTTGTTATTCAAACTCTGCTGACCCCCACTGTGCAGGCCATATGAGATAGACTTTCAGGCCAGGTCCCGCTCTTGGATTGCCAGTTTTGACCTTCAGCATCAAGTATTATTTTTTCCCAACTATTTTTATGCCAGACTATTTAAAGAGTTCATTTAAAATAATTACACAATTTGTGTATGTAAGCATCATATGCCATTTTGATACTGCTTTGTGGCTTTCATAATTCTATTGCTTCAGGTGGAGCAGTAATCCACCAAATGGATGTGCTCTATATAAGCCCGCCGTTGTTCCCAGATATTTCAGATGGATTTTGTTTGTTTGTTGAATGATGAAGGATTAAAAATAGTATAAAGTCAATAGTTTCTTCTGAAAGCCAGATATGCTATATTCTCTGTTGCTAATGGAGGCCAGGTTAGCTGCTTTGGAAATTATGCAAACAGGTGATAAGGCTAACATTCTACTTTGGAAGTTGATAGGCTCGGCTAGTGGTAAAGAAGCTGCCTGCACATGCAAGAGACATAGAAGATGTGGGTTTGACTCCCGGGTGGAGAAGATGCCCTGGAGGAGGGCACGGCAACCCCCTCCAGTATCCTTGCCTGGACAATCCTGTGGACAGAGGAGCCTGGTGGGCTACAGTCCGTAGGCTAACAAAGAGCCAGACACAGCTAAAGCAACTTAGCATGCACGCATGCAAGCTTAACCAGTGTTTCAGCCCAAATGGAAGGTCAAGGTGGCCTCTAGGGGTTCCCCGCAGGCTGAGGTAGGCTCCTCAGAGCAGCCTGGGTCTGTTTCAGAACTTGGATAAGGATTCCAATGAATCCTCAAATTCCACCCTATAGAGCATGGCAGCCCTGCTTTGTGCCCGTTGGAGCGCAACACTGCACAACCCTTGAGAAAGGAAGTTTGAAACTCCAGATCCCATCAGAGAACACCTGCAAATGCTTCTCCTCTCAGCTTCAGCACACCGGAGCCTCTTACCATCTCCCTTGTGCGGAGGGTGTGCTACCAAAGGTACTGCAAACGCCTGGAGTTCAAGCAAGAGGAATGATTTAGGGTAAAAGGACCCAGTATGGGTTTTCTGGCAGAATCCCAAAGCTCAAGGCTGGTTGGCACCGCATTCCCGGGTGAGTGCCTCCCAGGGCCGAGGAGTAGCCATGACCATCTCGGCCAGATTCCTTCATAATGAAGTCAGCTGTCAATTCCTTGGGGGGAGAGGCACAGAGCCCCTTTATTTCCAAGCAGGTGTTGCAGCATATTAAAGGTTGAATTCCATCTTGTGCTCGCATCCTGGATGAGCCAGTTTGCAGGCAAGCTCAGTTCTTTCTGCAAAGAAGGAAACTTGGCAATGGTGGAGGCTGAGTACTTAAATGGCAATCAACTTCTGGCTCATATCAATTAATTCCTTCATGGACTTCTGCCTAAGTATAGCATCTTGAATTCCCAGCTGTGGAGGCTATGAAAAACAGCCCAAACAGCACACGCCACGATCCAAGAGAGGGCGTACCAGTGAAACAGTGATGGGTGATGCTGTCCCATTGGGGCACTTTGTTGGTTTACCTGTAGAAGCCAGGGCAGGAGACTCACTCCTTTTTCTGGGTGGGAAATTCTTGGAGAAAACTTTCACTATGTCCAAGTGAAACCATTCTGAGGAGAATCATCTTCTTTAGGCGTTAAAAATATCCAAATCCAAAGTAACCATGAGATGTTAGAGCAGAATGGGGACTAGGGATTGGGGAAGGGCTTTGTTGTCACTCAGACACCAGGAAAACCTATTCTGAAAAATGGCTCAGGGACTTCCCTACTGGTCCAGTGATCAAGAATCCCCCTTCCAGTGCTGGGGATGCAGGTTCAACCCCTGGTTGGGGAACTAAGATCCCACAGGCTGCAGAGCAGCTAAGCCTGAGCACCACAGCTACTGAGTCTGCACACTGCAAATAGAGAAGCCTACGCACTGCAACAAGGAGCCCACATGCAGCAACTAAGACCCAACACAGCCTAATAAGTAAATAGGAAAAAAATGGCCCTCACACACACAAAAAAATCTTTAAAAATAAAAATGATGGTCCTCATCCCAAGGAGCCTACCAGAGTCATCTCCATCTCTTTCATGCTCTTGATCTAGGAGCATCTAGATCAAGGGCTGAAGACAGACTGAGGGTGAGTGTTGGTGGTGCCATATGAGATGTGGCAGGTCCTAATTCATCTGGTCCATACAGACTACAGCTCAGACCATGATATCTACATGGGGGTGTGAATTTCAAATCCCTTATCACTCAGCCTTCATCTAGTGCTCTTATAATGTGGCTATCACCAAGCCATAGCCAATGAAAATCAAGGTCACGTGGCAAGACAATCTCACTTTTCCTCCCCTGCATGTGTGTTTCTCCTTCTCTGTTCACTTTTACTGATTGGAGGCAAAATCTGGTTCCTTGTCCAAGAGTCAAAACCTTTGGCTCCCTAAGGGTCATGCCCTGTCCAACATGGTAGCCACTAGCTGCTTGCTACATAGATTTACATCAATTTAAATGAAGTATAATTTAAAACTCAATTTCTCAGTCTCCCTAGGAGCATTTCAAGTGTTTGGTTTTCCATGGGGCTAGCGGCTACCATTGGAACAGCACAGATACAGAACATTCTCATCACAGAAAGCTCTAGTGATGAGACAATCAGACAATCTAACCAACCCTCTCCCACCTTCTTGGACCCCTTCCACATATGGAGGCTCCTCTTTCTCCAGCTTCTTTCATTTTTTCCCCCACCTATCCTCATTCCTCATACTGTTCTTTGTCCTGAAATATGCACAGGTTTTTCCCTTCAAAAAAAAAATCTTTATTTTTTCAAACTCTGAAACCTCCTCCCAAGACTGTTTTATTTATTTCCTTTATTTTCTTCCAAATTTCTCAGATCTGTGGTCTGCCCCCACATCCTCCATTTCCTGACCACTGCCTTGTTCCTTCTTCACCAGCAGGATAGCTTCCGTCAATATTGTTTTACTGAAAATGTGTTCCCAAGGTCACCAGCGGCCTTCTCACCTCCCAATGAGAAGCATTTCTTCCCCCAGTCCTCACTCTCCTCTGCCTTTCAATAATTTATGCCATCAGTCACCTGGTTCCATGTTCTTGCTTGGCAATACTTTGTATGCTTATTCTTCCTTTTCTATTCCCAATGGCAGGACCCTGGGGCAGTGTTGGGGGTGGAGGGGGTGATCCTTTCCATCTATTTCCTCTGGTCCTCCTCTCTCTAATCCCTCTTATATATGGCCACCATGTTCATCTTTATAAAACATTTACTTCACACTATTTCCTCATTCAATAAATACCAACAACTCCCAGAGTAACACAGTGAAAAACAGGGTTGTTTAAATAGAGCTTGAATCCTTCTCTGCCACTTCATAGCTATGTAGCCTATGCCAGCTTATTTTGCTTCTCTGAAATTTCTTTATTCTTCCTTAATTGGAGGGTAACTATACTTACAAGTCATGCTAGGGTGTTTGCTGATGTTATTAGTCACTGGCCAAAAATGCCACAGAAATACATTAGTTGCCGGATACAGGAAACTTATTGCTTCAAGTATTATTATCTCTATTTAGGCTTCCCTGGTGGCTCAGACAGTAAAGAATCTGCCTGCAATGTGGAAGACCAGGGTTCGATCCTTGGGTCAGGAAGATCCCCTGGAGAAGCAAATGGCAACTCACTCCAGTATTCTTGCCTGGAGAATCCCATGAGCAGAGGAGCCTGGTGGGCTACAGTCCGTGGGATCACAAAGAGTCAGACAACTGAGTGACTAACACTTTTACTTTCATCTTTACTTAATCCAGGCTCTTTTTATGTTGATTCTAGAATCACTGATTTTACTCCCTTGCTTTTTCTCTCTTATCCCTCAGATTCTCTCATTTATAGCCTTTCTTAAAAACACCACTTGGACTTCTTTGGTGGCACAGTGGATAAAGAATCCACCTGCCAACACAGAGGACACAGGTTTGGGAAGATCTGGTCTGGGAAGATTCCCCGTTCCGTGGAGCAGCCAAGCCGGTGGGCCACAGCCACTAAGCCTGTGTTTGCGCTGCAGTTCCTGCGGCCCGAGCACCTCGAGCCCATGCTTCGCAACAAGAGGAGCCACCACAGTAAGAAGCCCAAGTTCTGCAATAGAGAGTAGCTGCCACTCACTGCGGCTAGCGAAAGGCCACAAAAAACAACGAAGACCCAGCGCAGCCAAAAAAAAAAACCACTTTTACCTTTTATCTCCTGCCTATGAGAACCTGGAGTAATGCTCTACTTTTCTTCCACAAAAAGATGAATATTCTTAGACTTTCAAGAGTGTTTTAATCTTGCCCAATTACCCATTTAGCGTCAACCTGTTCCTATCACTAAGGCCACATCATTCACCTTTGTACATCTCGTCCATCCCTTCATTGTATTTTTCACATCTATTGTCTGTTTATTCCTACTATTCTTCCTTCTTTCTATTTACCTCAATCTCAGCCAGTCTTCTGGCCATAGACCAAGTCCCTCTTCTTTCACGAATCCCAGGCTAATCTGTTCCTTTATCTCCTTTGTCTGAATTCCTGTTGCCCTTACAGCCTAGCTTAGCCATGGCTTTCTTGAAATTGAATTCTGTCTTCCTAGCTGGATTGTAAATCTTTCAAGCATGGGGAATCCGCTCTCTCTCTATTTTTTTTAATCCAACCATGTGATGTCAGCAAGGAAGTTCAATTAAGTACATGTTGATGAATAGCTCTAGTTATAGCTTAACTACTATACTATATAGTACGTATAGTTATAGCTTAACTACTATACTACTATAGTCCTTAGTCCTTCTTAGTTCAACAAAGAATGAGGGGGTAAGAGAAGATCCTTGCTCCCCAGAAACTCACAATTACAATTACCCAGAGGCGCAACCTCAGCCGGTTTTCTCGGTTCCACAGTTGGCCACTGTCCTCGTTAACCAGCTAAAGAAGGGCATCAGGAAACAGGGTCAGCACGGGCTCTTTACAGTCCCATTGGAGCTGGCCATCCAAAATGCCTCCTCCTTTTGTCTCTTCGATGGCACTAATTTCAGTGGATGTGTTTAGCACAAAAATCCTGCGATCAGTTGCTTCTGAACAACTCAGCAGCACACAGCAAAGCAGAAAACCCACTAGAAGTGGTCCAGACCAGGCTGACCAAAGTCATTTCTCCATCTGTAATGGAGTCTTGCACTAGTAACGGGTAATGCTATGCAGATTCAAGATGGTCATTAAAACAGCATTCGAAACTGAAATTGATACAGGAAACAAACTAGTGGTTACTGAGGTGGGGGTGTAATATAAGGGTTGGGGAGTGGGAGGGACAAACCACTGGGTGCAAGGGTAAGTTAGGTTCAAGGGTGTACTGTACAACCCAGGGAATAGAGCCAATGTTTTGTAATAACTGTGGAAAATAACCTTTAAAATTGTATAAAAAAATTTCTTAAATATTAAAACTTGGCTTTAAATGATAACTATGTCTACAAGATAAAAAAAAAAAACTGAATCATAAAGGTACCAGATCCATATGTAAGTCCAAACTGCTGCCCATTCTTTTCTTGAAGCAAAAAAAGATGTTGAATGTGATTACAGATAAACAGAGTTTCCTTCTGAAGAAATGGGCATATTCTGAACCAAGCATGCACTATATTCCCTGACAAATATATTTACACTCAACTCAGAACATGGAGAGAAAAGGAAATGTCAACAGTTGACAGCTTCTTGGCCTATGGGGTGTGATCCAGGAGCATAATAAATTCATTTAATCTCAGTGTTGAATACATGCATGTTAGACTTGTCCATGGTTTCTTTGCTTTGCTTTTTTTTTTGGCCTTTCCTCCAACACATTGTTTGAATACAATGTCACATTCCTCTGTGTTGTCAACAGAGACATGAACCAAGCTAATCCTTTGGGTCCAACCTGGGGTAATTTTCCCTAATGAGTAAAAGGAGGAATGAGAAAAGGACACCACGTAGAAGATGCCTTATTGCCAAATGTTGGTGGATAACTATTTCATGCTGAAAAATGTGCCTCAAGAACATTGGCCACTGGGAGCTTACAGAGTCCCAAAGAAGATGTATTTCCATGGAAGATGTTAATAATGCTGATAAAGGGCTAAGAATAGTCAAGAGAAGGAAAACCACATAAAAATCCACCTCTGTTTAGAAGCTGGATACTGCTCCCTTCTTCTCATTAAGGCATTTCTCATCTCAGCCAAATTGGATGTGAAGATACGTTTCTTATCCCTGGCAGATCTTGCAAGATATCAAACATTTCAGACTTCGTGTGTGAAAGCATGACATATTGGTTAAGACTGAAAATAGCGTGTTTCTGGTAGAGTTCAAGTAGATAAGAAATACTACACCCCACTGTTTTTGTAAATGCCAGAGTTCCATTGAGTCGAGACAGATGGTAGCAGGCAAAGATGCAATCTTATAATCAAAAGCTAAAATATGTCAAAAATATGTTAGCAAGCAAAATAGAGCAGATTACTAGCTTCTCATGTCATGACAGCTTGCAAAACATGTTAAGATGTTGAATCTCTAGTTATGTAAATAAAGGAACAGTAAACAGAGCAGTAGCAAATGGTGAGGGAGCTCATGTACTGACTGTCCCTTCAAGGCAGTCTGGAGAGAGAGAGTCATGTGGTTACAAGGAATCCAGGATGGACCCTAAGAGGTCCCCAGCATCGAGCATGGGGATTTATTTTTCTTTCCATGAGTAACAGGTTTCTCTGTGATACTCAAAAGCTGTTTAACTAAATTACAGGAGGCATTCAAACTTCCCAAAGAGAATTTTAAGGATTCCTTTGAGGATCATCATGTCATTTAGCTCAAAGAAACAAGAGGGTGAGTGTTATTTTGTGAAGATAAAAGGTACCCAAGGCCTTCTGTATATGTCAATCTCTTCTCAAGGAGGTTTCTTTGACCGCAGAACGGTGAAGTTTTGATGACCCTGGAGAATGAGCCTGACCACACGTTGGCCCTAGGCTCCTTATTGTCTTGGCTAATTTTTGATCAGGCTTGTGAAGAGTGAAGGCAACGTTGATCATGATGGGGATGGGGAATGGAGATGCTTTTACTGAGCATCTACTGTGGTCCAGGTGCTATACTGCTGTCATATCAAGTTAGCCCTCTTGCCTCTTGACGGACAGAAGATCACTTTGACTAGTCCTCACCCAATGAAAGTAGGAATCTTCCCTCCTGCCCTCCTCTTTCCCTCCCCCTTTTCTGCACACAGAGAATTCAGGGGTGGGAAGAAGATGGTAGAAAGTGGGCCTGTGTTCTCATGCCGCTATGGCCACCTCTGGCTCAAGGCTCCTACTTTAACCCTTGCTGCCCCTCTGGTCCACGTTGTACCAGAGAAACAGCGATCAGCCTCACTTTTCAGTCTCCATAGGGAATCACTTGGGGAAATGTCAGTGTACCAGAGAATGCTACATTTTAAACTAGAAATCTTTTTATAAGCTACCTATCAAAAGGTGAAGGTCCAGCAGTCTACACATATAACAGAGGATGATAATTAAACTTCTCAGGGTCTTCTCCGGTGGTCCATTGCTAAAACTCCATACTCCCAATATACGGGGCCCAGGTTCAATCCCTGGTCAGGGAACTAGAATCCTGCATGTTGCAAAGAAGATGGAAAATCCACAAAGACCTCATGTGCTGCAACTAAGACCTGGCACAGCCAAATAAATAAATTAATTAAAAAAAAATTCTCAATGTAAGACAAGAGAAAAAATTTGCATTGTTCTTGAAGAGGAAACAGACTGGGCTCTGCATCAGAGAAGAAAGGACCAGAAGAGGCAACAACCCCAACTGTGTGACTGTCAAGTGAAGACTATAAAGATCAGAAGTGTCTGATGTGAGTTTCTATGCTTTGTTTGTTGGTTTTGTTTGGACTGGTTCCTGCTGAAGACTAAGCAAGGCAAACCTCTGCTCTCTTCTGTACTAAATCCTCAGTGAAGGCACACAGCTCATGAATGATCCTTGTTGAGTGGGTTCTTCCTGGAGAGCTCAGACAGCTGTAGCGTCCAGTCTGTCTCCTGCATGGTGGAAACCCACACAGGCAGGAGGCAGAGAACATGGAAGTGGTTGGCATCTGGATGACCCACCCCAAGCAGCACTGCTGTGGAAGCGCCCCTGAGAAAAAGAGATTCACTGAGAGTGTGAGGTGGGCAACAGAGGAGTAGCCGACGCTGCAGTCGCTCAGTTTCCAATGGACACCCACCTCCTGACATGTCCTCAGCCAACTGCCTGGGAAGTTCATGCATCTCTCTAAACCCACACCATTCCCTAAAACGTGAGAGCCCCATTTCACAAAGAAGTGGGGCTCAGAAAGGTAAGGCAACTTGCCCAAGTTCTCACAGCTAAGTGGAGGCATGATCCAGGGTCAAGGAATATATGTGAGAGAAAAAGGAAGAGAAAGTGTATATTTGTGTGACATATATTTATGCATTAGCTAAAGGCCCAACTTAGAGTCATGTCTCTAAATACAGAATAACTGTAAACATTAATTAGTTAGCATCATCTCTGGCGATTAGGAAGAGAATCATTTATAAGACCAAATAAGACCTGTGGACTGCCCTACAACTATCATTTGGTAGGGGGAGAAAAATGGATTCAGGGTGAGCTCTTACAGAATCAGATATGGAATATGCGATTCTGGTAAAATTGAAGCAGGTGAGCTCTAATTGACAGAAGGTAATGAGTGTAATAAGCCAAAGGCAATCACTCAGTTTAAGCAACCATATACTCCAGTTATCGATGAGTGTGTAGTGGTAATGATGCCCCCTTTATAATTCACTTGGTCTTTCTTTTCCTAATTACACCTAAGTGGATTTTCTCCCGTGGGAAAGCGAACGTAGGGAACCTTGGAGGTACAGGGCCATAAGAGTTTCCAAGGGAAGCTAAGTTGCAGGGTCAGTTTATAAGGTTATGGGGCTCAGATGGTGAAGTCCTCAGTTCCTGTCCTGCTGTGTGATTTTGGACATGGAACAAGTCTCTGGGCTTCAATCGCTTTATTTCTAAAATGGAGGAGATGTTCCCTACTGTGTAAGCTGCTGTGAAGACTGAATTGAACACAGACATAAAACATTCAGCACCATGTCTGCCCCCTAGTTGATGCTCAGTAAAATTTGGTTCCTATTTATTAGCAGAGTACTGCTTTAGCCTAGGAGCAACTGAGAGCTTGAGGAGCAGTTGTTCATTTTCTTTACCATCAATTTTTTTCTATCAGGTGCCAACCAAGACCCTAGCCTTGCAGGACTGAATAATACACCATCTTTCATCCAGGGAGCTCACTGAAAACTCAAGAGGCAGAGACCCCGTCGGCAGTGACCATCCCCATGAGGAAGTGCCCCTCTGGGGTGTCAGACAGGTGCTGTGAGAGTCCAGGGGAGAGGTGTCCACCTGTACACACAAGTTCAACGATAGCCTCAGTGGGAAGGTGCAGTGGGAGCATCAGTTAAGAGTTTGCTGGCTTGTCAAGCCTGGAAAGAGCCAGTAGCCTGAGCACAAATAAACTGAGCTCCTGTCAAGGTGCTGGAATTACCAAAATAAACGTTTCTGCGTGTGGAGCAAGGCTCCTGCTACATTTTCAGAATCATCAAAACAGTGTGTCAACAGAGCGTGGGTGGGGGCTCAGAATCACGCCTCACTGGTGAGCTGGACCGAAGTCCTGCAGAGAATGGGGACTACAGCCGTCTGGTCCCGTCACAGCGCTGGCACAGCCTGGGAGCTAGGAAAAGTGCTCAGCAGTAAACGCGCGGCCCACCCTCTAGGCAGGGGGGACCCAGCTAAAGCCAACCAAAGGTCCCACTGCCTGGGTTCCTTGTCCACGGACCTGTCAAATCCTTGTCTCAGCTCCGATCAATGACATCCATCAGTCCTTGGCCAGACCACAGAGGGTGCCCACAGAAGGATACAGACTGACCACATGGAGTACAGACAGGTAGATCAGCAGGCCGCCAGCTTTGGGGAGTCCTCAGAGCACAAACTCGGATGAATCAAAGTTCTAGATACCACACGCAAACCAGAGGGAACACATAATAGACCACAAGGGACTGGGTTCTAGGAGAAGGAAGGGAGCAGTCTGCGTATATCAAGAAAGACGCATGGCTCCAAAGAGCAAAACTAGAGCCCTTGTCCCAGATCAGCAGATAACCAGAAAACGGTTCAGTCCTAAGCTACTACCCAAGTTCAGGCAGACCAAAACTTCTCACAGTTTTGAGTGATCTGGGTCCTAGAAAAGTTATCCACTTCCCTCAGGGGACAGTGACCAGGGGAGAGGCACAGAAGGTAAACAGACTCCATAGATCCAAAAGTATGACAACAGCTGACAATGTTTTCAATTAATATTGGGACGCACTAGCCGTTGCAATCTCTGGATCTTAATTTAACTCTGTTGTGTATATGCTCCGTGCGTGGGAACCCTGAGGAATTACCACATATGCATATTAATAAAGCTAGTAAGACGTCACCACTCGGCAGACACAAGCCAAAGTTCTTCAGCTCAGCTAATATTAAATGACTTAAGTGTGACTGCTAAAAAAAAAAAAAAAGTGTGACTGCTCACAGACTGTGTAGCAGGTCAGGTCACTGACACTGCACATGGGTGTGTCAAGATTATGTAGCATCATCATTTCCCTAGTGATCTGATTGTTTTCATGTGCACCCATCTGCTAGGTAGAGGCAGGAAAGTAATAATTAGACCGAGTCCTGTCTAGCAAAGTTAGCCCATGCAATTAAGTAAAGGTCCCTTGAAATAAATATTCAACATCCCAAGATAAAATCCTTGCCTCTCTGACTTCATCTTCCTCTCCCTACTTCTCATACAGATGACATCTGAACACTGACTGGAGAGGTTCATAGATGTAGGAGAAGATAGGCCTGTGAATATGAATCTAATGCAGTGGGGCTGTAGGTGGGAATGTCACCAGAAACATGTTTTAGACAACATGGAAGTGATGGAGAAACTGGGGTGGGTTCCTACCTTGTGGATGGCAGGATGCCTTCTGGCCAATATGACCACCTTTTCCTTCCCTGAATCATCTCAGAAATCTAGCCCTCTGCTCTGCAGGGTGGTAGCAGTAGGAGTTTCTGATATAAAATACTATGATGATGAGGATGACAACAACTTCTACTAATAATTAGAATATTAACACTTAACACTTAAATATAGGGCTTCCTGGATGGCTCAGTGGGTAAAGAATCCACCGGCCAAGCAGGAGACATAAGAAATGCAGGTTCAATTCCTGGGTCAAGAAGATCCCCTGGAGGAGAAAACGGCAGCCCACTGCAGTATTCTTGCCTGCAAAATCCCATGGACAGAGAGGCATGGCAGGCTATAGTCCAGGGGGTCGCAAAGAGTCAGACACGACTGAGCACACATACATAACACTTCTATATACTTAGGACTTGCCAGACATTATTATAAGCCCTTTACAGATGCAAATCATTTAATCTCCACAGCAACTCTATCATGCAGATTCCAATGGTTATTCCTGTTAACATCAGCTAATCATTTACATATGTTGGTGGCAGAACAGATTTTTTTTTAATGTGCCTGATCATGGAAACAAGATAAGGGATAAGCTAGAATGTGTTCTAGAAATTTTACATTTAAAATAAAACTCATCGATCACTTACTAATACTCACTAGGTGCCAGCACTACACGAGGCATTTATACACATGACATTACCTTCACAACATACAAAAGAGGCAGAAGAAAGACTGGTGATGCCAACCTGATAGGAATGGTCAACATCTGCCTTGGAAACACTTATTAAGGTTTCTCTCTCCCTCATCCCCCACACCAGGGCATGGACACTCAGAATCATATTTTCTGCCTTTAAGGTCCTTCTTCTTTTAGGCCAATTTAGGCCAGATTAAGTCAGGTTTGGTTCCTGGCTATGCAGACGATGGCTAAGGCGATGCCGAGAAGAGCTGGGAAAAGAAGTCTTGATGGGCCTCCTGAGGATACAGAATACAACAGTGGCAGAAAGTTGGCTTCTTAAAGAAGAAGCCGACATGGGATTTAGACGGAATATCCAAAACTTCTGAGTTTGTAAAGCGGTCGTCGGGGGACAAACTACCCTCTGATTCACGCAGATTTGAACAACCATTGGGGTCAAAGAGGGTGAAGAGTCTACCATGCAAAATAGGGTTTTAATTTTTATTTATTTATGGCTGCCCTGGTCTTCACGGCCACATGTGGACTTTTCTCTAGTTGTGCTGAGCAGGAACTACATCCTAGTTGTGGTGCACGGGCATCTCATTGCGGTGGCTTCTCTTGTAGCGTGGGCTCAGTCGCTGTGGAACACAGGCTGAGTTATGCAGCAAGGAACAAGTGACAAACAAGCTCTCTGTACAGAGGTGTGACATTGTCCGTAAGATGGGGGGAAGCAGGCAGCCACTGGGCCACGTTCACCTGGGAGGGAGTCACATTTAGGGGCTTGAGCCTGGCCTCCCGTTGGCGCTCTGTGGTCTGTCTGTCCCTGAGCCCCAAGCGGGCTCTGTGCTCCCGGCAGAGCGCTGCTTACACGCTTGATGTGCAGATCCAATTCCCCAGCCTCCGTTCTAACTCTCCTCAGGGGAATCTGAGTGGCAGCTGTGTTCTGGCTTCAGGCTAACCGGAAGCTCTGCTGCAGGGGGTCTCAGATCATCTCAGCTAGAAAACAAGCCCATACTATTTCGCTCTTCATCTACCTCCCTAAAAGTACAGGATGGGCTTCCCCGGTGGTTCAGATGGTAAAGAATCCGCCTGCCAATGCAGGAGATTTGGGTTCTATCCCTGGGTTAGGAAGATCCCCTGGAGTAGAAAATGGCAACCCACTCCAGTATTCTTGCCTGGAGAATTCCACGGACAGAGGAGCCTGCCGGGCTACAGTCCATGGGGCCGCAAAGAGTCAGACACGAAAGAGCACGCAAGCAAAGAAGGAAGGATAAGGGCTGGAGAGCCCATTGATTGGTACTCACTAACCGCCCACGAACGCATGAGCCACACACTGTCCCATGGCCTCAGTGGAGTATGACTGCCTTCTCCACCCAGAAGGTAAGCTCCGAGAGAAGGGGCTGCGTATGCTGCTCGTGTGCGTAGCAGAAAACTGACTGCATAAACCTGAGGCCTGGCCCCTTAACGGTGATTCCTCCAGGGCTGCGTCAGTAAATTCCACAGGGGGATGTTGTTTGTTTCTTGTTTTGTTTTAATTTTTTTTTTAATTGAAGTATAGTTGTTTTAAACCATCCCAGAGTCACCCAATACTAGTAAAATTGAAAGTGCTCTGCAACGAATGGATAGCCACAGTTTAGTAGGCTACCGCCTAAATGGGTCACCAAAAATAAATCCTCCAAAGGAAGAGCCGCTAAAGGAGAAACGATGTCAACCTTTCTCCTTGGCGATGCTGGCTCCCCGCCAGCCGGGCCCCAGTGACCTCGATTACTGACCACAAGTCATCAGAATCAAATCAAACCCGTCTGCAGTTTGGGTGGCTGGGGCCCTATCCAGGAAAGCTGCCCGTGCAGAGAGGCAACGGACAAAGAAGCCTGCTGAAATCTATCCAGATAATATCTGAGCTCCCGGCAAGAAGGAAATGCCACCACCATCTGCCTCTGTTTGTGATGACCTGGGAATAAATAAAAATTAACCTTGGTCCTTGAATGAATCGTGGAGCTTATCAGCGCTTCCTTTGTGTTTCTAATGACTATGGTAGGACAAGTTTACAACTCATTTTGGAGAGCCAGGGCAGGAGGGTTGTTGTTCCGGATGGCTCTTTGCGGGGCTTGGTGCATGCTTCCCACAATTTTCTCATATTATGTGCCACCACTGATGCCCTTGGTACCCTGTTGTTGGTGATAGTGAAAAATAAGGAAAGTGTTTTAAACCCAGCAAGTGCTTAAGGAATTATTGGGGGAGAAAGGAGAAAGGAAGGAAGGGGAGAGAGAAAAGAGAGACAGATGGAGAGAAAGAGATAAAAGCAATCATGGTCTCCAGATCATCACTGGTGACCGTGACCGAGGTGGGTCTCCAGGGTGCTGTGTCTGACCTCTACCCAAGTGTCAATCAATAGAACAGTTTCTGTGAAGAAAGTGAAAGTATTATTCACTCAGTCCTGTTTGACTCTTTGCAACCACACGGGCTGTAGCCCACCAGGTCCCTCTGTCCATGGGATTCTCCAGGCAAGAATACTGGAGTGGGTTGCCATTCCCTTCTCCAGGGGATCTTTCTGACCCAGAGATCAAACCCACAGCTTCTGAATCCCAGGCAGATTCTTTACAGTCTGAGCCACCAGGGAAGCCCGGGACAGTTTCTGTACTTGATGCTACACACACATTCTTTTCTTGAATCCTCATAGTAAACTCGTGATGTGCAGATCACTATTTCAAAGGCTGGACTATAATTTCAAAAGAGCACCAACTTCTCCCAGACACTGAGCAAGTGACTAGAACAGCCAGAACATGAACCCTGGCTGATTCCATAATCCGTGCTCTTTGCACTCTTCTGCATTGATTCTCAGTAGCAATGCCACGGGGCACTGGGAGAGAACCAGTAGTAGCCATTAACTTGATTTTGAACTAACAGGCTAATGACTAACAAACTAGTCCCTTAGTGAGGCCCCGAAGAAATGGAACAAGGTTGGAGAACACGCTGACAGGCTTAGGAGTCGGGGAGGGGAAGAGGCAGGGAGGGCTCTGGAAGAGTAGAGGGGAAATGGCTCAAGATGATGTGATGCTACTTTAAGCTTTATTGGCTCTAGAGTTTGCTGGACCTCAAAACACACGCTGCCTCAAGTACCTCTGGTATGCATTCAGGCTAGGATGGGCCGGAGCCCCCACTCTCACCCCTGAGAGAGTGCACATCGAGAAAGAGATTCAGGATACATTTTTCATAAACTAGTTTGGGCTGGAGCTCAGCCAATTCAGCCAAATTTTAAAAATCTGCAAGCCATGTAGAAAATGCAAAGAAGGAAAAAGAGATGTTGATCAAATGGCTCCTAAGATGCATAGATTGAGGATACGGCTGGGGGAGTAATAAGGCTTCCTCCACGGTGGTCACCATCAGGAGGAAGGGCGGTACCCAGGGTTCTGAAGGCCAATGTTGACACTCACTTTCTCTTTCAAATGCTGATTCTAAATAAATATGTGTGAATACTAGCTCCAGAAATCTGAATCTGCTGCAGAGAACTGTTGGCTACAACATAATTGGAAGCTTGGTGAGCCGAACCAGATATTTCTGAAACTTCTTTTGTTTTGTTTCACTAACATTGTTTTCAACAAAGAAGGAGACATCCCTTACACACTGACATATGGTACCTTCTATTTATAACAAGATTAACAATTCATTCACACCTTGATTGAACCCTGCTTTATTGAGATGTCACAACAGATTCACACAGCCTGCAAAGGGAAAGACTTACAAATGATAATATTATGACAGGCAAGACACCTTAAAGTAAATGAATCATAATTGATGACAATTAGTAAGAGTTCAGCACAAACACAAAATTATAGCCATGATGATAAGCAGGATTCATCTCTTACAAGGAGAGGATTGTGATAGAGAATTTCTGCTGAATTCTTATTGAGACCTTGAAATCCTGAATGGAATGAATAACCAGTTCATTCATAGCTTCTTTTCCTATTAATGGATGAAGGGTCTTCATGGTTTTAGGGCTTTAGCATATGTCTATATTCTATCCACAGCCTTGCATGAGCCCCATACTTTAGGACAGAATTGATGGGTCCTTCTCGATGCTCTGAGTGGAAGCAAAGCCCTCATCTTTATCATGTCCTTCTTCTCGCCCTACGTCAATCAGCAAGACATCAATTCTACCTCATCAGTATTTACCAAATATTTTCATTTCTTACCACCAACTCTATTCTTATTTTGGGCTAAGCCAACATCATTTTCCCCGAGAGCTTTCTCCCTGACTTGATGCCACTAATCCATTACCAAGAGCAACCTCTCTGAAGTCCTCTATGGCTCCCAATTGCTCTTATTAGCGTAAGGATTAAATGTAAGGGCCCACAGTCCTGCCTGAGACACAGTATTGTAGCACAGCCATGAGCATAGACCCGTGCAAGTCCTGACTCTTAGGAGAGGGAGGAAGTCAATCAGCTTCTTTGACCTTCTTTTGTCCTCTACAAAGTGAAGGTCATAGTCATATCTAACTTATGAAAAAGAATTACCTACAAATCTCTTGTGGGGCTTCTCCAGTGGCGCAGTGGTAAAGAATGAGCCTGCAATGCAGGAGATGTGGGTTCAGATCCGTAGGTCAGGAAGATACCCTGGAGAAGGGAATGGCAACCCACTCCAGTATTCTTGTCTAGAAAATCCCATGGACAGAGGGGCCTGGAGGGCTACAGTCCATAGGATTGCTAAGAGTCGAACACGGTTGAGCAACTAAGCAACAACGAACCTCTTGGAGCAGCTGGCCACTTGCTGAGGGTTCACTTCTCTGCTCACTGCATCTCTCAGCTCATCACAAACCTCTCTCTCTGAATGGCTTCTTCTCCACAAACCAAGTTCTTCCACCCCTGCCCCAGAGGCTTGGCCATTCTCTCTAACTGTAAATCCCTGCCTGGCCCCTCTGCCAGTCCCACCTCCCACACACACTACTGGGCCATGGCAAGTCAATCACTTCACCTCTTCGTTCCTGTCACCTCCTCCAGGAAGCCTTCTTTGACTACTCTCTCCCCTAGATGGGGTTTCCCTGATAGCTCAGTTGGTAAAGAATCTGCCTGCAATGCAGAAGACCCTCTTCCTAGGTTGGAAAGATGCCCTGGAGAAGGGATAGGCTATCCATTCCAGTATGCTTGGGCTTCTCTTGTGGCTCTGCTGGTAAAGAATCTGCCTAAAATGCGGGAGACCTGGGTTTTATTCCTGGGCTGGGAAGATCCCCTGGAGAAGGGAAAGGCTACCCAGTCCAGTATTCTGGCCTGGAGAATTCCACAGACTGTATAGTCCATGGGATCTCAAAGAGTCAGACATGACTGAGAAACTTTCACTTTCCCCTAGATCACTCTGTGAAACACTCTCCTGCTATCCCATACTTCCTTTTGCAGCTCTTAACACATCTGAAAAATTTTATTTACTTTTCTCCCTCCACACTGAAGTTCTGTAGAGGGCAGGAGTCGAGTTAATGGGTTTACTATTGCATCACCTGGACCTCAGCTTGTTGGATGATTGAATTTAGGTCATACCAGCTCCCTCACTCACAGATGTTAGAGGTCTTTCCATGGCAGACAGAACAGTGGCACAATTCTCCACCTAAATTTCTGTTAATATATTAACTTACATGGCAAAAGGGACTTCGCCACTGTGGTTAAGGGTCTTGAGATGCAGAGGTAGGCACAGATTATCCAACATAATCACAGGTCTTTGAAAAGGGAGGTTAACAGCATCAGTGACAGCGTGCTGCAGCACAAGAAATACTAAACTGGTCATTATTGGCCTCATAGATGGAGGAAGGGGCCACGAGCCAAGCAATGTGGGTGGCTGGAAGAACCCTAGAGCCTCTAGGAGGACCCAGCCCTGCCAACACCTTGAATTTAGCCCTGTGAGACCCACTTCTGACTTCTGACTTCCAGAACTGCAATACATTAATATGTAATTCGTCTATAGCACTGTTTACGACAGCCAAGACATGGAAGCAACCTAAATGGCCATCAGCAGAAAAATGGATAAGGAAGGTGTGGTACATACATACAATGGAATATTACTCAGTCATAAAAAGAATGAAATAATGCCCTTTGCAGCAACATGATGGACCTAGAGAGTGTCGTACTGAGTGAAGTATGTCGGACGGAGGAGAAATGTCATACGGCATCCCTTCTCTGCGGACTTTATGGCTGTCCATACACTGCTACATTTAAAATGGATCACCAACAAGGGCCTAGAGCACAGCACATGCCACTCTGCTCAGTGTTATGTGGCAGCCTGGATGGGAGTGGGGTTTGGTGGAGAATGGATGCAGGTATATGTGCGCGCTGAGTCCCTTTGCTGTTCACCCGAAACTATCACAACCTTATTAATCGGCTACAGTGAAAGTCACTCAGTGCTGTCCGACTCTTTGCGACCCCATGGACTGTACAGTCCATGGAATTCTCCAGGCCAGAACACTGGAGTGGGTAGCCTTTCCCTTCTCCAGGGGATCTTCCCAACCCAGGGATCAACCCAGGTCTTCCACATAGTGGGCAGATTGTTTACCCGCTGAGCCACAAGGGAAGCCCATTAATTGGCTATACCGCAATACAAAATAAAAAGGTTTTTAAAAAAGATCTGTAATTTGTGGTGTTTGAAGCCACCAAGTTTATAATTGGTTGAAGCAGCCATAGGAAGTGAATACACTTTTCTAAGATCACATAGCAATGGCAGAATCAAAGTACCTAGCCCTTCCACCCCCCTGCCTGTTCCACTGCTACCCCCTTTGCCCAGCCCCTGCCTCCCAAGGTGTGTTGGTTTCATGCTGTGCTTTTGTCTTCTTTTCCAGGGGAAGAGATCATGAGGGATGTAGCTGCTCACAGGCCAGGGCATGTGCACGAGGCACGGTTCCACAGATGCGGGTGTGGGAGAAGGTGTATGAGGCTGGAGAGCCCGAATCGCCACCAGTAGACTCCCAGGGGAGGGCAGGAGGTCCCAGGCCAGTCTCACTCACATGCCCACCTCCTGTCTGCGCCACACAAAGCCTGACAAGGTCTCACTCATGTTTCAAAGAGCTCCCTGTTTTTAGAGCTGTTTGTTATTGTCTCTGCCATCACAAGTTTAAAAAAGGAAAGTTAATTAAATATGGAACAAGACTGAGCAACATCTTTTAAACCATCATGTCATTAGAACTGAAAGCCTCAGAGAGCTGCTTAAAAGGGGTTTGAGAACAATGACTGTTCAATCAGATATTTATGGGCATAGTTATGTAAACACACTCTTTATTGTCTATGTATATTTAATATAATTATCAGTTTTGTAGTTGGACTCTCGAGAGACCCAACAAATCACAGTGTTGCTTTGAAAATGTCAGCAGAAAAGACAATTATGTTGCTAGCAAATATTCATAAATTATATTAAAACGTCCTGTGGAAATGTCCCCTATGTTGCAGAATCCCTTGCAGTAACTGAATAAGCCTTTTCTTTCTTTGATTTAAGGATGGTTTTAGAAGCAAGAAGTTTCTTTGGGAAGCCTTAAAGGCATGAACATGGCAAAGGAGTAGGCGGCCTTGGAAAACAAGAGCATGTGCCTTCCAGAAAATTCATAGTCCCTGGCTCTTTCCTATAGCCATTTGATATGTGCCCAGCCACTCAAGGACATGTAGATACCCGCTTACCTAACCAATGTGCAAATTTTTACTTCTTAAAATACCCCATGAAGAAGAGAAAATGAGTAGTTCCCTGGTGGTCCAGTGGTTAAGAATCCACCTGCCAATGTAGGAGACACAGGTTCAGTCCCTGGTCTGGGAAGTTCCCACGTGCCTTGGAGCAATGAAGTCCAAGTGCTACAGCTACCGAGCCCCTGTGCTTGGAGCCTATGAACTACAAGTAGAGTAGCCATCACAAGGAAGAGCCTGCACATCGCCACGACAGAAAGCCCACATGGCAACGAAGACCCAACACAGCCAACAAAACGAAAAGGAGAAAAAATAAATTCAATCTGTTCCCTCTTTTAGAAACCCCCACTTAGAGCTGTAACTCTTTCCTATGGCATTTTCTTCAGCAACTATTTATAGTATTTCCCATTTTTCTTTCTTATCATGTTTTTTTCTCATTATGCTCAGGCAGAAATAAGTGGAGAATGGGGAAACGGTTCAGTAAATTAGAATGCACCAGGCTCCTGCTAAACCAATATGAGTGGTGTAGATGGAGAAACACCTAGTAAGCATTCACAAATCACTTCTATTGCAAGATATACAATCTGCAAATCAACATCTTAATTAGCAGCTAATGACATTCGTAAGGAAAGGTTAATGTTAAGTGCCGAAAAGCAGGGTGGTAAAAGAAAAATTAGACTTTTCTGCCTTCTTCTTGTAAAAAATATAAAAGGGAAGAAACGATATCCAGTGATTATAATGGGTGTTATAAATATACGTGTATTGGCAATTTGAAGCATCTTCATTATATGAGGCCTGTATTGATAGGCTACCTTTCCAGCAAGGAGTTCAAAGCCTCCTGCCCCTTTCTCATTAATCTCAAAATACCCCTCCGAGGGCAAGTATCTACAGGCAAAATGAAGTGGAGAGTGGAGGCAGTTATCTACATAATTCAAACCCAAATTTCTCTTAATGACGAGTAAGCGGAGTTTCTGAAGAGATTGAATTTTCCTGATTGGTTTTCTATGTAGATCAAATTCCCTGGAAACCAGGTCCTATTTGCTCTGTGCTGACCCGAGGCAAATGGCCTCTGGGAGCCAGAGGCTGGGGGTGGGGTTCCCTCCAGTTAAAAGGCTGACCTCACGCTGTATGTTCACCCCCATCTTCCTCAGCTCAGCTGCTTGCCTCCCCCCTACCTCCCCTCAGCCAGCTCTGGGATGTGCCCTGGCCCCACCTTTGGTCCTCAGCTTCCCCTTTCCAAATTCTTCCTGCCTCCTCTCAGCACCCAGTCAGTCACCCTTCCCCCAACTCAGGGCATCTTTTAGGTCCCCTTCCTCCTTGAATTGTTCTTCTTTTTTTTTTTTTTTGGCTATGTTGTGTCTTCATTGCTTTCCGCTGGCCTTCTCTAGGGCTTCCCTGGTGGCTCAGACAGTAAAGAATATGCCTGCAGTGCGAGAGACCTAGGTTCGATCCCTGGATCAGGAAGATCCCCTGGAGAAGGGAAAGGCAACCCACTTCAGTATCCTCCTCTGGAGAAGAATTCCATGGACAGAGGAGCCCAGCGGGGTACAGTCCTTGAGGTCACAAAGAGTCCCACTGACCAACACTTCCAGTGAGCGGGGGCCCCTCTCTAGTTCTGGCCTGCAGCTTTCTCACTGCTGTGGAGCACGCCCCAGGTATGTGAGTTTCGGAAGTTGCAGCACGTGGGCTCTAGAGTTCAGGTTCAGTAGTTGTGGCACACGGAGCAGGATCTTCCTGGATCCTGGGGGATCTTCCTGGACCAGGGATCAAACCCATGTCCTCTGCATTGGCAGGTGGATGCCCATCCACTTTGCCACGAGGGAAGTCCAAAACGTTCTTTGATGAGGAGCAAAAGGGCATCATTTTATTGTTGTGTGCGTGTCCATCAGGTTGCTCTGCTGACCAGTTTACACAGATATTTTACACAGATAGTATCTGTGTAATTTCTATTATGATGGCAAGAGTTCCTACTGGCTTTTACTGCTCAGTGTCCCTGTCTCTCTCAGGATATGGCTCAGGAAAGCTTGCAATGGTTTTCTCCATGTGTCTTTCTTCTCTGGTCTGTCATCATTCAGGCCTGAGGAACTGACACTCAGCGGGACAGTCAGCCCCCACAGTGACCACTCCCCTCTCCTTGGCCGATCCATCTCTGATGGTGGACGCACCCTTCTCCGTCAGTTTCCACAACAGCCCTTTCCCATCATTGCCCCACAGGGTAGTCCCTCCTGGTGAGTTCTTCCTGCAGATCTGGGGCAAGGAATGCCTTGCAGACAGTGACGTGGAGCCATCGTGCGAGTGGTGACCCAGCTTCCGGTCCATCCCCAGCCCTCCCTGCATTGCACCCACAGCCCTGCCCCCCACCGCCCCCCAGTGTGCCTCGTCTCTGCAGGCCTCTCTTTCCATGATCCTCAGGCTACAGAGCAAGGAGGATGTTTTTCTCCTTATCCCTCTCTGAGCCCCACCTCCTGAGTTTTCATTTCCTGTCCCAGGATACACATGTTTCTTCCCAGAAGGGTTCCCAGTGGAATGTCCATTTCTTCCAGGGGAAATTCCACCATGACTTGCAGAGGTGCGACTGGCCCTGGGCCCTACCCCAAAAGATAAGACAAAAGCTTCGTTCCTGAATCCGCTTCCCAAGCTTGCGGCTCATTTTAATCAGAGGCCACAGGGTGCATCCCAGGCCATAGGTACTTGCTGTTCGCCTTCCCTCTGCGCTGCAGCTCTGACACACCCTTTCAAAGAAAAATGCAAAACTGCAAAGAACACACAACATGTAGAAATGGGGCAATCTACATTCATAGTTGGGGAAGAGACATTTCTTTTATAAAAATTGCATCTACCTCATTCCCTACTCTAACCCACAGCCTAGCAGAGCAGGGTGCACATGGGAGACACCCTCCCCCCCACTTCTCTTTGTACTGATGGGGTGATTCTCATAGTTGACAGGAAGGACAACAGATGTAGGTAGACATGAAAAGAAAAAAGGAAGAAAACTGGTCTCCAAGGGTACACCTGAATTTTATAGATAAATTAAATTTTGCAAATGGCATCACAGCAGGAATAATAATGCCTTGGATTTATGTAGCATTTTTTTGTAATATTCTATTTTCACATTCGGGCTTCCCTGATAGCTCAGCTGGTAAAGAACCACCTGCAATTCGGGAGATCTGGGTTCAATCCCTGAGTTGGGAAGATCCTCTGGAGAAGGAAAAGGTTACCAACTCCAGTATTCTGGCCTGGAAAATTCCATGGACTGTATATAGTCCATGGGATCACAAAGAGTCAGACACGACTGAGTGACTTTAAAAAAAAAGAATTTTCACATTCATCATCATGATGGTAATGCCCATAAAAGTGTTAGTTGCTCAGTTGTGTCTGATTCTTTGCAACACCATGAACTGGCAGGCTCCACTATCCATGGATTCTCCAGGCAAGAATACTGGAGTCAGTTGCCATTCCCTTCTCCAGGAGATCTTCCCCAATCCAGGGATCAAACCTGGATCTGATGCATTGCAGGCAAATTCTTCAAGATCTGAGCCACCAAGGAAGCCATAACCCAGCTATGATTCATTATTACTGCCCACACTTAACAGCAGCATGACTTTAAGTGACCTACCCAAGGCCACATGAGAAATTGGTGGCAGCAACTTGGGAGAGAAGGCTCCAGAATACCGCTCTAACAATTCCCCTTTACCCTGCAGGAAGTCACCCAAGTTAGATTTAGTTATCAATACGTTGCAGGTTAATTTTTAAAATTTTTATATCTCTCTCCCTCCCCACCAGATTGGGGGCTGTGTTTAATTTATCTGCATCTCAAGGGTACAGGAAATAAAAAACAAAAAACTGAGCAGGGTAACCTTGGCTCTCCTGACCTGGTGTCTCTGTCCTGGCTGCCTCCAAATCTCAGAGGATGATAAGCAGAAAAAAGCATTCCTGAAGGAAATATTGAAGTGGTCTAGTTCAGCATCTAAATCCTCCCAATGACTTAAGGAAGCACTTACGTGAGTTGCTCATTCAGTAAAAGTAACAGTGAGGAAACCTAAACCCACCCACCAGAAAATCACACAAGCCTTCCCATCCAGGAAACTTCGACAAACCACACATCCAACCCCTCCCACAGAGAGGAACCCCCACAATAAAGGGACAACACAGCAAGATAAACAAGATGAAAAGGCAGAGAAATACCCAGCAAGTAAAGGAACAGGATAAATACCCCCTAGACCAAACAAAAGACGAAGAGATAGGAAGTCTACCTGACAAAGAATTCCAAATAATGATAGTGAAAATGATCCAAAACCTGGAAAATAAGTTGGAGTTACAGCTCAATAACCTGCAGGCAAGGATTGAGAAGATGCAGGTAAGCTTTAACAAGGACTTAGAAGAAATGAAAAAGAGACAAAATACAATGAATAATGCAATAAATGAGATCAAAAACACCCTGGAGGGAACCAACAGTAGAATAACAGAGATAGAAGACAGAATAAGTGAGGTAGAAGACAGAATGGCGGAAATAAATGAAACAGAAAGGAAAAATGAAAAAAGAATTAAAAGAAATGAGGACAATCTTAGAGACCTCTGGGACAATATTAAACGCACCAATATTCGAATCATAGGAGTCCCAGAAGAAGAAGACAAAAAGAAAGACCATCAGAAAATTCTTGAAGAGATAATTGTAGAAAACTTCCCTAAATTGGGGAAGCAAATAGCCACTCAGGTCCAAGAAACACAGAGAGTCCCAAATAGAATGAACCCCAAGCGGGACACCCCAAGACACATATTAATCAAATTAACAAATATCAAATACAAAGACCAAATATTAAAAGCAGCAAGGGAGAAGCAAAAAATAACCCACAAGGGGAATCCCATAAGGATAACAGCTGATCTCTCAATAGAAACGCTTCAGGCCAGAAGGGAATGGCAAAACATACTTAAAGTCATGGAAGAAAACAATCTACAACCCTGATTACTGTATCCAGCAAGGATCTCATTCAAATTTGAAGGAGAATTCAAAATTTTCTCAGACAAGCAGAAACTGAGAGAATTCAGCAACACCAAACCAGCCCTCCAACGAATGCTAAAGGAACTTGCCTAGATAGGAAACATGGATGGGATAGATAATCTCGAACTCAAAACAATAAAATAAATGGCAACGGGATCATACTTATCAATAATTACCTTAAATGTAAACGGGATGAATGCCCCAACCAAAAGACAAAGATTGGCCGATTGGATACAGAAACAAGACCCCTATATATGTTGTCTACAAGAGACCCACCTCAAACCTAGGGACACATATAGACTGAAAGTTAAAGGCTGGAAAAAGATATTCCATGCGAATAAAGACCAAAAGAAAGCAGGAGTGGCAATACTCATATCAGATAAAGTAGACTTTAAAATAAAGGCAGTGAAAAGAGATAAAGAGGGACATTACATAATGATCAAAGGATCAATCGAGGAAGAAGAAATAACAATTATAAATATTTATGCACCTAACATAGGAGCTCCACAATATGTAAGGCAAATGCTAACAAGTATGAAAGGGGAAATCAACAACAACACAATAATAGTGGGAGACTTTAATACACCACTCACACCACTGGATAGATCAACTAGACAGAAAAGTAACAAGGAAATTCAAACTTTGAATGATACAATAGACCAACTAGACCTAATTGACATCTATAGGTCATTCCACCCCAAAACAAGGAATTTCACCTTTTTCTCAAGTGCGCACGGGACCTTCTCCAGGATAGATCACATCCTGGGACATAAATCTAACCTTGATAAATTCAAAAATATTGAAATCATCCCAAGCATCTTTTCTGACCACAATGCAGTGAGATTACATATCAACTACAGGAGAAAACCTTTCAAAACTTCCAACATATGGAGGCTCAACAACACACTGCTGAATAACCAACAAATCACAGAAGAAATCAAAACTGAAATTCAGTTATGCATGGAAACGAATGAAAATGAAAACACAACAGCCCAAAACCTATGGGACACTGTGAAAGCAATGCTAAGGGGAAAGTTCATAGCAATACAAGCTCACCTCAGGAAACAAGAAAAAAATCAAATAAATGACCTTACTTTACACCTAAAGCAACTAGAAAGGGAAGAGATGCAGAAGCCCAGGTCTAGTAGAAGGAAAGAAATCTTAAAGATCAGGGCAGAAATAAATGCAAAGGAAACAAAAGTGACCATAGCAAAAATCAACCAAGCCAAAAGCTGGTTCTTTGAGAAGATAAATAAAATTGACAAACCATTAGCCAGACTCATCAAGAAACAAAGGGAGAAGAACCAAATCAACAGAATTAGAAATGAAAACGGAGAGATCACAACAGAAAACACAGAAATACAAAGGATCATAAGAGACTATTATCAGCAACTATATGCAAATAAACTGGACAATTTGGATGAAATGGACAAATTCCTAGAAAAGTACAACTTTCCAAGACTAAACCAGGAAGAGATAGATAATATTAATAGATCCATCACAAGCACGGAAATTGAAACCGTAATCAGAAATCTTCCAAAAAACAAAAGCCCAGGACCAGATGGCTTCACAGATGAATTCTACCAAAAATTTAGAGAAGAGCTAACACCTATTCTACCCAAACTCTTCCAGAAAATTGCAGAGGAAGGTAAACTTCCAAACTCATTCTATGAGGCCACCCTCACCCTAATTCCAAAACCCGACAAAGATGCCACAAAAAAAGAAAACTACAGGCCAATATCATTGATGAACTTAGATGCAAAAATCCTCAACAAAATTCTAGCAAATAGAATCCAACAACACATCAAAAAGATCATACATCATGACCAAGTAGGCTTCATCCCAGGGATGCAAGGATTCTTCAATATTTGCAAATCAATCAATGTAATACACCACATTAACAAATTGAAAAATAAAAATCACATGATTATCTCAATAGATGCAGAGAAAGCCTTTGACAAAATTCAACATCCATTTATGATAAAAACCCTCCAAAAAGTAGGAATAGAAGGAACATACCTCAACATAATAAAAGCTATATATGACAAACCCACAGCAAACATTATCCTCAATGGTGAAAAACTGGAAGCATTCCCCCTGAAATCAGGGACAAGACAAGGGTGCCCACTCTCACCACTACTATTCAACATAGTTTTGGAAGTTTTGGCCACAGCAATCAGAGCAGATAAAGAAATCAAAGGAATACAGATTGGAAAAGAAGAAGTAAAACTCTCTCTGTTTGCTGATGACATGATCCTCTATATTGAAAACCCTAAAGACTCTACGAGAAAATTACTAGAGCTAATCAGTGAATATAGCAAAGTTTCAGGATACAAAATCAACACACAGAAATCCCTGGCATTCCTATACACTAACAGTGAGAAATCAGAAAGAGAAATTAAGGAAACAATTCCATTCACCATCGAAACAAAAAGAATAAAATACTTAGGAGTATTTCTACCTAAAGAATCAAAAGACTTATATATAGAAAACTATAAAACACTGATGAAAGAAATCAAGGAGGACACAAACAGATGGAGAAATGTGCCGTGTTCATGGATTGGAAGAATCAATATAGTGAAAATGAGTATACTACCTAAAGCAATCTATAGATTCAATGCAATTCCTATCAAGCTACCAGAGGTCTTTTTCAAAGAATTAGAACAAATAATTTCTCAATTTGTATGGAAATACAAAAAATCTCGTATAGCCAAAGCAATCTTGAGAAAGAAGAATGGAACTGGCGGAATCAACCTACCTGACTTTAGGCTATACTACAAATCCACAGTCATTAAGACAGTATGGTACTGGCACAAAGACAGAAACATAGATCAATGGAACAGAATAGAAAGCCCAGAGATAAGTCCACGCATCTATGGACACCTTATCTTTGACAAAGGAGGCAAGAATATGCAATGGAGAAAAGACAACCTCTTTACCAAGTGGTGCTGGGAAAACTGGACAGCCACTTGTAAAAGAATGAAACTAGATCACTTTCTAACACCATACACAAAGATAAACTCAAAATGGATCAAAGATCTAAGCATAAGACCAGAAACTATAAAACTCCTAGAGGATAACATAGGCAAAACACTCTCTGCCATAACCCAAAGCGGGATACTCCATGACCCACCTCCCAGAATATTGGAAATAAAAACATGAATAAACAAATGGGACCTAATTAAAATTAAAAGCTTTTGCACAACAAAGGAAACTATAAGCAAGGTGAAAAGACAGCCTTCAGAATGGGAGAAAATAATAGCCAATGAAGCAACGGACAAACAATTAATCTCAAAAATATACAAGCAACTCCTGCAGCTCCATTCTAGAAAAATAAACAAGCCAATTAAAAAGTGGGCCAAAGAACTTAACAGACATTTCTCCAAAGAAGATATAAAAATGACTAACAAACACATGAAAAGATGTTCAACATCACTCATTATCAGAGAAATGCAAATCAAAACCACAATGAGGTACCACTTTACACCAGTCAGAATGGCTGCCATCCAAAAGTCTACAAGCAATAAATGTTGGAGAGGATGTGGAGAAAAGGGAACTCTCTTACACTGTTGGTGGGAATGCAAACTAGTACAGCCACTATGGAAAACAGTGTGGAGGTTCCTTAAAAAGCTGCAAATAGACCTGCCATATGACCCAGCAACCCCACTGCTGGGCATATACACCGAGGAAACCAGAATTGAAAGAGCCACGTGCACCCCAATGTTCATCGCTGCATTGTTTACAATAGCCAGGACATGGAAGCAACCCAGATGCCCATCAACTGACGAATGGATAACAAAGCTGTGGTACATATACACAATGGAATATTACTCAGCATTAAAAAAAAATTCATTTGAAGCAATTCTACTCAGATGGACGAAACTGGAGCCCATTATCCAGAGTGAAGTAAGCCAGAAGCAAAAACAACAATACAGTATATTAACGCATATATATGGAATTTAGAAAGACGGTAACGAGAACCCAACATGCGAGACAGCAAAAGGAATGCAGATGTATAGAATAGACTCGTGGACTTTGTGGATGAGGGTAAGGGTGTGATGATATGGGAGAAGGGCACTGAAGCATGTTAATTATCATATGTCTAATCAATCGCCAGCCGAGGATTGATGCTGGGGCTGGTGCAGCGAGATTTCCCGGGGGGGAGGGAGGAGGGAGGGGGGTTCCAGAGGGGAAGCATATGTAAACCCATGGTGATATCATGACAATGTATGGCAAAAACAATAAAAAAAAAAAAACTCAGCAAACAAATGCTCAGTGAGATGTTTGTTGAATGAATGTTGAATGTTAATGTGCTTGCTCTTAAGGTCAGTGGAACCAGGTTTTAGGCCCTGAGCATTCTCTCTCCATTAAAGGGACAACATAAGGATTGCATGGTCCTCATTTTTCTCCTCCCTGGCATCCCCCCCAACATTTTCTGAGTGTTATCTTCACTGAGAAAAGCTGTGATCATATTTTAGACTGATATCCACCACCTCTTTAGAGGTGAGTGTGACAGAATGGTTTGTGTTCCTTGGTACTATTTGCAGGCTCTCAGCACCTATTAGGGGGAGAGGACAAGGAAAAAAAAAAATGGAAAGGTAAAGACACCAGAAAGAGAAAAACGGGAATGAGAACAGAGAAAGCAGAGCAGTTGCATCTGGCCAGGAAGGGCAGCACACCACCCTAATGACCTCTGGGGCCTCACGGTCACGCCCATCACATAGGTGCTGACCTCGTCTTAAAAGATGGATGTCCTCCAGCTGGCCCACCCTAAGTTAATGACTCTCACAGGTGAATACTGGCTGGGTTTAATTAGGACTTGGATCTTTTTAGAGCTTCTTGGGAGGTTCATCAAGACCTGCTTATTGTGAGAAGATGGATTGATTACCAGGGATGGTCATTTGGTTATTTTTTTCAGCAATCCACTTTTTAGCTAAAATCTCGATGACTGCTATGCTCTCTAAGACCCTCTGCCTTTTAGCAATAAAATTTTTTTTAACCTAGAAATATAAAGGAATTACCTTGGGGACAGATTTCTAGGTAAGAGAATAGAGGCAAGACAAGTTAGAAAGCACCTCCTACACACCCAGTAGGCAGCAACGTAGCCCCTCCGCATGTGCCGTGGCGCCCTATGCTTCACTTTTCTTAAAGTGCAGCCTGAACTTCCTGTTGCTCACTTCCTCTCCAGCCTGAAGCTCCCAGGGCAGGGTGTGGTTTCCCTCTAGGGGATCCTGGTGCCCAACACAATGCCTGGCACTGAAGAGCAGAGAGCCAGGAGTCAGGGAGCAAGCAAATCAATGCATCATTAAATGCAAGAGCTCAAGCTCAGTGGTGGGTTTCAAACATCCCAAAGAGCTGGTGAATGCAAAGTGCCTACCATCGAGTAGCTCCATTAGCACAAAGCATCTCAGTTGTCAGCTTCTGCTGGAAATGAATGCCTACTCTGTGCCAGACCCTTCTCATTTCTTATTTAATCCTCACAATGACCACATGAAATGTATTCTCATCTTCACATACCAAGGAAGAAGCTGAAGCTCAGCACTGTCTAGTCAAAGTTTCAGGAAGGCAAGATTTGAAACTGGATCTGTCATCAGCTTGTGCTTTTCCCTTTAGGATGTTATTTTCTTAAGAAACTAGCATCCTCTTCCTTGTACTCTTTCTCCTCTACTTCCTCCTCCTCCTCTTTCATCCATCTCTTTCTTTTTTCTCTTTCTTCTCTTAATTTTTGGATTACTGGACATGCTGTCTTTTATGGAGGAAGTGTATGTCTCTTAGGGATATCTTTACATCATAGATAAACCAATATAGAATAGTCACACTCTCCACATGAAGGGCTGATAACCTAGCCATATAGATATTTTTATCTTGTGCTCCACATAAATACAGTACTGATGGAAATAAGACAAGGAGAGAAGAAAATGCACCAGTCCAGGAAATATGTAATCCCCAGGCAAAAAGCAGCAATTCAGTGGGACTGTCTGGGAGTCGATCATTCTGAGAATCAGCGCATTTCTCAGAGTTTCTGGAGAAGACAGAGAAAAAGTGTGACATTACCTAATTCCTTTCTGCAGTTCTGACTGGACAGATTTCCTTACTTCCTGCCTGGAATGATTATGAGGTGTTGCCATGAAGAATGAGTGGTTTGTGATGTCTCCCACCCAAGGGCAGAGTCACTGGAGGGAGAGGTGAGGGGGGCTTTGCTCTGGACTCTGTAGCATCTGCTATTGTTAAAGCAGTCATGGATAAAAGGCTACTGTGTGTATAAATTATTATTATTATTACTGCAGCAAGAGAGAATGTCTCAATTCATTCACAAGATGTCTGAAAGCCCCAAGAAGCTGGAATTTGTGATGAAAAGTGGCTTGCCAGAACTTTTAAAGCCAGTGAGGGGTTTGGGGATGATCTAAGATACAGGAAGACCTTGAAGATCATGGCAGGTTCAGAATTGTGCCAGTGTGCCTACCTGCATGTCTACGTGTGTGTATGTGGATGTAAACACTATGTGTGTGTTCCACAGACTAAATGTTGTAAGGTGTGAGGACAGAATTGTGGAGAGAAAAATTAAAGGGGAAGAGCAACATAACTACCTTGAGAAATGCTGGTGCCAGTGCTCTAGGGCATCTAGGAAAGACATAGTGGTTGAGGGAAGGAATTGTTAGATGGGCTTTGGGAGCCAAAACCTTCATTAGAAAACTCAATGAATCATTTAGCTCTTTCAAGTGGAACAAAACAAACACTTCCCTGTGTATCCCCCCATTTGAAACTAAAGACAGGGCTACTTTGCTATTTGTAAAATAGATGAGCAGTGTGAGTTCGATTCATGGAGCAGAGCAAAGCTGGTGTTCTGTGACGACCTAGGGGGACAGGGTGGGTAGGAAGGTGGGAGCGGGGTTCAGAATGAGGCGGGACCAATTCATGTTGATGTATGGCAAAAAAAATCACAGTATTGTAAACTAATTACCCTCCAATTAAAATAAATTAATTTTTTATAAAGATAGGTGTACTTTAAACCCTAATTTACCCAGATAATTTTCTTCAAGATCTCCCTGTCATCCAAAGAAGTGAAGAACTAGCAAGAAACATTTGTGTTTGTGCTGTGATTTCACCAAGAAGTGAGAACACTAGTGAGAGAAAGTTGTATTTAAATATAAGTAATGTTGGCAAACTTGGTGTATCATCTAGCCACATGTCCCACTTTAATGATCTCCCCAAAGCTTTGTCCTTAGAGCAATCTGAGTCTCCTCTGAAGCAGATGGAGGAAAAGATGAGGGTTGGTTTGGAATTAGGATATTGTCCTCTGCTCATGCAATACACATGGGTGCCCAGTCTTTCCTCAAGGGACCCAAATGTTGGTGAGAGGAGCCAGTATCTTGGTCTCACTTTCTGTGTTAGCAGACAATGTACCCACTGGCTGTCTTCGTGGACTGAGTCATTTTGGCATCTTATCTTCACGCATCTTATCTTTCTTGTAGCTTATCTTCCTCTCTCTGAAAACACTGCTGTCTGGAGTTTTATTCCCTTTTCCGTCCAAGAAAAACAAGGTCAATCTTACTGTATTTTTCAATTAATCATTTTCAGGGCCATTCATCAACAAAAATGTACAACGAGTGGTGTTTTTCTTGGTCACCGCCTACCCTCTCACACATGAATGCTCCCTGCATTGAAGAATGTCTGACAGCAGCAAACAAGAGGGAAATAGAAGATAGGGCCCTCTCCCGCGTCTGCGGAGGAAGATGACTAAGCCCCACAAGGTGCCCCTGACCACAAGCTCACACGGCCTTGGCTCAGGGCCCCCGTGCTACTAGTTGGTTTTGGAAATCTACAATGGGTCACTTCACTTCTCTGGGCTTAAAGTTCTTCTATGGTTGAACTCAATAATCTCTAACGGTCTTTTCTTGCTCTCTAGTTCTCTAATCAGTGGTATCCAGTCTTTTTGGCACCAGGGACTGGTATTGTGGAAGACAGTTTTCCCAAGGCAGGGGGTAGGGGATGGATTAGGGATGATTCAAGTACATACATTCATTGTGCACCTATTTCTATTTATTTATATATTTATTGTGCATTTTATTTATAGGGCTTCCCTGATAGCTCAGTTGCTAAAGAATCTGCCTGCAATGCAGGAGACCCCAGTTCCATTCCTGGGTTGGGAAGATCTGCTGGAGAAGGGATAGGCTACCCACTCCAGTATTCTTGGGCTTCCCTTATGGTTCAGCTGGTAAAGAATCTACCTACTATGTGGGAGACCTGGGTTTGATCCCTGGGTTGGGAAGATCCCCTGGAGAAGGGAAAGGCTACCCATTCCAGTATTCTGGCCTGGAGAACTCCATGGACTGTACAGTCCATGGGGGCCACAAAGAATTGGACACGACTGAGTGACTTTCACTTTATTTCTATTATTACTGCATCAGTTTCACCTCATATCATATGATCCTAGAGGCTGGGGGTCCCTGCTCTAAATCACATAATTTTGCAGGTACCTCCTTAATGTGTGGATGCCAGTCCTACCATTGTCCTAATGTGACTGGCTGAGACATTACAAATAGATCATTTTAAAAGGAGCCAGGCAGAACTAATTGGAACAAACTTCTTAAGTGTCCCTGGCCTTCTTCACAAGGTATCCTCATAAAGGAAGTTCTATGGTAATCACTGAGACTTCGGTCTCCCCAAATAGGCTCATCCTTTAGCATCTCAGACCCACACAAACACAAACTCTTCTTAAAACTAACACTGTTATTCCCCAGGGTGCTTTTGGAGCACTCTAGTAAATTACCAAGGAGATCAGAAAGCATCTTTTTGCTGGAGAGTTGGATCTTAAGCTGCAAACCCATCTTAGAAAATCTGAGGCACAGAGTCCTGTTCTAGAAGTGACAAAGAGGCTCCAAGTGGTGCACTCTCTCTGCCTGGCAGGAAGGGCTGGCTGAGTGGGGAAGGAGGAAGCATTTGAACTGTGACATATGGCCAAGTCTGCCCTGGTCAGAGAGGGGAGGGGCAGTGGTACGTGTGCCTGCTTCATGCCAGCTGTTTTCCTGGGACATTAAATAATGAAGGAGAATTTAGGTAAGTCAGACTAAATGTCAGTATCAGACCCTTCAGGCTGAAAAGGGGGGAGAAAATTTAAAGGAAAGGACATGCATCATAAAGCAGCATGAAGGGAAATCAAAGGATGATGTTTGGCGAGGTCTGGAAGCAGTCTGGTTAACAACTTAGAGCAAGATTCACAAAGAGGCCATGGCTCAGCATCTGATATAAGATCCTCAGTAAAGGACAACAGACAGCTGAAAATACTCATTTTAGGAAACTAAAAAACAAAAAGCCATGTTCACCTAGGGACCGGAGAACTTAAGGTCGATTTAAAGAATAGTCAGTCTAGAAGGAAAATATCCTTCCACTAGAGGCAGCAAGAGCAGAGACTCCAATGGATTCACAGGAGCCAAACACACATGGGGCCAGGGTAGCAGTGGAACCACCATTGATGGGAGCTGAGCCTGGGGTGGTGGTGCTGCTTGGTGGCCAGGGGCCGAGTGATGACTCTGAGGCTTCCCATCCTAAAGAAGGATTCTCACCCACAGGGCGAGTTGAATAAGTCATCAGAAGAGCTCTGAAATTGGAAGGTGGAACAGAAGTGAGATCTGGAGTCACCACCTCTTGAGTCTCCAGTCATACCCAAGGCTGAGAAACCAGCACTTCAGAATCGACCCAAGTCTCTTATACTGAAAATTCCACTCTTTTCTGCTTGCTCAAGCCACTGTTTGGAGCCCCCTCTTCCACTGGGAAAGAGTCTACTTCATACCTGAAGTCTTTTCAGCACTTTGTACTCTTATAAAGCTTTCTATGGGGTGGATCACCGAATTTCTTGTTCTTTTCTTGGTCTGAAAATATGCCACAAACTTTCTTTCCTATTCTAACAGGTCTCTCTTGTTTCGAGTCAGCGCTAGTGGAAAACTCTAACTCCCCTTTTGTGACTGCAGAGAATGTGAAATTGAGCACAGCTTCAGCTGTTAGGACATGTTACAACCCAGCCTTTCTGGAGGTCTGCCCCCTGGGGGTCAGCTGACTCCAGACTGACTCAGGAGATGTCTTATGTTTGTCTGACAGCGTGAGTGCTAGGTCACCAGCAGGATAACAGGGACACTGAGTCAGGAAGTGTACCATGAAGACTGAATCCAAATGCCTTCATTCTGAAAAGATATTCTAATTTTCTAAAATCCTGAGAGATGACCTTGCCCAAGGAGCAGCCTAGAGTATGAATTTTCATTCTGGTGATGGCTCATTTTCTCAAATCAAGATAGTGTCATTTGCTGTTTTGAAAGTTAGCCTTTTCGTTGTTCATTTAGTCGTTAAGTTGTGTCTAACTCTTTGCGAGCCCATGGACTACAACACACCAGGTTTCCCTGTCCTTCACCATCTCCTAGAGTTTGTTCAAACTCATGTCCATTGAGTCGGTGATATCATCCAACCAACTCATCCTCTGTTGCCCCCTCCTCCTCCTGCCTTCAATCTTTCTCAGCATCAGGTCTTTTCCAGTGAGTCAGCTCTTCACATCAGATGGCCAAAGTACTGTGGCTTCAGCTTGAGCATCAGTCCTTCCAATGAATGTTCAGGGTTGATTTTCCTTTAGGATTGACTGGTTTGAACTCCTTGCTGTCCAAGGGACTCTCAAGAGTCTTCTCCAGCACCTCAGTTCAAAAGCCATGCGTTCTTTGACACTCAGTCTTCTTTGTTCCAACGCTCACACCCATACATGGCTACTGGAAAAACTATAGCTTTGACTATATGGACCTTTGTTAGCCTTAGCATAATCGAAGTTTGATTTCATTAAGAAGGTACAGAGTGACTGCTACCTGTCTGGCATCTCAGAAAACAAACGATACAGGACACAGTTCTCAGAAAGCTTCAGGTCATGTCTGGGTATGTATTTGTTAATTCACACAGCTGGGCTACATCCTAGGCACTGAAAGAAGGCAATGCCTGCCACATGGTCTCTTCCCTGGAATCATCACAGGTCATCAACTCAGTCCAACAAACTCCTCTGCCAATGGGGAGACAAAGAATAACACCTTTAATTCTAGGAGAGTGTAAATGAAGGAGAATGTTCAAGGCCACCAGGGGAGGTTCTGGGAGGCTAGGGAGGACCCTGCTGCGTGGCTGGTTGAGTACCTTGGTTTCCAGAAGAGTCACTTCTGTCTCATTTCAGTGGGTCCCTTTCATCTAATTAGTACTTCCTTTGCTTTTCTGTCTGATCTCTTCTTACGTCCAGTGAAGACACACCAGAGGTTATTTCTGCCAAGCCAGCCCACTGCACTCAGGTGTCTGGAAGACTGAGGTTTCCAAAGGGTTGTTGCTGATATTTTGTTTCTCTCTCACCTTTCCCCTTTTTGTTTCCCCTCAGGCTTATCTCTACTCTGTTCGAAGTCAAGGCACAGAGTTTGGAACCACAGTATCTAATTTTCAAGGAAATAGCTTATGGAGGATTGCTCCTCACAGTGGTTAATGAGTGTCTGTCTGTGGCCCATGTATCTCTGAGTTTATATAGGAAATTGCAATCAATCTGGCTTTTATTCTGTCTGTGGCTCCATGACAACGATCCCATTGGTCTGTTGTGTCTAATGACCAGAGTTTTATTTCTGTTGTTACTGCTTTTGGACATTTCTCAGATGTTTGATACTGTTATCTGTGCGTTTTTATTGTGGCTGACAAGCACTTGTATTGGTCTATCTGGAGAAGAACTTCCCTGTTTGAATCTTAGTTTTCTCAGTGAACAGAATTTATTGGTTTTGAACCTCATGTTTCTACTGTGACCTACCTTGTTTTTTGAAGTGCAAGAAATTGGGGCAGCAACTCATCTTACTTCGTATTTAGGAAAATTTTCGGAACACCATTGTTTTCCAGGGCAGTTTCGACTGGTATATTGGAGATATTCAGATCATGGCCCAGATTTTCCTACCATGAGCAAACACTCCATCTCCTATATCCTGGTTTTTAACATACTCTTGTATGAATGAGTTGAAAAAAAAAAAAAAAAACAGTTATGCCAGAATCTTACAAAAGAACACATGGATCAAACCCTCTCATAGTTAATACAACATATGTGAATGTGGGGCCAGGGCTGAGATGAGGGAGTCAGCCCAGTGATTACATTAAAACATCAACTGGAACTTCCTTTTTAGTCCAGTGGTTAACAATCCTCCTGCCAATGCAGGGACGCCCATTCAGTCCCTGATCCAGGAAGATCCCTTATGGCTCAGGACAAATAAGCCAATGTGTTGCAGCTACTGAGCCTGTGTGCCAAGCCCAGGAGCTGTAACCACTGAGCCCACGCGCCCCAGCTGCTGAAGCCCACGCACCCGAGAGCCCGTGCTGCACACGAGAAACCACTGCAGTGAGAAGCCCACGCACCACAACTGGAGAAAACCCCACGCAGCCACAAAGCCCCAGAACAGTCAAAAATCAATTCATTACATAAAACAACAACAACAAAAAACATCAACTGACTGCTTTTATGATGGAGGCAGCCTCCTATAACTTTTTGGTAGCTGACCACATTTTACTGTGTTTCAGTGAATCAAAACAGCAGATTGCAACTAGAGAGAGTTTCAACATGAATAAGGTAGAACTTTGACCATTATCATACTTATAAACAAATGCTGCTGTATGAATAATGTGTTAGGTCTAAAACTACCTATAGGGGAAAAAAAAAACGTTGCAAGGAAAAAATCTAAAATGTTGACAATGAAGGGATCATGAATGATATATTCCATTTGTTTTCCATTTTCAAAACTTTCATCCATGTATGTATGTTGTGGTTTTAGGATAATATATGCACAGATGTTTATTAAATCATTTAGTTGGGCTCTGTGCTAGGCAACAGTGACAAGATGATGACGAGACTCAGTTTTTGCCCCAGAATGATTACCAATAAACAATTCACCATAACAAAATATTAATACTATAATTTATATGTGAAAATGCTTATAATTACCCCTAATTACTTTATGTTTTTGATACTATCATAAAATAGAATTGTAATTTTTCTTTTCTTTCCAGAATTCCTTAATAGCATACACAGGTACAATCAGTGTTGCATATTGACCTTGAATCTTTTGACCTCGATACATTTCCGACTGGACCTAGAAACCTTTTTGGTAAAGTCTTCTATGTGCATGATCATATAATCATCAAGCAAAGATATATTTCCTTCATATATATGTGTGTGTGTGTGTGTGTGTGTGTGCTTACATGTATGTTTTCTTTGTTTCATGTCATCTGTTTTTTGTTTGTTCCTCCTCTACCTTTTTTTGTGTTAATCACAGATTTTCTAACATTTTGTTTTCGATCATCTATTGGCTTCCTACCATCAAGCTAGTTCATGCATTTTTATAATGGTTGTTCTAGAGGTTAACACATGCATGTGTCCTAAGTTGCTGCAGTCATGTCTGACTCTTTGCAACCCTATGAACTGCAGCCTGCCAGGCACCTCTGTCCATTGGGATTCCCCATTCAAGAATACTGGAGTGGGTTGCCATACCCTTCTCCAGGGGATCGTCCGACTCAGGGGTTGAAGTCATGTCTCTGTCTCCTGCACTGGCAGGTGGGTTCTTTACCACTGAGCCACCTGGGAAGCCCAGAGGTTAATAGACATACCTTTCAGTTCAGTTCAGGCACTCAGTCTTGTCCGACCCTTTGCAACCCAACACACTGCTCTATGGCAGGCTTCCCTGTCCATCACCAACTCCCAAAACTCATGTCCATCGAGTCAGTGATGCCATCCAACCATCTCATCCTTTGTTGTCCCCTTCTCCTCCTGCTTTCAATCTTTCCCAGCATCAGAGTCTTTTCCAATGAGTCAGTTCTTCCCATCAGGTGGCCAAAGTATTGGGGTTTCAGCTTCAGCATCAGTCCTATTAATATTTAGGACTGATTTCCTTTAGGCTGGACTGTTTGTACCTCCTTGCGGTCCAAGGGACTCTTGAGAGCCTTCTTCCAACACCACAGTTTAAAAGCATTAATTCTTTAGCACTCAGTTTTCTTTATAGTCCAACTCTCACATCCATGCATGACTACTAGAAAAACCATAGCTTTGACTAGATGGACTTTTTTGGCAAAGTAATGTCTCTGCTTTTTAATACACTGTCTAGGTTGGTCATAGCTTTTCTTCCAAGCAGCAAGCGTCTTTTAATTTCATGGCTGCAATCACAATCTACAGTGATTTGGGAGTGAAATATCCTATAGATATCGATTAGGTCTAACTGGCCTATTGTATCACTTAAAGTTTGTGTTTCCTTGTTAATTTTCTGTTTAGTTGATCTATCCATAGGTGTGAGTGGGGTATTAAGGTCTCCCACTATTATTGTGTTATTATTAATTTCCCCTTTCATACTTGTTAGCATTTGCCTTACATATTGCAATGCTCCTATGTTGAGTGTATATATATTTATAATTGTTATATCTACTTCTTGGATTGAGCCTTTGATCATTATATAATGTCCTTCCTTGTCTCTTTTCACAGTCTTTATTTTATTTATTTATTTTTTACAACCTTTATTTTAAAGTCTATTTTATATGATACGAGTATTGCTACTCCTGCTTTCTTTTGGTCTCTATTTGCATGGATTATCTTTTTCCAGCCCTCCACTTTCAGTCTGTATATGTAGCTTGTTTTGAGGTGGGTCTCTTGTAGACAATATATATAGGGGTCTTGTTTTTGTATCCAGTCAGCCAGTCTTTGTCTTTTGGTTGGGGCATTCAACTCATTTACATTTAAGGTAATTATTGATAAGTATGATCCCATTGCCATTTACTTTGTTGTTTTGGATTTGAGTTTCTACATCCTTTCTATGTTTCCTGTCTGGAGAAGATCCTTTAGCATTTGCTGGAGAGCTGGTTTGAATTTTCTCAGCTTTTGCTTGTCTGTAAATCTTTTGATTTCTCCTTCATATTTGAATGAGATCCCTGCTTGGTACAATAATCTGGGTTGCAGGTTTTTCTCTTTCATCACTTTAAGTATGTCCTGCCATTCCCTTCTGGCTTGAAGAGTTTCTATTGAAAGATCAGCTAGTATCCTTATGAGAATCCCCTTGTGTGTTAATTGTTGTTTTTCCCTTGCTGCTTTTAATATTTGTTCTTTGTGTTTGATCTTGTTAATTTGATTAATATGTGTCTTGGGGTGTTTTGCCTTGGGTTTATCCTGTTTGGGACTCTCTGGGTTTCTTGGACTTGGGTGACTATTTCCTTCCCCATTTTAGGGAAGTTTTCAACTATTATCTCCTCAAGTATTTTCTCATAGTCTTTCTTTTTGTCTTCTTCTTCTGGGACTCCTATGATTCAAATGTTGGGGTGTTTAACATTGTCCCAGAGGTCTCTGAGGTTGTCCTCATTTTTTTTAATTCTTTTTTCTTTATTGCTCACTGCTTCATTTATTTCTACCATTCTATCTTTTACCTCCCTTATCCTATCTTCTGCCTCCATTATTCTACTGTTGGTTCCCTCCAGAGTGTTTTTTTATCTCATTTCTTGCATTATTCATTATACACTGACTCTTTTATTTCTTCTAAGTCCTTGTTAAACATTTCTTGCATCTTCTCAATCCTTTCTCCAGGCTATTTACCCATAAATCCATTTTGTTTTCAAGATTTTGGATCATTTCCACTATCATTATTCTGAATTCTTTATCAGGTAGATTCCCTATCTTTAGCTCTTTTGTTTGGTTCAGTGGGTATTTATCCTGTTCTTTTACCTGATGAGTATTTCTCTGCCTTTTCATCTTGTTTATGTTGCTGTGTTTGGGGTGGCCTTTCCATATTCTGGCAGTTTGTATTTTCTCTTTATTGTGGAGGTTCCTCACTGGAGGTGGGATTGGCTTGTCAAGGTTTCCTGGTTAGGGAAGCTTGTGTCAGTGTTCTGGTAGGTGGATCTGGATTTCTTCTCTCTGGCGAGCAATGAAGTGTTCAGTAAAGAGTTTTGAGTTGTCAATGGGCTTGGTGTGACTTTGGGCAGCCTGTATATTGAAGTTTATGGCTATGTTCCTGTGTTGCTGGAGAATTTGCATGGTATGTCTTGCTTTGGAACTTGTTGGCTCTTGGGTGGTGCTTGGTTTCAGTGTAGGTATCAAGCGTTTGATGAGCTCCTGTCAATTAATGTTCCCTGGAGTCAGGAGTTCTCTGTTGTTCTCAGGTTTTGGACTTAAGCCTCCTGCCTCTGGTTTTCAGTCTTATTCTTACATTTGCCTCAAGACTTCTCCATCCATATAGCACCGATGATAAAACATCTGGGTTAATGACCATCTACAGTGATTTTGAAGCCCAAGAAAATTAAGTCTCACTGTTTCCATTATTTCCCCACCTATTTGCCATGAAGTGATGGGGCCAGATGCCATGATCTTAGTTTTCTGAATGTTGAGTTTTAAGACAACTTTTTCACTCTCCTCTTTCACTTTCATTAAGAGGCTCTTTAGTTCTTTTTCACTTTCTGCCATAAGGGTGGTGTCATCTGTAAATCTGAGGTTATTGATATTTCTCCCAGTAATCTTGATTCCAGCTTGTGCTTTATCCAGCCTGGCATTTCACATGATATACTCTGCATATAAGTTAAATAAGCAGGGTGACAATATGCAACCTTCACATACTCCTTTCCCAATTTAGAACCAGTCTGTTGTTCCATGTCCAGCTCTAACTGTTGCTTCTTGACCTGCATACAGATTTCTCAGGAGGCATGTAAGGTGGTCTGATATTCCCATCTCTTTAAGAATTTTCCACAGGACAGAATTTTCCACAGGACTGGAAAAGGTCAATTTTCATTCCAATCCCAAAGAAAGGTAATGCCAAAGAATGCTCAAACTACCGCACAATTGCACTCGTCTCACACACTAGTAAAGCAATGCTCAAAATTCTCCAAGCCAGGCTTCAACAGTACGTGAACCATGAACTTCCAGATGTTCAAGCTGGATTTAGAAAAGGCAGAGGAACCAGAGATCAAATTTCCAGCATCCGTTGGATCATCGATAAAGTAAGAGAGTTCCAGAAAAACATCTATTTCTGCTTTATTGGCTACACCAAAGCCTTTGTGTGGATCACAACAAACTGTGAATATACCTTTAACTTATCCCAATTTATTTAGAGGTCATGTTGAATTATCTTATGTAAAACAGAGTAATCTTACAATCTTATACTAATATTTTCATTTCCCTGGCCTTCCCACTACTCTTAGAGTTAATATTTCTCATGCTTATTATTTCTTCCAGCAAATCTGAGTAGTCATCTGATGTCATTTCCCTTCAGCCTCAACACCTTCTTTTCGTATTGCTAGTAGCACAATTCTGCTGACAGTGAGTTACCTTAGTTTCATTCATCCGGCTATGCCTTAATTTTTCTCTCATTTATGAATGATAAATTCTTTAAATACATTCTTGGTTTTCAATTCTCTTCTCTCTCCAAAAGCTGAAATATACCTGTCTAATTCCTTATGGCTTCCATTATTTTGATGTGAAGTCAGTCAGTAATCACATTATTATTCTCCTATATGTAACATGTCATCCTTCTCTGGCTGATTTAAAGATTTTCTCCTTATCTTTGACTTTCAGCATCTTGACTATACTGGTTTATCATTCCTGGGGTTTGCTGAGTTACCTGGAGCTAATGTTTTCCACAAAATTTGGGGAGTTTTTAAATTTAGGTCATTATTTCTTTTAAAACTCTGCCTGGTCCTTTTTTGTCTCTCCTTTTCTATCATTCTGATGTGAAATCATTCCAGTTTCTACGTTGTGTCTCTTGATGATGTCCCATATATCTGTGATGTTCTGTTCATTATTCTTTCAATCATTTTTCTCTTTGTTCTTCATACTGGATATAAGTAATTCCTATTACTCTCTTTTTAAACTCATTGATTCTTTCTCCTGACATTGCAATATGCTTTAAGCTCATCTAGTGGATTTTTCACTTCATTGAGTCTGCTTTTGAGCTCTGGAATTTCCATTTTTTAGGGTTGTCATTTCTCAGTTGAGATTTTCTAACTGCTCATTCATTAAGACCATTTTTCTTAAGTTATTTGAGCATTTTGTAATAGGTGATTTGAAAACTAATTGGGCCAACATCTGGACACAGTTAGAGTTGGGTTTTATTGACTTTTTGGTTTTTCCTGAGTCTGGGTCACGTTTTCATGTTTCTTAGCATGTTTAGTAATTTTTGTTCAAAAATCAAACATTGTAGAAAACACAATGTGGTGACTCTGGGTTCTGTCGTATAATTTAGAGTATCTTTGTTATTGTTGTTTTATTAGGCAGTTAATTTGCTTGGAGTCAAACTGAAGGTTTTGTCTTCCCTGTAGTGTGTGCTTGTTGATAACTCCATTAATTTCTTCTGACTTCCAGCTGCTCAGTATTTAAGTTGACCCTTGATAAATCCACAGAACCCACCCAAAGCAGATCTGTCTTTTTAGGCTACATTTCTTTCTGGCCATTGCTTGCTTTTTTGATCCCTCTATCAGCCTCTCCTCCACAGATGTATACTTTAGTGGGCAACCAGTGATTTGGGTAAAATATATGCTCATATTTTTTAGCTTCAATACTTTTGTCATTCTCTTACTTACAGACTCCCCCTTAAAATTTCCCCTGTGTTCTGTTCTCTGGTATCTTGAGCTTGAAAGGTACCTTATTGTTTTCCATTGCCCTCGACAGGAGTGTTGGGGAACATTTTCAGGCAAGATAATTACAAACTCTCAATTCTTCCTCTTCCTAGTTGCAGTTTTTTAAAAGCAAACTTTCCTCTGGCTTGTGTCTGCTCTTGGATGTTTTCCTGTTTCTATAAATAAGTATTTTATATTTTGTACAGATTTTATAATTATTATCTGTTGGGGCAGGGGTGTGAGGGGAGGGAGGAGGGTGATTCATGTAGCCATTCCACTCCACCATCATAACAGTAATGCTTGTGTTTATGTCTTTGGTCTTTATCTTCTTTATGGTACTATGAACTCCATGAGGGCAGGTAAATTGTTTGTTTTTGTCTGTCCAGGATTTAACACAGACTAAATGATTAATAAATATTTGCTATATGGTTACATAAAAATTCAGACTTCTATGCAATCCTACAATGAATCGCTCATTTGTGCATTCACATATATTTGCTGCATTTATTTAACTTCTCATAGTCCCAAACACAGAGTCTGTCCTTTGAGGAAACAGACCTTTTTTTTTTTTTTTTTGCCAATAGACTATTTACAGTCTAGAACAACAAATGTAGGGACCATATTTATTAAGTGAAGTTTTATTGTAGAGAATAAGAGAATTCAATAAGGAAGTAAACCAATAAGAGAATAAACTACAAGCAAATCACTTGGTTTCAATGTCCAGAAAAAAAAGGAATATGTCACCTAGGAGGGCTATTGCCATTGTTCTTGGAGATTCTCAGATTCATTTTGCTTCTTTCTTAAAGCTTACTTTATGCTCAGACTCTGTGTATGTGTGTTCAGTAACTCAGTTGTGTCTGACTCTTTGTGACCCCATGGACACCAGGCTCCTCTGTCCATGAAATTTTCCAGGCAGGAATACTGGAGTGGGTTGCCATTTCCTACTCCAGTGGATCTTTCCAACACAGGGATCAAATCCATGTCTCTTACATTTCCTGCATTGGCAGGTGGATTCTTTATCACTTTTGCCACCTGGGAAACACCACTGTCATTTCTTTGAGTGAGAATAAGCCCCCTCTATTCTCCAGCAGCTCGGTCTACAACCAACACCACAATATCTAGGCACCAACCAACTTAGGAATCAGATTTTACTTAGGGCAGGTGCACATTAAAACAAACAAACCAACCAAAACCCATAAAACTTTCCTCTGTGTGGATAGCTGGTATCTTTTAGATTGCAGCTGTTTTGTTTTTTCACCTCGTTAATGGCCGCATTCCTATTCTGGCCAAGTAATGATTATCTACCAAGTGTGTTACACCCTTAGGGGACCTGACTTTAGAGGCAGTGTGTCTACATTAAATAGAAGAAATTATTATTACAGGCTTGTACTTTTGGATGCGATCGCTAATTTGCTTTCTCCTTTAAGGTACATACGTGAAGAGTTCTATATAGGTGCTACTGGCTACATGTTGGGAATGTTATATATTTAAACAGTTTGCAGTTAATTAAGAGTATTGACTTGGAACTAAATCAGTGGTCTCACACAACATCTGTGCTCTCCTCCGATCTGTCTATGTATTCAGATGGCGTCTATCACCGTGGTATCTAAGCGCTCAGAAAATCTAATTAGGCTAATTTCAATCTCCTCTGTGAGGGAGAAGGATCTCCTTCTCTTCATCGCCCTCTCTGCCAGAGCCTTCTTGAAGGGAGTCATTATTATTCCTCCAAGAGAAAGGCAGTTGAAAGAGAGCCTCAAGCAAGAAACTGCAGCTTGCACCTTACTTGAAAGTTGGAAGTTTGGCTTCTGGAAGTGTTTTCAGCTTGTAAACAGCACCAGAAAGGCAAAAGGGCAGTCAGTGCTAAAGAGTCTGGGAACGTGATAAAGGAGGGGGAACCCTGGAAATTTCCTTGCAAGCTCTGGGTCATAGAATGAGCTGGTAATCCTATTTGCAGGGCAGAAATAGAGACACAGACAGAGAGAACAGACTTGTGGACACAGCAGGGTAATGGGAGGGTGGGGCGAATTGAGAGAGTAGCACTGAAATATACTTTACCATACGTAACATGGGTAGCCAGTGGGAAGTTGCTGTATAGCACAGGGAGCTCAACTCGGTGCTCTGGGATGACCTGGAGGGGTGGGAGGGAGGTCCAAGAGGGAGAGGGTTTGTGTATCCATATAGCTGACTCACTTCATTGCACAGCAGAGCCTAACACAACATTGCAAAGCAATTACCCTCCAACTTAAGAAAAGAAGAATGTGCTGGTAGACGGTGCTCGAGGGTGCACTCACATCATCCTAGGTCATCACCACCTGACAGACGCACAGCTTTTATTTATCAAAGAAGCAGTGAGGCAGTGTTCTCCTCCCAGCTCTGAACAAGTGCTCTTGTTCTCCCATCTGTGGGTCTCTGTTAACATTCCGACATCTTAATTTCTGTGTTGAGGCAAGCTGCCTGATTTCATTGGTTTTCAATGCTTTGCCTGCAGCTAGAGGTATGGATAAGGCAGCAGTAAAATCATTATGAACCCCATTTTGTGGTTTTAACACACACGGGCTACTCTTCAGGAGCAAGTCCAGAGGAATAAATGTGTGTACAAGCAGAGGATCACCATCACAAAGCAGAGCCTGTTGGGTGGAAATGAGGAAGGATCAGAGATGACCAAATGTGTTTGCCTGACCTTGATGGGAAGCCCTTGTGATGGAGTGCAAAGGAAAAAGAGGGAGGCTAAAAAAAACAAATCATCACTTCACCTCGTCTCAATTACAGATCAAAACCCATGTGGCTAGCCGTTCCCATGTTTTTTAATGTCAAAATTGTTTTTTCTGTCTTCGCTTGGAATTTGTGTTATTTTGAGTATCCAAGAAAGTGGTGGGGACACTTGGCTGGGGATGCAAAGATCCAGTTCACTGAAGATGGGGAATTAAAAAATTGTACTCCTTCTGGTAAGAAGAATGAAAAGGGTCGTGGTGGTATGGGGGGTTCGGTCCAGAAAGGCTGATACCGGGATGGATAGGATGGCAGCCTTGGAGACGATGACTCATCCCCTAGCTCCCGTTGGTACTTGGAGAGTCATCCTGGAGCCTCTGTGCACATCTGTCTGGAATCACTTTAAAGCTGTTAGTAAGTGTCCAGCAGTAGAGAAATTTTACAACCTAACGACATGCCAGACTGTGACAAGAAAATGACGGCTGACCAAAGCCAGTCTGTGACCCCCACAATTTCAAAGGCCTGGCCTGAGAGCAAAGGCGCTGGTCCAGAGCTAGCATTATGGAGAGAGGGCTGAAAGTAGGCATGTCATGGATAGAAAAGTGGAAATGACCACGTGTAAGTGACCACATGGAAGACGGGAATTCAGTCCCTCCTCTATCCCTTTCCTCAGATTCACTTAGCAGCATGGTAATTAGCTGAAAACATTCTCAGAAGTTCTCCGAAATGGATGAGCCATTTCACATCTCACTGTCTAAAATGAGAACCAAAAAAAAAGTTTTTTAAACTTAGGTCTTGGCCCGATTCAGCTGATCTTGGCCTTCCAGATCTGGAAAACCTGGGTAAATTTCAGGCTTTCTGTGGGAGAGTGTGAATTTCCTTTCGAGTTGCTTCTCTACCCAAAGCCCCTGCATCCATGGGGATGCAGTCATCACCATGTGGGGAAGGAAAAGGCAGTTCACTCCAGAATTCTTGCCTGGAGAATCCCATGGACAGAGGAGCCTGGCAGGTTACAGTCCATGGGGTCGCAAAGAGTCAGACATGACTGACTAAACATCAACAACAGCATGTCATTGTCACGAGCTGTAAAGTGCGAGACAGTCCAATTTCTGTCTGCCAGAGACTCCCTGGATAATCTTCCCTGAGTCCCTGATTTTTTTAATCTGTGAAACACATTACACTTGGATCCTCCCTTCTGTTTGTGGGATGACAATAGAAGTAATATCTATTAATCTGGGCCATAAATCTTTGAGACTGTTTAGTTTCCAGATTTTCTACCATGTGACGTAACTACTACTTTATATATTTAGATGACATAATGCTTTTGGAGTAATTCAATATAAATCCTTCAAGAAGGACAACAAAAAAAATGTATCAGAGAGGTTTCTGAGATCATACAGGGATGGGGGAAAGAAATAGTTCTGAGATTCAGTACATGGGCATCCCTGGTGGCTCAGCGGTTAAAAAAATTTGCCTGCCAATGCAGGACCCATGGGTTCTGTCCCTTATCCAGGAAGATCTCCTATGCTGCAGGACAACTAAGCCCATGCATCACAACTACAAAGCCAGCTCTCTAGAACCCAAAAGTTGCAACTACTGAACCCACACACTGCAACTACTGAAGCCCAAGCACCCTAGAACCCATGCTCCACAACAAGAGAAGCCACCACAATGAGAAGCCTGCACAAGGCAACGAAGAGCAGCTCCCACTAGCGAAAACTGGAGAAAGCCCACTCCTAGCAGCAAGGACCCAGCACAGCTATACATAAATAAATCTTGGTGGAGGGGGGGAGATTCAATAGGGTATGAAGACACTAAACAGATAAAACCCTCTTCCCCACTTGAATTTGAAACAACTTGAGAAATAAGATTAAAAGTATAACAGGAGACCAAAATAATACCTTTCTATCCTGATTTGGGGGTATATGGCTTATATCTCCAGGCATGAAGACCATGTAATAGAGAGACCCAGAATTAGACTGTGGAAAGGATCATGTTGGTTGGATCCCCACTAGCCCCCATACGTGGGAGGCTATCCTGCAAAATGTGGGGACAGAGAAGCAGGGTAAATATTTGCTTCCTTTGGATGACACTCTCAAGAGCACGAAGAGAGGAAAAGTCTGGGAAATATGCTGTTTCTTCTTCCTAACTCATCCCCAGATAATCGACTCCGCCCTCCTCCCAGGGGAAGGGTGGGGGACAGGGTGGAAAGAGGCCAGGAGAGAATGTGAATATGCACAGCCAAACTTGAAGAATGGGGAAGAAGCATCGCCTCCTCACGTTAGAGGGTTCTGGAGGGTAGCTGGGGGTTTTCAAGACTTTTTTCTCTATGACTCCCCCAGAGGAGCTACGTTGCCTAACTCCTAACCACCTGCTAGGTCAGCTCTGGTGGACTATCTCAGTCTCTCCCGAGACTTTAAAACAGCCTCAAGAGAATGCATTCAATCAATTCACTCCAGTATTATATTCCTGGATTTTTGTTGCTATAGTATGTTCAAAGTTATTTATTCTTCCCTACATTTTGGAAGGCAGGACCATGTTTATCTGGGTGAGAGAAAGAAAAGTTTCATTCTAGACTTTATCCCAGTGGCAATGATCCTCTCTGCAGTTATATTCATTTATACGGAACTTTAGGAATCATTCATCCATTCATCCATCTATTAATTATGCATGCATTTAAAAATTCAATAAAAATTCACTGAATTGTTTCTAGGTACTAGACACCATACTAGGCAGCAGGGAAACGAAGTCAATTTTGTTTATACTAAGGATGCTAAGGGATATAGGTAGTCCTGGAAGAGCTGAGACATTAGTTTGGCCAGCAGCCCACCACATCATAATGTGCCTGTTTATCGCCTTTAGATCCTGGTATGCACTGGGGTTTGTGGTTAGGAGACATAAATATCTTGATTTGATTCCTCCATATAAAGTATGCCAGATATGTAATGCTTAGATATTCATGTCTGTCCTCCAAAAGATTTGTATAAGAATTTTCATAGCAGTCTTATTTATAATGGTCCCAAACTGGAAACAACCCAAATGTTCATCAACAGATTAATGGAATGGAAAACCGCTCAGGAATAAAAAGGAACAAACATCGAATACATACAACACAAATAAATATCAAACCATTATAACACTAGGTTGAGCAAAGGAAGCCAGATTAAAAGAGTATATGCCAACTGATTCGATTTATGTGAAGTTACAGAACAGGCAAAAATTAGTTACAGTGATAGAAATCAGAACATTGGTTATACCCAGAGGTCAGGAGTGGAGAGACTAATTACAAAAGGGTATGAGGAAGCTTGGTGGAAAGATGGAAATGTGCTGTGTTTAATTGCAGTGTTTGTTACACAGATGTATGCCTTCATCAAAACTCACAAAATGGCCCACTTCCTGTATGTGTGTTTTATTATGTATAAAATACCTTAAAAACTTAGCAAAAAATATACAAAAGGTACAAATTGATCAGAGAATAAAAAGCACAATCAAACATACTTTAAAAAAATGAAATCTATCAAAACTATTTCAAATGTTTCCTGTTACCTGAACTGCATTAATTTTTTACAATTTATATAAGCCATGATTTGCAATCCCAAAATACAAAATGTTTTTCTTCCTGTGACCAAACTTGTGGGGGGAAAGCTTTATTTCAGAAATGGAATACATTACAGAAAAATATACTTCTTTTTACATATTTATTGTAAAAGGTAAATAAAACTATGAGCTGGACTTCTCTGGGGTTCCAGTGGTTAAGAATTCACCTGCTAACGCAGGGGACATGGGTTCAGTCCCTTGTCTGGGAAGATGCCACGTGCTGTGGGGCAACCGAGACTGTGCGCCACAACTGCTGAGCCCTGGAGCCCATGCTCTGCCACAAGAGGAGCCTACACACCACAACTAGAGAAAGCCCGGGCAGCCAAAACTAAATAAATAACCAAACAAATAAATAAAATAAAATAAAGAGAACTATGGACTGTCATAATCAGAACACATGTGAGCCTCTATATATCTCCATCTATAGCTGATTTTGCTTTCATATAAATTTATGCAATAGTAATTGCCTTTGTATGTGAGTTTGTGAATGTACATAGGGGTACCAAGAAACACAGACAAATAAAAGCAGCAGCAAAACAGGAAGCATAATTAGCATAACTTGAATAACTGAATGAAGTTATTTCAAGAATGTCAGTTAGTCATTTATGCAAAGAAGATATATTATTGGTTATTTTCATGTGTATTAGTTGGCATTCAAGCCATCTGTATCATTTACTCATATATATGTAATGAGGATCATAAATACCCCTCTACCAGCCAGAAAAGTGCCATATATCAGGAGAGATGACAATCTTGGGGCCATCATTCAATGACTTGGTATTAAAGGCTGAGCATTTTCTTGAGGTTAGTAAAGTTTCATTTTAAACTTCTTTTATAGTTACATACAGTAGCGCTTAGACACATTGTTTTAATGGATTTTTAAAACTCCTACAAAAAGTCACTGTAAGCGAGGTGACTTAGGGCTTCCCTGATAGCTCAGTTGGTAAAGAATCTGCCTGCAATGTGGGAGACCTAGGTTTGATCCCTGGGTTGGGAAGATCCCCTAGAGAAGGGAAAGGCTACGCACTCTTGGAGAATTCCATGGACAGTCCACGGGGTCGCAAAAAGTCGGACATGACTGAGTGACTTTCACTTTCACAAGTATGGTGAATGTCTAGTTACAGTGAATTTTATTCAATAAACCGTAGGTAGCTTTTGGGTTTTTAATACTATACTTTGTTCTAGAACACTGGTCAAATTTTAATAGATTAGGAAATAAACGTGAAAACTTTCAGCTTCCGTATCACAATTTTTTTCCTGCAATAATTGTGTGCATGTTTCTTGGAATCTGGCCACCTGATGTGAAGAGCCAAGTCATTAGAAAAGACCCTGATGCTGAGAAAGATTGAGGGCAGGAGAAGAAGGGGGTGACAGAGGATAAGATGGTTGGGTAGCGTTATTAACTCAGTGGACATGAGTTTGAGCAAACTCCAGGAGACGGTGATGGACAGGAAAGCCTGGCGTGCTGCAGAGTGGGCGACTAAACAACAACAACAACAAATTTTCATTCTGATAGTTGTGTCAATATGTCACAGCAGACTAGAACTGCCCAAAGGTGGGTTTAATGAAAGTGCATCTTAAAAGAAGAGAGGTGTGGTTTGATTCGTTTCAGCTCAGCGTGGGGGTAGAAGAGAAGAACTAACTCTAGCGGGCCCAGGACAAATTTGTGTGGGGCCTGTGTCAATTCACCTGGCTTCTGCAACTTCTCCACGCACCCAGATCTCTGGTTGGGGCTGTGGTGGTGCTGGGGCCACAGAGAGTTTGCAGGAGACTGCTGGTTAGCTTACATCACGGCAGGCAGGGTTAACTGTGATCCTACTCAGAGAAGAATATTTGTCTAAATAAAAATGAAAGCACAGACAGCATTCTCATCATGGTCTGGCATAATTTGTTCAAATGTTTGCTTACAGTCCCCTGATCCACAAATGGACGTGCGATCACAGACCACTGTTCTAACCAGCTGGAAGATAGGGGGTTATTATTGCTTCACTCTGATTTCAGGACACCTGTTGGTCTTGTTTGTACAGTTTCTATTGTTCACCTTTGTCTATAGGAGAGTTGGCATCTCTGTCTTTAAGAATGAGGGCTGGAACTTCCCTCGAGGTCCAGTGGTTAAGAATCCACCCAGCAATACAGGGGGTGCGGGTTCAATCCCTGGTCAGGAAACTAAAATCTCACATGCCACAGACCAAATAAGCGCATGTGTCCCAGCTAGAAAGTTCCACACAATGCAATAAACATTCCGCATGCCCCAACTAAGATCAATGAAGCCAAATAAATAATTTTTATTTTAAATGAGGACTGTTTCTGCTTTGATGAGAATAGACAAATGACCTCTCACTTCTGATGCTGAACTCTGAGTTCAGTTAGTGTTTGGATGGATTTGTTGAGGGCTGGATGGCTTCTAATCCTGCCTGTATGTTGTAATCACCTGGGGAGCTTTTAAGACATTACAGATGTCCACGCCCCACCCCTAGAGAGCTCTTTTAATTGGTCCAGGGTGGAGCTTGGGCACTAGTAATTTTTCAAAAGTTCCCTAGGTGATCTTAATGTGTACCAGGGTTGAAAACTACTGATTTACAGCAAAATAGTCTTGGCCACACAGGAGTAGCAAAGAGGAGGCCTGGGACTGAGTGTGACAGGGCACAGGAAGGTTCATGAGGCTCCTGTAACTTTAGCAAATGCCCACAGAAAGGTGCTGGAGGGATCAACATCAATTAGACACAGGTTCCCCACCCCCAACCCAGGGGCTCATCTCATGGATCATGAGTGTGAGACCCACAAGTTTATGACTATAGTAGAGAGGGTTAAGTGTCATCCAAGCAGGGGTGAGAAGGGACACAAGCGTTTGTTTGGCTTCCCATGTAGTGCAAGTGGTAAAGAAGCTGCTGTCAATGCAGGAGACATAAGAGATGCAGGTTCAATCCTTGGGTCAGGAAGATCCCCTGGAGGAGGGCATGGCACCCCAACCCACTATTCCTGCCTAGAGAATCCCAGAGACAGAGGAGCCTAGTTCATGGGGTCACAAAGGAGTTGGACACAACTGAGCGACTGAGCATGCACGCATCATGGGGCAGATGAGTTTTGTGCTTGGCCTCCCGTTGGCCCTCAGCCAAAGTTCAGTGGTAATAACCTACAAACAAGGAGTTAGCAAGCACTTTAATTCTCACATGGGTTTACTTACTCAAAAGTAGAGTTGAGTGTTGGAAAGGATCAGGTAGTGTGTACGGCTGTGAAGCGCTAGTGGAACACACATCTCAGTGGCTGATGTCAGTGGACTCTCTGGGGACCAGGCATGAGGCCCTGGGCAGGTGTCTGAAAGCAAGTTGAGTTTTTGATTCTGTTCTTTTCACACTTATCCCTAGTGCAGAGAAGAAGGCAATGGCACCCCACTCCAGTACTCTTGCCTGGAAAATCCCATGGACAGGGGAGCCTGGTGGGCTGCAGAGTCTCTAAGAGTCGGACAGGACTGAACAACTTCACTTTCACTTTTCACTTTCCTGCATTAGAGAAGGAAACGGCAACCCACTCCAGTGTTCTTGCCTGGAGAATCCGAGGCATGGGAGAGCCTGGTGGGCTGCCATCTATGGGGTTGCACAGAGTCAGACACGACTGAAGCGACTTAGCCTAGTGCAGAAGCAGATTCTACCGATTTCTCAATGGTAGAAATTCACATTCTCCCTCTTCCAGATGGTGTTTTTTGATCCCTCTAAACCACAGCTTTCTTGTCCACAGCAGGATTCTCATGGCACTTCATCACCACAATGTTGCAAAGTAATTATCCTTCAGTTAAAATAAATTTTAAAAAAACACACTAAACATAGAGATACCATGTGATCCAGCAATTCCACTTCTGGTCATATATCCAGAGAAAATTCTAATTTGCAAAGATACATGCATCCCAATATTTATACAATAGCCAACACATGGAAGCTACCTCCATTCCGTAACAGAGTAATGGATAAAGAAGATGTGGTACATATATACAATGGAATATTACTCAGCCACAAAAAGAAGGAAATAATGCCAAATAACACAGCAACATGGATGAACCTAGAGATTATCATTCTAAGTGAGGTAACTCAGAGGAAGACAAACATCATAGGATATCACTAATGAAAGTGAAAGTCACTCAGTCATGTTCAACTCTTTGCAACCCCATGTACTATGCAGTCCATGGAATTCTCCAGACCAGAACACTGGAGTGGGTAGCCCTTCCTTCTCCAGGGGATCGTCTCAACCCAGGGACTGAACCCAGGTCTCCCACATTGCAGGCAGATTCTTTACTAACTGAGCCACAAGGGAAGCCCTTAGAGGTTAGACGTCACTTACATGTGGGATCTAAAAAACGATATGAATGAACTTCATGACGAAACAGAAACAGAATCACAGACACAGAAAACAAACTTCTGGTTACCAAAGTGGACAGTGGGGAAAGGATAAATGAAGAGTTTGGAACTAGCAGATACATACTACTCTTTATAAAACAGATAGACAAAGTCCTACTGTATAGCCCAGGAAATTATCTTGTAATAAACTACAGTTGAAAAGAATCTGAAAAGAAAAAAGGAAATAAAAAATCTATCTCCAAATACAGTCACATTCTGAGGTATTAGAGGGGAGGACATTGACATATGAGTCTGGAAAGGGGGAGATACAATTCAGTAAATAACCCTCTTGTAGCACTTCTCTCTTTGAGCCGTGCAGTATATACAGCTGCTTATTCACTTGTTGAGTCTCCTCTATTAGACACAACAAAGAAGCCAGGATGGAGGGAGGAAGACGGAATTTAGATTGAACAGGCAAGACAAGCGCTATTCAAACATTAAATAGTTGTGCAACTGAACAGAGTTAAATATGATTTATAAAATAGGAGATTGTGGAAGTGTGTGTAACTGAGGAAAGGTCTTCAAACTCATCAGGGTGCTGCTGTTGTTCACTCCCTCTGTCGTGTTCAACTCTGTGACCCCATGGACTGCAGCACGCCAGGCTTCCCTGTCCTTCATCATCTCCTGGACTTTGCTCAAACTCATGTACACTGAGCCAGTGATGTCATCCAATCGTCTTAACCTCTGTTGTCCCCTTCTTCTCCCACCCTCAATCTTTCCTAGCATCAGGGTCTTTTCCAGTGAGTCAGCTCTTCACATCAGGTGGCCAAAGGATTGGAGCTTCAGCTTCAGCATCAATCCTTCCAATGAATATTCAGGACTGATTTCCTTTAGGATGGACTGGGTTTATCTCCTTGCTGTCCAAGGGACTCTCAAGAGTCTTCTCCAACACTACAGTTCAAAAGCATCAATTCTTCGGCACTCAGCCTTCTTTATGGCCTAACTCTCACATCCGTACATGACTACTGGAAAAATCATAGCTTTGACTATACAGACCTTTGTTAGGAAAGTGATATCTCTGCCTTTTAAAATGACTGCTGGGGTGAATGGCCACCATGCTGGAGAATGTTATTAGCAGAGCCAAGGGAGCAGGCTTTTCTGTGATCTGGGCGGTGGGTGGCATGTTTTTGTGAGAACAGACGTGATCTATTTGGCCTGAAACCATCACCCAGAGCAGGCATTCAGTAAGGAGGAGCCTGTTAGATGTTCCCTGAGTTTTGCGACGCCTCTCACACTTCCTGGGTTTGTTCTGGGCCCTCTGGAGGCCCTGCTCAAAGCGGAACTTTTTGTTTCTTCCTCCAACTGTGCAATCCTGTGATGTGGCCTCTCCCAGTCACCCTGCTCCACCAGGCAGTGTTTCAAGGGATCAAGAAACCATTTTCCATCCCAGGAGCCAGGCTCCAAGTTAGAAAGTTCTGTGGTTTGGTTTGGATTTCACTCATCCCTACAGAGAACTGAGTCTGCCAATCTCTACATACATGTCAGCATAAATAGCAACAGATGTACCTTCGACATGTAAAATCACCATAAAATAGAACAAACTCTGTTTTTCCATTTGGGATGAGTCATTAACCATATGTTTGTGATCCTCTTTCACTGGCAGGTCTGAGGCACACATTTTACCTTGCAGGAGACCGAGAGCTCTTTCTTTTTTCTGGGGTTCCTTCCTGTCTTGAAAACGGATTCACCAATGCCTTGGTCTATTTCTGTGGGCCGCTTGTGGAAAATGTATGGAATTTTCTTTACGTGATCTGCGTGGTGTGCCTGAGTTCCCTGGGAACTATTCTTGGCTAGAATATTTGAAAACCCGTCTGGTGTTCAGAGGGCTGTTCATGTGACTCCTCGGTGGCTGGGCTCTCACAGTGGAATATGCTGATTTCAGGAGAGTTTGTTTGGTTTCTGATACTTTAGAGACACGTGGCGCTTGGCCGGGAGGCAGGCATACAGGAGTTGAGTAATTAGTGGATGTCATTTTGCAGAGGGGGTAGGAGGGTGTTTTGGTTTTTGTCTTGTATGCAAGAGCTGTATGAAAGTCTTGTCTATACTTAGGTCTCAGAAATTCAGCGGTCCAGGAGGAATTTAGCCTCCTATCAAACTTGGTATTTTCCAAGAATTTAAATTTTTCCCTTCTAAAAGAAGGGCTAAATTTTTTTATTGTGAAAGATTTTGAAAATGCACAAAGAATATACTTCATATACTTATCATCCAGATTCCATAGTTACTAACATTATTGCCACACTTGCTTTATTTATTCCATTTCCCTCCCTCTTTCCTTCTTTTCTTTCCTTCCTTCCTTTCTTTTTTTTTCCTTTCACTTAAAAAATTCTGGCATCATGTCAGGCAATTTCTGATTTAAATATAAGGTTATTTCACCCTTATGCATCTCCAAATAAAGACATTTTCTTACAAACATGATAGTATTATTATAACCAACAAAACTAACAAAAAATCCTTAATATCATCAAATGCCAAGTCTGTATTCAGAATTCCTGGATCACCATAAATATGTCATTTTATAGTTGGTTTGTTCAAGCCTGATCTAATTGATGTCCACCTGATATATTTGGGTGTTTTTGCCTCCTAAGTCTTTTTTTTTTTTTTCAAATCAACCCCTTGTCTTGGTTTGGGTCTCCCCAAAAGCAGACCTTAGGATGAGGATCTGGGTGCAGGTATGCTACTTGGGTGGAGAAGGCAATGGCACCCCATTCCAGTCCTCTTGCCTGGAAAATCCCATGGACAGAGGAGCCTGGTGGGCTGCAGTCCATGGAGTCATTAAGAGTCCGACATGACTGAGCGACTTCACTTTCGCTTTTCACTTTCATGCACTGGAGAAGGAAATGGCAACGCAGTCCAGTGTTCTTGCCTGGAGAATCCCAGGGAAGGGGGAGCCTGGTGGGCTGCCGTCTATGGGGTCGCACAGAGTCGGACACGATTGACGCAACTTAGCAACAGCAACATGTTACTTGGGAGGTTGTGCTAGGATGGACAAGTTTAGACAGAAAAAGCCAAGAGAAGGTGTACTGATGAGCAGGTTATGACTGTGGGTAACTGGGTTTAAATTCTGCAAGGGATACTCTGAGGAAGCACAATTTTCCCACCAAAAGATGGGATTCTCAGCCCTCATGGGTTATTTCTGGGCTGCGCTGCTCAATGGCTGAGTGTGTGCCTGTGATACCAGAAGAAAGCCTGAGACAGGGAAGCAGAGAGTACCTCCACTGTGGCCACTGAGGACTCAGCTGGGGTGGGAGAAGAGTCAGCCATGCCTCCCCTCTATTCTCTTTGGATGCCACTGACTTGCTGTCCTGTAAGATGTCCCGCATTCTGGACCTGACCTACTGTTTTCCTGTTGGCATCTTAGCCTTGGTCCTCTCTCCCCCCACATTTCCTGTGCATTGGAAGTTGATCTAAAGGCTAAATTAGAGTTCATTTCAGTGTTTAAGCAAGAGAACTTATAGTTGCTGTTCTTTCTACAGATTTGATGGGAAGTTCCTCGGTAGTTCACCTCAAGGAGCATGAGCCCTTGCTTCATCATGGCGGCCCATTATAGCAGAAGGCACCTTAGAGATTCCAAGTATGGTTCTTATCTTATGGTAAGGGGAATTGATGACCAGAGGGATCATTGACCATCTCTCTGCCACATACTCTTCTCACATTTATTTTACATTTGTCATGCATTTAGTAACTTCCTGTAATCTTTCCCCTGCCCCAGACACTGCATTGAAACACCTTCCTCTTTCCCACCTTACCTCACTGGCCTCCAATCCTATGGATGCTCTCAGTTCTCATTCTATATGCTATCTCTGTAGCACTTGATATTAATAACAAGACTCTTTCTTAAAATATTTGACTTGCTTGTCTTCTCTGATCGCACTCCTCAAGCTAATTAACCCCTCTTAATTTGCTTCTAAAACATAAGTATTTACTAAGATTTGAGAGATACCTGCCAGATATGCTACAATTTAAAAGAAAATTTCATACCAAATTAAAAGAGGATTAGAGGAATCAGTATATAATTCCTATACTTGTGAGGATGTCAGAATAGTAAGGCTGTGGGTAGAGACAATTCTGTCAGTCCCCGGCAATGTTCCTCAACTTGGACAGATGGAAACAGTGACAGAGTGGACCACAGAAAAATGGGACCACATTGCCATTTAGTCTATTCCCTCCCTGATGATCCACAGTGGGCACCAAGCTGGCGGAATGTTCAGTGGTCATGGGCTCCACAGGTTTCCTGAAGACTGAGAGAATGATCAGGAAGCAGGTTAATAAAATGGATGAAAAATCTGAGACAATGTCTGAAGGAACAATATTACAACCTTAAATTAGCTGCAACAAAGGAGAGTTACTGAGCTGAAAAAATATCTGACCTGCCAAATGGCATGCCAAAGTAAATTGAAGGCAAAAGAAGAAGAGGGTAGCAGAGGATGAGATGTTTAGATGGCATCATTGACTCAATGCACATGAACTTGGGTGGACTCCAGGAGATGGTGGAGGACAGGAAGGCCTGGCACGCTGCAGTCCATGGGGTCACAAAGAGTTGGACACAACTAAGCGACTGAACAACAACAAGGTTTTAAGTATCAGAATAGCTGAAGTTTCCACTCACAGGGTAGCAGGTGAGCAAACAGCAAACTGAGGGCCCCCTTCCTTCTTCTCCCTCCAGGTACTGGCCCCATGAAGGGGTTTCTATTTATATCTACCAAAATTCAGTGGACAGAGTTGTGCATGATAACTTCCTTGGCAACATGAATGAATAAAGTGATACTTGAATGTACAATATCCAGCCCCCGCCCCCACATTACATCCTAGCAAATGAGAGTTTTGGAGATTTGACTTTCTTTATATTGATGGTAAATTCAGAGTTACAAGGTCCTACTTCCAAGGTAAGAATGAGGGAAAAAGACAGAAGCTTGAGACCTAGAAAAACTGTATGATGCAAAAGGAGAAATTGAGCCTAACATGAAAAAAAAAAAGAGAGAGAGAGAGATGAGAGAAAAAGCGCAATTTGAAGTAAATTTTGCATCAGAAGGCATACTGAATAGTGTACAACTCCATCACACTTCTAGGAAAAGGAAAGGATAAATGAACCCATTAAGCACATTAAAGAGATGGGAGAAAACAAAATGAAAAGGGAACTGCCACAGAAAACTAAAAAACAAAAGGGGAAAATAACGTTATTATAGAAATAAAATTACAGTAGAAGAATCAAAACAAAGAATTGATGCTAGAGAAACTGGATCAGTAGAGAACTGTCTTAAGAGAATCACTTAGAAGGAAGAGAGAAAGACAAAGAAAAGGAAATGATCAGAGCAAAGATGAAGCTGTGGAAATCAAACAAGGGAAAACTCAGCCTGTAGTTTGTATGCCTGAAGAAGTCAGAAATGATAAACAAAAACACAAAAGGGAGAACAGGCAGCTTGCAAGCCAAATGAGTAAAAATTTGTCAAAGTCCAAAGTCTCTCTGAGCAGACACAGAACTTTAAGGACAAAAAGAAAAAGAAATCTTAGCACTGCTTAAGGCTGCAGCCACACTTCTTGGGTTCAAACTGCACTACTCTGATGTTAGACAGGTAGAACATAACTTAAAAAATTATCATGGGGGAAACGTAAAAACCTTGGCAAAGGTACTTAGCCTGTCGCCTGGCATATAATAAATACTTGGTAAATGCCATCTATTATTACAAACATTCAATCAGAGGAAATAAATACATAACCAACAATAGAAATCATCAAGTGAGGAGTTCACATTAACAGTATTAGAGAATTTTAAAGAGAAAAGCTTGTGGCCAACCATTTCATAAGCAGTCAAGTTGTTATTCTTGTAAAGACAAAGGAAAAGCATGCTCAAAACAGCAAAAATTTGGGAAGTATATTACTAATGAATAATTCATGAAAAAGATCATTTTGCCAATATACTCCAGCAGTAGAAAAGCTGAACCAAAAAGAATGGGGAAATTATATTATTAAAGGACAATTAGTGAAAATAAAGCAACAACTAAAAAATGTACATACTACATATACATAGAAATGTACATAATATTTTGAAGAATCTATGGGAATTAATCCACAGCCTCCTTGGGAATCCCTAGATGATTGATGATTTATTTACCATTTGATGATTGATATTTTAAATATCAAAGTATCACTAAGTGTGATTGTGATTACAAAACATAAATTAATGTTAAATTTGTGATGGAATACATGCATTTATCATTGTTTTCAGAGAATAGATGAAAAGACATGGCAACTTTTGATAGATTTGAGTAAGTATATCAAGACATAAAAATAGCACTTAGAAAATAAAGCAACAAATAGAATTAGTATTGCCCCAATAAGCAGGTATGAGATTCAATTCAAATGAATTGAATAAAGACCTGAAGAAGCTGAGAGAAATGTTGAACTGCCATGTAAATACTAAAATCACAAAATGAATACAAGAAAACTTAGGGAGCTGTTCATACAACCTTAGAATGGCTGTATCAAAACACGATACTAAAGCTGGAAATCATTAAGAAAAAATGGCCAGATTTACAACATCAAAATTTAAATGAACTTAAAAGACAGATGACAATCTGGGGGGAAAGAGCAATATATTGTCACACTCGGGGCTTAGGAATGACCATATAATTTATTGTCCAAAGTAATTTGGAAATGATAGAGGATGCTATTTCTACTTAATGCCAGAAGAACAAGCAGAAAGTAGAACTCACCCAAACAAAGTAAACTGAATCCTTATATGATAGGCATCTCAAGAGAGAAGTATACGTAAATGACTAAATGCAAGTGGCAGTAAACAAGAAATTATATTAGACCTCACTAACAACAACAGGAAAACCCCAAGATGGGACATTGTATTTTTTTTGCTTATCTCTTTTAAAAATAAAAATATTTATAATGTTTCTGATGAGACTATCCTGCTAGGATTTAAAAATGATATATAAATTTAGTTATAGGAATTTGGGCAAAATATATCAAATTCGTAACATTCCTATTTTTTTACCTTATAATTCCAGTTATAGGAATAAATTTTAAGAAAATTACCAGGGTCTTCCCTAGTGGTCCAGTGGCCAAGACTCCACACTTCCAAGGCGGAGGGTCCAGGTTTAATTCTTGGTCAGGGAACTAGATCCCACATGCTGCAACAAAGACCAAAGATCCCTTGTGCTGCGGCCAAATAAATACATAACATTAAATATTAAAAATAGAAAATAATCAAAAATCAATACAGGTGGTATGTGGTATTAGGATGTTCAGATGTACAGTGGCAAAACAATTGGAAACCTCCCAACTGTACATCAACAGGGACTTGTTTAAACAAATCTCAATATGTTAATATAATAAAATGTTAGTATGCAGCTGTACTAATGACAACTATGTAAAAAAGAAAAACCAAAAATGTACACGTGATAGAAGTCTAATTCTCCCTCACATTCAGGCCAACATGAACTCTCTCCTTTCCCTTTCATCTCTGCTGAAAAACTAGCCAGCTCTTGCATCAGCACATTTTTTTCTCATAAAACCTTGTAGGATCAGATAATAGTGGCCATCACACACTCACATGGACACTTCCCAACAGTTTCCCTGAGTTAACAGTCTCGGTATGGAGCTGGTCAGCCTTCCAACTTATTGCAGACAACAATTTTACCAAGTGTCTTGCCAATGTGTAATGGAGTACTCAGCCCTCTAGACTGCTAGTTTTCTTGCCACTCGCCCTTTCAGTCTAAGCCAGATGACAACGATTTTAGGTTTCAGTTATGGAAACACATTCAAAGCATCAATTTCTTTAAAAATTAAGGTAATGCTAGCTGCTGTTATAAACAACACCCAAAATGTGGAGTGGCTCAAACACGATACAAATTCATTCTCACTCAGTCTCACACAAGTATTTCCAAATGGTGGGCAGTCCTTTTCCAAGCGTATTTCAAGGCTCCGTAAGTATTTTAAAATTGAGGGAGGCTCCTTTATTTCCTAGGCATCATGGTCACTGGCAGAAAGGGGAAAAGATGAGAAAAGGTAGTCTCCCGCTGTACCATCTCCAGCCAAGGGGGCTCAGGCATGGCTTCTGCTCACAATCCATTGGCTACAACTCAGCCAGAAAGCCAGGGAAGGCTGGGAAAGGCAATATGGCTAAGTACCCAGGAAAAGGAGGAAGTGGATTTGATGACCCATGTATCAGTCAGGTTAAGCTTACTAATGCAGCAGTAACAGCCCCACACAGCTCAGTGACCCAACCAGTACAGGGGATTTCTCGCCCACACACAGTGTGGGTAGCGTTACAGGCAGCCTCCTCCACGTGACGACTCGGCAATCCAGACCACTGTCAATTGTTGGCACAATCATCTCAACACAAGGCTTATCCCTTGACTGCTGAGACAGGGAAGGAGAAACTGGAGACACGGTTGCTGTCTTTTCACTGCTTTAAACAAGAAGCAGCACTCGGCGCTTCTGTTCACAATTAGTCGCATGATCGTGCCCAGCCGCAAGGGGTGACAAGTGGGATCTTCATATATTTAGAAACAGAGAGAACTAGTTACTGAATACTAGCAGTATCAATCATAACTAGTTAGCCAGCCTCTGTGACAGCCACACTAATGTGATGATGAAAAAACGTGAGTGTTAGTCGCTAAGCCGTGTCTGACTCTTTCTAATCCCATGGACTTGAGCCTGCCACGCTCCTCTGTCCATGGAATTGTCCTGGCAAGAATACTGGAGTGAGTAGCCATTCCCTTCTCAGGGGTTCTTCCTGACCCAGGGATTGAAGCTGGGTCTCCTGCATTGCAGGCAGATTCTTCACTGTCTGAGCCACCAGGGAAGTCCCTATGTTAATGGGTATATTTTCATGGATGATCTCGAGATATTTGTTATGTGAAAATCCATAGAATGAAATAATAGAAATAGCACAATAACACCTTTTAAAACTAAATGTATGTAATTTAGATGAAGGTCAAAGCACATGATGTTGTGGAATTCACATTATATTCACTCCAGCCCCATTCTGTATTCTCTTCTCTTCTATTTTCTCTTGAGACTCTTTCTGAGGTCCAGACATTTATGGAGGGGCTGGCAGCTTACTGTCCTCCTCATTCCTTCTGGCTCTGCACTCCTGCTGGCGCCAAAGTAGGTCAGTGAGTAATCTTGTCCTCCCCTCTGCTAACCCAGGGTGGGGTGACATCCCAGTGTTATCACCCCAGAAGTGGGACAGAGCATCTTTCCTTGACATCTTCCAGAAAGCACCACAGAAGGCAATGGAGTCTTGGGGAACTAGTGAGAAGGATTGCATTTCAGTGCTACACAACAGAAAAATCCAAATCAGGGTTGGATTTTTCTAAAATGTCCTTCTGCCATTTTTACAACTCTTTCTCTAACCTCTGAGTATCTGCAGTTCAGCCACATTTTTGGTCCACTTTTCTTTTGTAACTCATGACTTTCATGTCACACTGTCCAACTTTGAGCAATACATCAAGATATTTTCCTAACTGTAGGGAGTTTGGGATGGATGGGTATACACAGATATATTTTAAATGGATAACCTGTGAGTATAGTACAGAAAACTCTGCTCTGTGTTATGTGGCAGACTGGATGAGGGGAGTTTGGGGGAGAATGGATATATGTATAAGTATGGTTGAGTCCCTTTAATGTACACCTGAAACTATCACAATATTGTTAATCAACTATGCTGCTGCTGCTGCGAAGTTGCTTCAGTTGTGTCCAACTCTTTGTGACCCTATGAACCATAGCCTGCTAGGCTCCTCTGTCCTGGGGATTCTCCAGGCAAGACTACTAGAGTGGGTTGCTATGCCCACCTCCAAGGGATCTTCCTAACCTAGGATCGAACCTGAATCTCTTACATCTCCTGCATTGGCAGACAGGTTCTTTACCACTAGCACCACCTGGGAAGCCCTAATCAACTATACTCCAATATAAAATAAGTTTTTTAAAAAGATATTTTTCTAACTGTGTTATTTTTTTCCCCTTATCCAGTTGCCTTCAGAATGGAAACTCTGATTTCTTAAAGATAACTAATATAAGATTTTGATGATAATACTAGGTATATTTAATTGTATATAAATAATGATACTTCAATGCACATGAATTCACACATTCGAGCACTCACATAGAGAGGTTTCAAACCAGTATGGTAATAGCAGAATCCACATGGCTAGATTAAAAATGATTTTTCTTTTTTCAATTTTCTGTATTTTGTTTTACTTTTTCCGTAATGAGCAAGCATGAATTCTACAGTAAAAATAAATAAATAAAAGATTAAAGCAATAAAAGCCATAAAAAATACATTTTTCACCAGAAATTTTGCTAACTCCATGTCCCCTTTCCAAGTCAGAACAGGCCTTGCCAAAGATTGAATCACACAGATGAAGGGTGTAACAGAGGTTGCTGGGCCCACGCACGGCAGGGTCTCGGCATCCAGCGAGGGATGCGGACCCGCCTAGGAGGAGACGAGGTTAGCTTCCCCTTTGTCTCGCTGTCATACTACCCTTTAGGCCAGATCACATGGCACCAGGATCTATATTCCCCAGGGCAACCATCTCCTGAATTTAAAGTCAGAGCAGGGAAGAGGGCAAAGGTGATAAGAAGCAGAGCTGAGGTTTTTAATAGGAAATGCCTCCCGGTGCTTACAGAGAGAAAGGGAAGACGGAGAGAGGACTGCAGCTTTTAAGGATGTTTGCAAATCAAATTCATTTCCCCTTCTAGGTCTATATAATAATCACTTATTTCTGAGGCAAATAAATTCTAGAATAGTTCTGATGGAGACTACAGTAAATAACCAGGTGGGTGTTTACTTAGGAGGGGATTGTTTTCTCTAGCTCAAGTTGGTGGATTCAGTGTTGGTAAAATCACAGGAAGGGTAAGACAGGAGTGCAATGAATTTGTTCACTCAGACTGCCTTGAACACTTGCTCTGTGCAGAAGTCTGCCCTTTGAATCCATAGACAGTGGCCCATGAATGCTGACCAAGAAAACATCTCTGCATCAAATAGGAATGTGTAATTATTAAGTAAAGAACACACATAAGAAGTCAAACAATGATCTGAGAGGTAGGGGTCTTTGAAAGGGCCTCTGACAAGACATCCGAAAGTGTTAAATACTCAGTGTCACCCCTACCCTCTATTATATCTGTCCCTGCTGGCTGATGACTGGTTTATGAGGCTGTAATTTAAGAATTTGTGTAAAGGAGGTGCACAGACGTATACAGCCTGTAACACACTCAGTGAGTTCACCCTGGGCATACCAGCCTGCCAGGCTCCTTGGGCTCCCAAAGAAAGGTACCTGCTGACTCCCACGAAGGAGAGCAGACAGGCCCCCTCATGTCAGTGCCTCTGCCCCTGGGTATACTGGGCATGTGTGCCCAGTCCTGTCTGACTCTGCAATCCTATGGACTGTAGCCCGCCAGGCTCCTCTGTCCATGAGATTCTCCAGGCAAGAATACTGGAGTGAGTTGCCATTTCCTCCTCCAGGTGATCTTCTTGACCCAGAGATCGAACCGTGTCTCCTGCCTCTCCTGCAAGAGAAGTAGGTGGAGTCTTTTCCCACCGAACCACCTGGGAAGACAGCCCTGAGTATGGTCCACTTCGTAAGTATCACAAGAGTGTTTTAGGACAACTTGTCTGCTAACATTTCATAAGCCATTCACCACTCTCAAAGCTCCAGTGACAACACGCATTTATGTGCCACTCATGGAGACCCGGCTGTGGCTCTGGGCACCTCCCCAAGGCAGCTATTCTCCACGTGGTGACTTCACCATCCACGCTGCTTTGACTTTCCGGCTCTGCCATCTCAACACGAGCCCTCCACGCTCACCACGGTAGGGAAGTGAGTGGTCAGAGAACTCACACGAATCTTGTTATGCTTGGGCCCAAAGGTGACGCAAGTCTCTTGCAGTTGCAGTCCATTAACCAGAACAAATCATAGGTTCTCAGCCTGACTAATGAGAGTCTAAGACATGTAGGTGAGCCCTTGCAATATTTGAGAGCCTTACTACCTCTGGTCCTGGACTTGGCCTTATTCTTCCCAAGGGGAGATTTGATGGGCCCGCATAGGTGCATTTAGTATGGAGCACTTGTGGGCAGAATTCTTGATGGCATTTCCAAGACGGCCAAGTTTCCTGGGCTCAGAACATATGTGGTTATCTTGTTGCTCTTCCTGCACCCTGGTTTCACCTTCCCGAAAGAGCATACCATAGCAACTGGAATTTTAAAAATCAATCGGAGCCACTTTTCTTTAAACAAAATGGTGTGCATGAAGCCCTATGGCTTCATAGCTCTTCCTTCTAGTGCATCCATCTCACACACTCTGACACCAAAGTTTCATGCTCAAAGGCTCTTCCACAAATGAATGCAATGTCTGATATGTCAATGCCATCTCTTTACAAACACTGATTGCCTCCTGACCATGTGCCAAGTGGGACTATAAGGATAAAGTTCTACTCTCAAATACTTTCTGGTCTAATAGGAATAATCAATAAGTTAAGTATTCTAGTATCTCAAGAAATGAACAACAAAGGAAACTATAAGCAAGGTGAAAAGACAGCCTTCAGAATGGGAGAAAATAATAGCCAATGAAGCAACGGACAAACAATTAATCTCAAAAATATACAAGCAACTCCTGCAGCTCCATGCTAGAAAAATAAACAACCCAATCAAAAAGTGGGCCAAAGAACTTAACAGACATTTCTCCAAAGAAGACATAAAAATGGCTAACAAACACATGAAAAGATGCTCAACATCACTCATTATCAGAGAAATGCAAATCAAAACCACAATGAGGTACCACTTTACACCAGTCAGAATGGCTGCCATCCAAAAGTCTACAAGCAATAAATGCTGGAGAGGATGTGGAGAAAAGGGAACTCTCTTACACTGTTGGTGGGAATGCAAACTAGTACAGCCACTATGGAAAACAGGGTGGAGGTTCCTTAAAAAGCTGCAAATAGACCTGCCATATGACCCAGCAATCCCACTGCTGGGCATATACACCGAGGAAACCAGAATCGAAAGAGCCACGTGTACCCCAATGTTCATCGCTGCATTGTTTACAATAGCCAGGACATGGAGGCAACCTAGATGCCCATCAACTGACGAATGGATAAGAAAGCTGTGGTACATATACACAATGGAATATTACTCAGCATTAAAAAAAAAATTCATTTGAAGCAGTTCTACTCAGATGGACGAAACTGTAGCCCATTATCCAGAGTGAAGTAAGCCAGAAGCAAAAACAACAATACAGTATATTAACGCATATATATGGAATTTAGAAAGACGGTAACGAGAACCCAGCATGCGAGAAAGCAAAAGGAACGCAGATATATAGAATAGACTCGTGGACTCTGTAGATGAGGGTAATGGTGGGATGATATGGGAGAATGGCATTGAAACAAGTTAATTATCATAAGTCTAATCAATCGCCAGCCCAGGATTGATGCTCCGGGCTGGTGCAGCGAGATTTTCTGGGGGGAGGGAGGAGGGAGGAGGGTTCTGGAGGGGGAGCATATGTAAACCCATGGTGATATCATGACATTGTATGGCAAAAACAATAAAAAAAAAAAAAAGAAATGAACAGTGTGAAGGATGCTGAGGGAGGCTGGGAGAGGGAAAACTAACCCAGAATGGGAAATCTAGGAAACAGTCCAAGACATAGTGACATCTGACCTAGATGAGAAATATGAGAAGAATGAAGAGAAAATGAAAGTAGATCCTCTGACTTCTTGGAGCTATAAGTGTCTGTGTGTGCGTGTTGAGGGAGATGCAGGGGGGGGGAAGGAAGGAGTGAAAATGACACAGGACATGTAGGTAGAGCTCGATCATGAAGGTCCTTCTGGCATTTCCCCCAAACAAAATCTTTCTGTGCCTGGCTTACTTTTCAATTTGACCCTGGAATATGGAAATGAAGATTCACCCAGGTTCTCACTGGCTCACTTCCTCCCAAATCGCAGGAACTTCTTAATGTCACCTCGAGATCCAAAACCCCCAAGAAAAGCTAAAGCCTCTTTTGCTTCCTTTGGTCTGGAGCCAGCTGGCAAAGTCACCAGCAAATAAAATCAATACAGCACAACTGGCGGCTGGTCATCCAGACACTCCTGCAGCCCCGTAGGTCTGCATCCAAGGCTATCCTCATGGCTCACAGCGTCCCCTCCCCCACCATCAGCTATTCCTTCCAGGAGAGTGGACTGCAGGAGTGGCAACCTGCCAGGCTTCTCACCTCTAGGTCTCCTAGAATGCAGAGCCCCACGCCGGCCCCACATCTTCCCAGCCTGGGTTTTCAGGGCTTGGCAAGCACGTGGAATTAAATACATGGCAGATGTGCCAGGGTCAAGGGGCTTTCATTCTTTTGCTGATTTGCAGTTTCTCTGACAGTCTTACTCTGTTCAGGTCCTCTGATTATTTTCTATTCCATCACACTCTGAGGTCTGGAGGTCTGTGGATTTAGCTTTGAGCATATGACCAAACTCAGTAAGCCAGGCAGTGTCAGGCACCCCAGAGATAGTCTACAAAAGAGATTGAATAAAATGGCATCAGTGCCTGGTGACGGGAGAAACCCGTCACAAGAGAGTTTATCTCGGGAGGTGACAGACGGTGATAGGTGTTGCGAAGTCTTAATGTCAACCAGTATCTTGGTGGTTGAAGTTCAGCTCGCCTAGGGTAAGAGGACATTATCAACTTTGCTCATACTCTAAGGAACAGATATGTCTGTTACCAATTCGAGGAGCCCAGGACACTTCAATAATAAATGTTATGCCACCTAGCAACAATGGCTGTGACCCGGAGATGAATTATTTGGGGAATAGGTCATATCAGAGTGACTTTTAAATAGCTGTCCCCTTTCAATCTCCTGTTTCTCAACTGGGCAACCATTCCAGGATTAAATGCCACATCTCTGTCCCTTAAGGGAGTATATATTTAGGTTTTTATGTGTCTGGAAGAGCAGATGCATTCTTGCCAGATCTGGAACTCTTCAGCAGTTTTGATGTGATGGAAAATGACTGAGATGCGTGTACACGGTGATTCTGCACAGAGGAGAGTAAGGTGTTGGATGGTTCATTGCCTTAGAAGTCACTTCTCAGCACCTTTCCTGAGATGGCAAAGGCAACAGCAATCACAGGAAATGATGCCCCTATAATATACTGGCCTTGAAGCTGATTATAGATTGAAAAGAAAATAAAATTAGGGTTCCTGAGAATCACTTTTCTGTTCAGTTGGGCAAAGGACACATTTTAACAAGGTGACAACCTGTAGTTGTCAGTGAATGGGGATTCTCATTTGTGGTAAGCTGAGGAATGGACCCCAAAGATACCCACATCCTAATCCCTGGAGCCCATGACTGTCACCTCATAGGCAGAAGGGACTTGGCAGATGTGACTGATGGGGGAGATGACCCTGGATGTTGCAGTGGGCCCTTAGTGTCATCATTTGTTGTTGTTGTTGTTCAGTCACTCAGTCGTGTCCAACTCCGTGACCCCATGGATTGCAGCACACCAGACTTCCATGTCCTTCACTCCCAGAATCTGCTCAAACTCCGGTCCATTGAGTTTGTAATGCTATCCAGCCATCTCATCCTCTGCTGCGTCCTTCTCCTCCACCCTCAGTCTTTCCCAGCATCAGTGTCTTTTCCAGTGAGTCACTTCTTCACATCAGGTGCCCAAAGTATTAGAGTGTCAGCTTCCCTCCAACGAATATTCAGACTTGATTTCCTTTAGCATTGACTTGTTTGATCTCCTTGCAGTGCAAGGGATTCTCAAGAATATTCTCCAGGATCACAATTCGAAAGCATCAATTCTTCAGCACTCAGCCCTATTAATGGTTCAATTTTCATTTCTGTACATGACTACTGGAAAAACCAGAGCTTTTACTATACAAACCTTTGTCGGCATGCTTTTTAATATGCTGTCTAGGTTGGTCATAGCTTTTCTTCCAAAGAGCAAACGTCTTTTAATTTTGTGGCTGCAGTCACTATCCAGAGTGATTTTGGAGTCCAAGAGAATACAATCTGCTGCTTCCACTTTCCCCTCTCCTATTTGCCATGAAGTGATGGGACCAGATGCCATGATCTTAGTTTTTTTAATGTTGAGTTTCAAGCCAGCAAAGAGTCGGACATGACTGAGCAACTAAGACTTTCACTTTCCAAGCCAGCTTTTTCACCCTCATAAGTGTCATCATAAATGGTCTTATGAAAAGGAGCGAGAGGAAAACTTGACTTCAGGAGAGAAGATGATGTGACCACAGAGGCAGAGGCTAAAGGAATATGGCCACAAGCCAAGGAAGCCTAGAGTCACAAGAAGCTGGAAGAGGCAAAAAAATAGTTGCTCCCTCTGGAGTTTACCAGCCCTGGTATCTGGTGTCAACCCTAACCTTAACTTATTACAGAAAGTGATTTTGGACTTCCAGCTTCCAGAACCATAAGAGAATAAATTAGTGTGTTTTAAGCCACTACAGTTGTGGCAGTTTGTTATAGGAGCCCTAAGAAGGGACTACACCCTTAACCCCAATGACTTACCCTCAAGCTGAACCCTCTGCTCTACAGTGACATCCTCTATGCTTTTTTTTTTTAAATGGATGACATGTTTTGATTGAAGTAGGTGTGTGGGTTACCCCATCCTAAATCTACTTGGCTCACTTATAATCACATTTTTGAAGGAACTGTAGCAAACCAGCTTCCTGAAGTTTAGACACTCTCTTTTGTGGAGGAGAGAGGTGTTTCTAGCGATACTCCTGCAGGTTTTGGTGATCGGGGTGGTCACACTATGGCAGACAGCCCCAGGCACTGCTGGAGTGGTCAGCTCTGAGCATAATACAGAAACCATTGGGGATCCATGAAGCTGGGGATGAGAAAATCGTTGATGGAAGGCCCAGGACAGGGATTTCACCACCTCCAACACTGCTCCCCTTTATTTGCTTTCATGAATGTTTTGTAGACCTTTGCTTTAATGATATATTCCTCTTCAATTCAAAACTGCCTTCGAGATTCACTTACATCTCCATAAACATGATGGGAGCAGGGACAATCAGTGCCATTGCCTTGGGCCCCACATACTCTTTGGACATTCTTGGATGCTCCGTTCTTGGACTGGACAGAACTGCCATAGCTATGTGGGGCCAGGACAAATCGCAAAGTTATCAAAAAGAGCAGAGGGTCAGAGAGAATGGGAACTTTAGAAATGTGATCTCATACAATCCTCACAATTCCCCATAAATTGAGGACCATATCTCAGATTCACAGAAAAGCGAAAGACTAGGAACTCTTAAGTTACTTGCTGGAAGTTACCCACTTAACGGGCCAAACTGGGCTCCAAATCCAGACTGGCTTGCTTCCAAGATTCTTGATTTTCAGCACACAATCCTAAAGGTGACATAGGTTCCTGAACAAAATTCCCTGGGTACCCAGAGCCTCAACTCTCACCAAAGAGCCCAGTGAAGATTGGGGCAGGATTTTATTCAGCATGCTGTTCTCAGGTGACCAGGAAAGAATCTTGTTTTGAAGGCAAAGCATCTTTTTTAAAAAACCTGTATTGGTGGCTTCCCTGGTGGTCCAGTGGCTAAGACTCCACATTCCCAATGCCGGGGAGCCTGGGTTCGATCCATGGTCAGAGAACTAGATCCCATATGCTGCAACTAAGAGTTCAAATGCTGCAACTAAAGATTCTGTGTGCCACAACTAAGACCCAGCCCAGTCAAATAAATAAATAGTTCAAAAAAACTATACTCTGTAGCTAGTTCGTTCCTGAATAAAGGCATATGGAGGATATGGCTCCTTATGTGGGTACTGAATGGACTCCATGGGGCACTATTCTGGCCATAACTGTGCCATGGAGACATGAGATCATGAGCAGGTGTCCCAAAGCGTCACTCGTGTTCCATTCCACCTTCCTGCATCCAGCTGTCCTCTGTCTCCACCCCATCTCCACCTCCACCTCTACCCCACCTCCACCTCCATCTCTACTCCACCCTTCACCTGCCCCAGCAGGAGAATGGCAGTGCTCAGAGCTCCAGGAGAGAGGAGAAGAATGGATTCAGTCTCTCTTGGGGGGGGGGGGGGGGTTGTTTTCTGCCATGTTGATGACATGAATGATTCAAGATGAATATCCAAGGAAATATCAGAAATCAGTCGACAGTGGTAAAGGAAAGGAAGAAAGCCTGAGCTGAGTTTATGAGAGTTTTCCACTCAAGTCAGCAACAGCTTAAATTCAAACCAGCCACAAAATGCTTGCATCTCCATATGAGTGGTTCATCAAAGGGCTAAAAGAAAGGAAATCTGAGCCGGAGCAGAGTCTGGTCTAAAAGCTTTCAAACTGATTTCTTTCCGTAAGGAAACTATTTCCTTTGTCTGTACAGGCTCAGGAAAACTGCCTTTTTGGAACCTGGTTCACTCTAAATTAGGGTCACAGTTCTGTTGACCAGTTAATAAAATCAGAAGTATGGAAGTGTCTGCTATTCCACAGATACACACACACACACAAGCTCATATATAAATATATGGGCCTTGCTTATTCTTCCTGGAATACTATATGACTCAAATATTTAATCTGGGCTGATTTAAATGAAGCTTAATAAGGCAGGAGCATGAAGTAGCTAGCACGCTAGGTATTCAGATTAACTGTGACTAAGTATGTTAAAAGTCAGGCAAATCACGCGCCATTGTGGTATCTCTGGAAGTCCTTTAAAAAAAAATAGAAAAAAGCTGAAGTCCAGACTTCTCTGTATTGCCTTGATTAAAAGTGAGAAGGCATAGCCAAACTCCACCAGGAAAGGAACCTTAGTGGCTCCCCCATCACAGGCTTCCTCTTTCAGCCTTTTGTTAAGAAAATGCCTCTCCAGTTCTCAGTGGTTTTCAGAGTAAGTTCAGAGAGGTGTCCCCTTGGCCCACCTGCTTGTGAGCTGCCTGCCTGAGTTCTCTTAAGACAACCTCCCTTCGGTGGCGGCTGGGATGGGTCAGTGGCTAGATGAGGGTCAGGGTTCAGCATGCGTTTCTTCTAACTTTGTGCCTTAACGTGATTACATTAGGCTCTTTCCTGGCTTTTGTTCCTTTTCTCCCCCGTTTCAAATTTTCTTTTTTTCTCTGTACTCTAATCAGATTCTCAGAAATTAGAGCTGGAAAGGGCTCTTAAACTTGTCTTCTCTCTCCCCTGCCAGGACTGGGTTGTTTCCTATGGTTAATTTTCCATAGCTCCAGCCAGGCCTCCTTCTAAATGCCTTTGATTGTGGGGTTCCTACCACTCCCCCCTGAGAGACACCTCCATCGCCAGTGAGACAGGACTAGAAGGAACACTTTCTGAATACCCAACTGTCAAATTTCCTTTCCTTAGTTTCATGCTACTCCAGGGTTTCCTCCCTTGAGGGGATTTGGGTTTCTGCACCCACCGCGCCCCCTGCAGGAGACACGTACTTGGCATCTTTATAAACCAACTTTGTAGAGCCACTTTTTAAGTGGCTTCTCATTAAGGAAAATGAAAATCAGATTCTCGATAATCCTTCAGTGAACCAAAATGATACTCAATTCAGGGGACTTTTACATTTACCTTTGGGGTGGAGAAACAATATAAAGAGAATAAAGTAAAAATCTTGCCTTTTAGCTATCTTCAATATTTTCATTTGAAGGGTGAAAGTTCAGTTCAGTTGAGTTGCTCAGTCGTGTTCAATGCTTTGCGACCCCATGGGCTGCAGCTCACCAGGGTTCCCTGTCCATCAACAACTCCCGGAGCTTGTTCAAACTCATGTCCATTGAGTCAGTGATGCCATCCAACCATCTCCTCCTCTATTGTCCCCTTCTCCTCTCGCCTTCGATCTCTCCCAGCATTAGGGTCTTTTCCAGTGAGTTGGCTCTTCTCATCAGTTGGCCAAAGTATTGGAGTTTCAGCTTCAGCATCAGTCCTTCCAATGAATATTTAGGACTGATCTCCTTTAGTATGGACTGGTTTGATCTCCTTGCAGGCCAAAGGACTCTTAAGAGTCTTCTCCAACAGCACAGTTCAAAAGCATCAGTTCTTGCATGCTCAGCTGTCTTTATAGTCCAACTCTCACATCCATACATGACTACTGGAAAAACCATAGCTTTGACTAGACAGACCTTTGTGGGCAAAGCAGTGTCTCTGCTTTTTAATATGCTGTCTAGGTTTGTCATAGCTTTTCTTCCAAGGGAGCAGGTGTCTTTTAATTTCATGGCTGCAGTCACCATCTATGGTGATTTTGGAGCCCAGGAAAATAAAATCTGTCACTGTTTCCAATGTTTCCCCATATATTTGTCATGAAGTGATGGGACTGGATGCCATGTTCTTTGTTTTCTGAATGTTGAGTTTTAAGACAACTTTTCACTCTCCTCTTTCACTTTCAGCAAGAGGCTTTTTAGTTCTTCTTCACTTTCTGCCATAAGTGAAAGTGTCATCTGCATATCTGAGGTTATTGATATTTCTCCTGGCAATCTTGATTCCAGCTTGTGCTTCATTCAGCCCAGCATTTCACATGATATATAAGTGATATATAACTCTGCATATAAGTTAAATAAGCAAGATGACAATATACAGCCTTGACATACTCCTTTCCCAATTTGGAACCAGTCTGTTGTTCCATGTCCGGTTCTAACTGTTGCTTCTTGACCTGCATACAGATTTCTCAGGAGGCAGGTCAGGTGGTCTGGTATTCCCAGAATTTTTCAGTTTGTTGTGTTCTACACAGTCAAAGGCTTTGGCATAATCAGTAAAGCAGAAGTAAATGTTTTCCTGGAATTCTCTTGGAGGGTGAAAGTGGACAGTGAAAAAGCTGGCTTAAAACTCAACATTCAAAAAACAAAGATTATGGCATCTGGTCCCATCACTTTAAAACAAATAAATGGAGAAACAATGGAAACAGTGACAGATATTATTTTCTTGGGCTCCAAAATCACTGCAGATGATGACTGCAGCTGTGAAATTAAAAGATGCTTGCTCCTTGGAAGAAAAGCTATGACAAACCTAGACAGCATATTAGAAAGCAGAGACAACAAAGGTCCATGTAGTCAAAAGCATGGTTTTTCCAGTAGTCTTGTACGGATGTGAGATTTAGATCATAAGGAAGGCTGAGCACTGAAGAACTAATGCTTTCTAACTTTGGTGCTGGACTCTTGAGAGTCCCTTGGTCTGCAAGGAGATCAAACCAGTCAATCCTAAGGGAAATCAGTCCTGAATATTCATTGGAAGGACTGATGCTGAAGCTGAAGCTCCAGTATTTTGGTCATCTGATGCAAACAGCCAACTCATTGGAAAAGACTCTGATGCTGGGAAAGATTAAAAGCAGGAGGAGGAGGGGACAATAGCGGATGAGATAGTTGGATGGCATCACTCAATGGACATGAGTTTGGGCAAATTCCGGGAGATGCTGAAGGATGGGGAAACCTGATGTGCTGTAGTCCATGGGGTCGCAAAGGGTTGGACACAACTGAGCGACTGAACAGCAACAACTATTTGCATTAACTAGTTGGTGAAAATTAAGTAGTACTGATAATCCTCTTTTCTGTTATTAACAAGGTGATTGGCTTTATCTCCAGGGTGAACTACATGCTTCCGTCCACTTTCTAGGAACTGGTCCTTGTAGTGTTCAGGAGGAAACACCCATAAACCTTCTCTGCAGAAAGGACCCCAAACAGTGCTCACTGTGGACATGCAACAATGTTCTGACTGATGGCTTGAGCTTGGACCTCACGAAACCATTGGTGGAATCTGGTTCTCAGTCATCTTTTCTCCATGAAACTCTAGACTCAGGACACTTTCAAACAGATCCTAGAGGTTTAGAATAAAGAAAGCTTCTCAAAATGAATTAATAACAAATATAAAAAGAGATGGATGATTATTCTGGAAAACTTACTTGAGTAACATAGGAACAACCATGGCAGGATTTGCACCAAGGGCAACATATTGTCTTTTTACTCTAGTTAGGGGGAAAAGAAACAGCCTTTCTTGGAAAACTTAGAGACCTGCTTGATTACAAATTTACAATTTCCTTCCTTAGAGCGCTGAGGAAAAAATATGTTAATTAATGACAAGTTGTATGCCGCTTCCTTTATTTCTGTCACATTAGGCAGTTGTGCCATTTTTACCTGCCTTTCTCTGGGTCTGCTTGGGGTAATTGCCAAAAACCTAAAATAAAATTTGGGGAGGCCAGAAAATTGCCCAGCTGAATGGAAATGTTATTTCAGGAGTAATAGCTTAACACAAGAAAAGTGTCTTTTTAAAGTGAACTCTCTTGTCTTATTTTTTTGCCTCATGACTAAGTTTTACACATTTTGCTTTGGCAGTTACTCTTATTTTGAAAACATCCTTTTCTTGGTTGCTTGGCCCAGACTAGGCCAGGTGGGAAAAAATTTTGCTTTTAAATATCTTGTTACACCAACAGTTCTTTTCCCTTTAGCAATAATTTTCATCTTCAAACTCATTTTGGGCGTAGGAGTGATTCCCAGGAAGGGATCCCCAAACACCCAGAGGTTCTGAAGGTAGTAATGGGAGTCTATATATTTTACATATTTCAAAAAGCCTAATGGAAATCACATATTTACTCAGAATAAGGCTGCAGAAGAAATCAGTAAAATTTCTTTGATTTGGCTAGAAGTAGTCCAAAAATATAGCAAGTCCTGTGAGTTAATGATGGATAACTTGTGTGGATGGGAACAATGACTGGGTCATCACAGGGATTAGTGGGCATAACTAGTAGATCTCTAGTTGTCACTATACCCCTATTACTTTGTTTGGCAGATTTAAAATCTCAGAGCAAATGATCTGGTGGGTGGTGGGTAGAGAGGCAATTTCTAAACCAGAGACTGAGGAGAAGAAAGTCAGAATCTGGTTCTGTAGTATTCCTTAAGCGGACCCCTTGGTCCTTGACAGTCACTGTCTTTCCTTTTGATGCCTTCCCAGAAGAAAGGGAAGTTTTATGAGGAATCCAGCGACCCTGGAGTTCGTTAAGGCATCTTGTCTCTTTTCTGATTTCTCCCTTACCTACTTCCTTCTGAGAGAGCAGGAATGTGATTCCAGAGGACTGCTAGTTCTAATTCTGTCTCACAGCTGCCTTTACTAGAGCCCTGTTTTCCTCCTCTAGGGAATAAGAAAACACTGTGGCATCATGTATTTCCTCATTCATTGTAGAAGAGGGAGAGGAAATCAGGTATTTTCAATGTGTGAGTTCCTTGGAGGATGATGTTTTGTAAATACAAGTTATTGTCATCCTATAAATTCCCCCTAAAGCAAGAATCCAAAGACAGTTATTTATGTCTACAGATGTCTAAATGGAGATCTATATATTTACACATAGAGATAGATGTATATACATATGCATCTCTTATAAACAGACTTCTCTGGTGGCTCAGACAGTAAAGAATCTGCCTGCAATGCAGGAGACCTGGGTTCAATCCCTGGTTTGGGAAGATCCCTTGGAGAAGGGAATGGCTAGCCACTCCAGTATTCTTGCCTGGAGAGTTCCACAGAGGAGATTCATGAGATATAGTCTATGAGGTTTCAAAGAGTAAGACACGGCTGAGTGACTTAACACTTCTGCTTTCATACATATGAATATCATATGCATTTATATATAGACACCACATACACACACACACACTTGTTCTTTCTCCTTTTGGTCTGATTTACTAATAATTAGTGTTTCATTAGAAAGTGGGTTTTTACATGAATCAAACACACTCCTGAAATCATTTCAGTGGCAGATCCTGTTCTACCACTGGGGCTTCAGAAGTCGCTGCGGAGCACCATACCATCTCCATATTCATATTTCAGATCTGTCAGGACACCCGGATAGTTCATCTGATCATATGGATTTCCATTCCAGGCCTTGAGAGACAAGAAATCCGGCCATCACAGAGAGCCAGGGCAATTAAACTGAGTCAGCGCTCCCAGTCTCAGTGGATGTCTTCTGGGTTTCCATGGGGGACACGGGTTGGTATGACGTTTAATCAGGCACTAACAGCGCCTTGCTGGGAACTTCATGGTTGATAAAGGCAGCCGCAGCAGACCAAGTAGCTCCTACTTTTTAAAGAGAAAGCGGCCTCTTTTGAAATGTAAAAAAGCCAGGCTTTGTTGCACCAAGCAGAACGGGGAGAATCTGAGAGGAGTTGTGCTTGTTTTCTTTCAGAGTCTCCAGCATTCTTCCTGGGTTTAGAGAATAAAGTGAACGACGCCCTGAAGGCTAAATTTTTCAAGGGCCCTCTTCCAGCCCAGAGCCTGCTCTCCCTTGGGGGTCCCCTTGCTGGGCCCACTGTTCTGTGGGTCTCACTGTTTCGCTTGTCTTTGTCTCGCTGCTTTGTGAAGCACAGTGGCCACAACCAGGTTCTGTGCCTTGAATAGCTGGACCGATGTGCCAAATACAAGAAGAAAAGAAATGCTGTCCAAACGGGGCCCAAGTATGCATGAATAGGGGGGCTCTTCTGAGGTCTAATTGCTCTCATTTCTGAGAAAGAGAGGTGATCTTGAAGGAGTCGTTCTTTGCCCTGGAGTTTCATTTTGCTCTCAGCTCTTTTTGGGTAGTTTTTATTCTCAGTGGAGGGAGGTGGTTGATTGCCCATAAAAGAGGTCCATCCTTTGCCTGTACGTAGGCAACCTCCTCTCCAGAGGATCTTCCCGACCCAGGGATCAAACCCTGGTCTTCTGCATTGCAAGCATATTCTTTACTCTGAACCACCAGGGAAGCTATATAGGTAGGCAGGACATATAATTCATCATTAAAGCCAGGACATTTTGAAGAGTGAAAGAGGGTGTTATTGATAAGCACACTAGGAACTCAAACTATGACTCAGGACTCTTCCAGGTAAGCTTATGTCACAGTTCTGCTCAGTCCAGGGGCGGATCTTGCAGGTCCTAGCACAGAATCCACACTTCCTCACAGACCGCCTCCATCCCAACCTCAGAGGCATGTCTTAGAGAATCACAAACTCAGTGAGTCCGCTTGGCAAAATAATGGAGTAATCCCAACTCAGGAGATAGAGGATTTACAATTAAAAAAATAGAGAGACGCGGTGGCATTTCACTCACCCGTAGATAGCTTTGTGTTCTTGTCCCGAATGACTTGATGATAGCAGTATCTTTGGGCTTCCCTAGTGGCTCAGACGGTAAACAATCTGCCTGCAATGCAGGAGAAGGTAGTTGGATCCCTGGGTCGGGAAGATCCCATGGAGAAGGGAGTGACAACCCGCCACAGTGCTCTTGCCTAGAGAATTCCGTGGACAGAGGAGCCTGGCAGACTACAGTCCATGGGTTCGCAAAGGATCAGACACAGCTAAGTGACTAATGCACATGCGCGCACACACACACTGGCATCTTCCTCACTACTCTCTTCCCCTCTTCCGTCCGCTTCTCCCTTTTCTAACCCTGAGACATATTGCAGTCCTAGGTCTCTTGGTGGCCACAGAGATGGGGATTACTGATGCCTCCTCTCACCCACACCTGATGTTTCTCCCCTCTGTAGCTACCAGGGACCCACACAAATGCCACATCTAACCCCTTCCTGGGCTTCTCTGGTGGCTTAGATGGTGAAGGATCTGCCTGCAATGAAGGAGACCTGGGTTCTATCCCTGGGTCAGGAAGATCCCCTGGAGAAGGAAATGGCAACCCACTCCAGTATTCTTGCCTGGAGAATCCCATGGACGGAGGAGCCTGGCGGACCACAGTCCATGGGGTCACAAGGGTCAGACATACTGAGAGACTAATACTTTCATATTCTCTTTTCCCCACTTTTCAGCTGCCAGGTCAGCCGCAGCCCCTGCCTTCTCATCAGATTCTTCCAGAGTGGCTGATCCACTGTGACGCTCCTGAGACCCACCATGGTAACAGTCACTGCTCACCTGCCAACTGTTCTGAAATCCAGCAGCATCTCTTGGGGCTGGTGGGGTTCAGGAAGGGGCAGGGGGTCAAATCACCAGTGACCCTATCACAACCCCTTCTGTGACCCCGTTCTTGCCAGTCCTTGCCTGATCCTTGTCCCAGAGAAAGGAAAGGTGCCAACATCCCTTCTCAGAATCTCTCAGGTACTGTCAGAAGGTTGGTTGGTTTTTTTTCATTTTCACATTTTTAATTCCATTTAGTTATCATAGTCCCTGGGATTCCCAGGTGATGCCAGTGGTAAAGAGCTCTCTTGGAAATGCAGGGGACATAAGAGATGTGGATTTGATTCCTGGCTCAGGAAGATTCCCCTGGAGGAAGATACGGCAACCCACTCCAGTATTCTTGCCTGAAGAATCCCATGGACAGAGAAGCCTCGTAGGCTTTGGTATATAGGGTTGCAGAGAGTTGGACGCAAGTGAAGTGATTTAGGATGGATGGATAATCATATTCCCTCTCAAATGGGATTCAAAGGAAGAAGAGTAAAATAATAAAAGGAATAGAAGAACCCTGAGGGGCTTCTAGAAAATACTGCCAGGGTAAAACAACATGCAAGGTGACAGTTATTTTAAGGCAAAGGGGAAAAGGAGCAGGAGACTAGAGATAATGAATATTTCAGGATAATGAAACGTTGGTGACAAAAAGATCCAGGAATGTAGTCAAGCGTCAGAGGGCCCTTGAAGGAAAGAATTCCCTCTTTGCTCCTCACAAGTCCTTTTTAAAAGCCATATCCTTAAAACCACAACAAAACTTTGAGTCTGTAGTCACAATTTCTCTGCAGCATGAGATATGGCAGGATTGGAGTCTTCACTGACACACTCCTGATGCCCCAAAGAGAAAAGGGTTAACCGAAAAGGTCGCAGACCTTCCAGTGCACAGGCTCGAAGCTAATACACCCTCCCATCTCTGTGCGTGTGCGTGCATGTTCATTCCTGGGCTTTTCTTTCCAGAAGATGTGGACGGTGGCTGCACTGTATCTTAACTGTCAAGCTATTTTTTCCTTGCTAGCTTTCATTTGTGTTTTTCTTCACCTTTCGAAGACCCCTTACCTCTCCTCTCTTAAATCTACACTCACCACAGAGCAGACATAATCCCAGATTTTCAGTAAATCAACACTATTTGCTCCCCACTGACTGAGAGAATTTGATACTGACAGACTGTTATACCTAAAAGAAAAATACGGCCACGGTTCCTCTCACATTCTTCGCCTGGAAAGGAACACAGGGAGGAGTGTTGGCAGCGGTGGTGGGGGGAATCCTTTATAAATTAGGCAGTGCTGGCCCCCTTATTCTTAACGTGTGTTTCCTAAAAGTAGATGCGCCCGTTTCTTTACCCCTGTCCATGTCTTTGGTCAAACAAACCCCAGCATTTGGAGTATTTCCAAATGCAATTAACTCCCTTCAGTAAGGGCACCAGTGATTTATTCCCACCACAGCAAGGGGAGAATCTACTGCCTGAGAGCATGGCCAGCCCTCCGAGTGTGAGAGGGAGGCCGAGACGTGGGGACCCTGGATGCCACACGTTGACCACTCTGGACTCCACCTGATGAAGGCTGTGGGGTCCAAAGAGTCTGTGTTATTCATTTCTGTGTCTAGGACAAGCCAAGTGGCAGGATTTAGACCCTGTGTTCCTGGGATGGAATTATGGAGAACAGAACTGGCTTCAGGGGTCTGACTCAGCCTCAGCTTTAAATATCGGGTTGTGAGCTTGTCTTAGAGTGAGAGCTGACTCTATCTAGGGAGAGTGGGTCTTTGACCCCGTGTCTCAGCCTACCCAGTCAGGGGAATCCAACAGCTGTGGGTGGAGGCTGGTGGGATACCAAGCAGTGAGCAGTATATAGGGTCCAGAGTTCAGTTGAGTTCAGTTCAGTTGCTCAGTTGCATCCGACTCTTGAGTCAGTGATGCCGTCCAACCATCTCATCTTTTGTCATCCCCGTCTCCTCCTGCCCTCAATCTTTCCCAGAATCAGGGTCTTTTCCAATGAGTCGGCTCTTCGCATCAGGTGGCCAGAGTATTGGAGCTTCAGCTTCAGCATCAGTCCTTCCAATGAATATTCAGGACTGATTTCCTTTAGGATTGACTGGTTGGATCTCCTTGCAGTCCAAGGGACTCCCCAGAGTCTTCTCCAACACCACAGTTCAAAAGCACCAATTCTTCGGCTCTCACAAGCATCAGTAAGACCAGTTTTGGCTTGGTGGAGCTTGAATGGATGTGACCACCAAGAGATTGTGAGCTACTTGAGGGCAGGAGCTATATATTTTCTAAGGAAAAAACATGGCCAGCAATACACACTCTAAAGGTGCAGGCGAGGATGGGAGAGGGCTTTTACCTCTATTATACTTGGGAAGGTGGCTTCCCAGGTGGCTCAGAGGTAAACAATCTGCCTGCAATGCAAGAGATGCGGGTTCCATCCCTGGGTTAGGATGATCCCCTGGAGAAGGAAATGGCAACCCAATCTAGTAGTCTTGCCTGGGAAATCCCATGGACAGAGGATCCTGGTGGGCTATAGTCCCTGGTGTCACAAAGAGGCAGACACAACTGAGCGACTCAACAACAAATACTTGGGAAATGATGTAAATCCATCTTTGTTTTGGAAACTCACAAGCCATCTTCACCTATTAAAGGCTATGAGAAATCCTTCCAACATAAAGCTAAACTTTGCATTTCCCGTATTCATTTGGTCCAAGAACTTCCTTCTCCCCATCCCTGCACCACACCTATCAATACCTTACAAGACCGCTTTGGGAATGGCTGCCTTAATCATCATTCCGATCCCATCACCTGTCACTGCCCAGCACTGCGAAAGCAGTCAATATGATCCCACAGATATGGTTTGAGCCCCAGGCATTGGTCTAGGTCCTGGGGATACAGAAGTGAACCAAATAAACAATTTCTGCTCCATTGAATCTTATATTTTAGTCTGTTCTCTGTAACCTCAGGATGATTCAGTGAAGTTCCATTTTAACCCAGTCCCTTGGGGTCACTCTAAGTGAACTGGAGCCAACCTGGGTCAAGTAGGTGACCTGCCTGTGGACATACCTAGAGGGTTCTTCAGGTAGATGGCCTACCTCTGCCCTGAGGGTCACTAGGCATTGTTGTCTTCAGCTGCATGACCCTCACTACCCAGCTTTGCAGGGCATCTACCCAACTGTGGCTGCCAGGGCATGTGAGTCAGGAGGTAAAAATTACTCATTTTCACTTTACCTTGGTTTCCTAACATGCAGCCAATAGGGATGATTAATAATATTCACCTCCCATTTCATATCCCCTTTGGGAGATAGCAACTTTTCTGTAACACATAATCTAGTGTCTAGGCCCTTTGGGCATTCAGGACTATTTAAATTATTTCATAAAAGCAGAATTCCATTCCTCCTATCTCATCCTTTTCAGTTCTAAATGTATTTTTTTTTTCATAGGCAATGTTTCTCTTCTGGTGTCTGTTTTGTTTGCTGAGGCCAATGACTGATGAAAGGAAACAATCACCTCTCTCCTCTGTGAAGTTGAAAATCCCCCAACTTCTCCTTTGGTGCCCAGAGACACCACTGAGCGTCAGCATGCATCTGTCTCCTTCACTCATTTTCCTAGGACCCTCTCTGTGTTTTTAGTAATTGATTAGGGACCCTGCAGAGGTCTCCTCCACCCCCTGCAGTCTGTTTCATTTGTGATGGCCACACCTCCCTCACACCCACTGAGATGTCAAAAGCTGCTATTCAGAGGCTGGCTGATCAATTGCAGTAGGTTTTGGCTGGGAGGACTCCCCCACCCTATCCTCCCTCTCTGTCCTCCATCCCACCCCTCTTCATGCCAGAATCTCCCCAAGAGAGCCTCCTTTTCCCTGGGGTCTTGGCATGGCAAACAGGGACATCAAACTCTAAGTGCCGGAGCAGTAGTGATGTAGGGTCTGTCTCTCAGGCAGGCATCTCTGCCCGGCCCCCAACCTCATGACTCTGAGCATCTAACCTTGCTGGGGATCCTGAGCATGTGCCTGTCGTAGTTCAGCTGCCACCTCCCTTGTGGCCCTTTCTTGCTATTCTGTTTAGCAACCTAGGTTCTCCTTAGCCTTCCGAATGAAGCTTTCTGTTTTGCATCACCTCACCCTCACCTCCAAGCCCTGTACTCCCAACCCCTTCACTGAATCCAAGGCTAGGTTTATCGTCAGCGTGCATACCTGCGTGCTAAGTTGCTTCAGTCGTGTCTGACTCTGTACAACACTATGGACGGCAGCCTACCAGGCTCCTCTGTCCCTGAGATTCTCCAGGCAAGAGTACTGGAGGGGATTGCCGTGCCCTCCTCCAGGGGATCTTTCTGACCCAGGAATCAAACCTGCATCTCTTCCATTTTCTGCATTGGCAAGGCGGGTTCTTTACCACTAGCGCCACCTGGGAAGCCCTTAATCATCAGTAACAAATTCTAGATCCTCTTAGTTCCCCTCATCAGGGCCATATATCAGTCAGGGCTATATTTGCCGGTGTTCTTGAGGGGAGAGCCCAAGACATGGAAAAGAGAAGAGAGATTGAGAGAGAGTGAGAGAGCAAAGATATAAGGTTGTTGGTACATTTCATTATAAAAACAGGTCTTTAACCCTAATATAACCATGATAATAAGGAGAGAGACAGAGTCTTCCGAGCTGGGGCCTTCAGGAGAATCTCTCCTCTCTAAGCTCCCACTTGAAAGGACAGGTGAGAAATCTGACAACCAAGGGAAAGAGGCCACCAGCTCTTCTGCACACCACGCCTTTGAGCCTTCATAAGCAGGTGGTGCCCAGAAGAACAAACAGGCCCACAGGCCAGGTGGTTAGTACCTGAAATGGGACAATTCCACTGGTGCAGAATAAAGAACATCTTTGGGGAAAACCAAGCATCAGAAGGATCCAGCCCCTTGATTTGTTTAAGAGACCTGAGTTCTGTACTTTCTATTTGCCTCTTCATCCCGTCTCCAGATGAACAGCCCTGCCTGCCCCACCAGGTTCATCTATTCAGTCTACCCCAGATGAGAGTACCTATGCCCACCCTTGAAAAAAATGGAGAGGGACAAGGCATGGTGGGCAAAAAGTGACTACCTCTCTTGCACTCAGGAATGAAATATGGCCCTATCGATCCATACATCCTCATCCGGTAATTCATGAGACCTGTCACATGAAGGAGAGGTGAAACTCCCACATGTGGCTCCAGAAAGCAGATGGTGAGGGGGCTTCCTCATGGTACAATATGGTAAGAATCTGCCAGCCAACGCAGGGATACAGGTTCCATCCCAGGTCCAGGAAGATCCCATATGCCACGGAACAAATAAGATCATGCAGCACAGTTACTGAAGCCCACGTGCCTAGAGCCTGTGCTCCACAACAAGAGAAGCCTCTAGAGTGAGAAAGCTGGTGCCCCACAAGGAAGACCCAGTGCAGCCAAAAAAATTTTAGTTAAAAAAAAAAAAAGATGGACCAGAAAGGTGAAAGTGACAAAGCCTCTTCAGAACAGAGGCTTGGTACGATTAAGATCACCCTAACGATTAGGGACCATAAAGAAGGCAGAACGTTGAAGGATTGATGCCTTTGAACTGTGGTGCTGGAGAAGACTCCTGAAAGTCCCTTGGATAGCAAGGAGATCAAACCAGTCAATTTTAAGGGAAATCTACCCTGAATATTCACTGGAAGGACGAATACTGAAGCTGAAGCTCCAGTAGTTTAGTGATCTGATGCAAACAGATGACTCATTGGAAAAGTCCCTGATGCTGGGAAAGATTGAGAGCAGAAGAAGGGGGCATCAGAGGATGAGATGGCTGATGGCATCAATGATGCAATGAACATGAACCTGGGCAAACTCTGGGAGGTGGTAGGGGACAGGGAGACCTAGCATGCTGCAGTCCATGGGGTCTCAAAGAGTGGGACATGACTTAGTGACTAAGCAACAGCAATTAGTTCGGGTTTTCCCTGGTGGCTCAGTGGTAAAGAACCCACTTTCTAAGGCAGGAGACTCGGGTTCAATCCCTGAATCAGGAAGATCCCCTGGAGAAGGAAATGGCAACCCACTCCAGCATTCTTGACTGGAGAATCCCATGGACAGAGGAACCTGGTGGGCTACAGTCCATGGGGTGGCAAAACAGTCAGATATGACTTAACAACTAAACAATAACATCACAATGATTAGGTTGCTCACAAAATAAAATGAGCAGCTCATTGATGGGGGAGTGTGTTCACCATTCTTGGGAGCTTCCCTGCAGAAGCTGGGTGGTCATTTAAGCAGCAAAGGGTAGGACCAGTTGCTGCACAGGACAGACACTGGAGTTAGGTGGTTGGTCTGTCCTGGCCTTCCCAAGTCTGAGTTCACACTTCTGCCAAGTTCAGCTGGGACTCCTGAGGAACACGTGATGCCCAAGCAGAGACTAGCAGCACCTAAAACAAGCAAGACATGCCTCCATTTTCTCCACCCCTAGCTCCCCATCAGAGTTCAGGACAATGGCCCCTGGATTCTGCCTTTCAGCCTGGTTTGTACAGACTGCATCCTCATGTTTCATGGAGGTGAGAGGAAGGAAGTGGAGAGGGTCAGTTTCCCTGAGTGCTCCCCAGAGACCACATCTCTCTCCCAGTAGGAAGGCAGATGGGAAATCACACAAACAGATCAGCATTTGGTCAAGTATGTTAGCGTTAGTCACTCAGTTGTGTCTGACTCTTTGTGATCCCATGGACTGTAGCCTGCCAGGTTCCTCTGTCTGTAGGATTCTCCAGGCAAGAATATTGGAGTGGGTTGAGGGGGCCTACCAAATCTTGTGGCACAAGAAAATTTTCTCTGGAAAAGAATTCCAACCTCCCCTCCAAATTTCAACTCATTATATCTTAAAAGCTTACCGTGGACACCATATCAGATTCTAAATTTTAAGGACAGGCATATATTCTCTGCACCTACTGTATATGGTGGTTTTGCATCCTTGGTACAGAGAGAGACAGAGTGCCTTATTGTCTAACAGCAATGATTTTTTTCAGCTGACTTTGATTTTAATATGATAGCCCCAGTTTTGTACAACAACTCCAGTGGAATCACTGTTCTATCATTGGATCTATGACTTTTCCTTTTAAGAGCAGATAAAGATTTAAGAGGGAAGAGACTGGGAAACTTGTGCCTGGGTTAATGTAAATAAGACACAAGGTTTTCATGCCCTTCTGCTTTCACTGGGGACTCATTTCCCTAATATAGCCTCGTTGTAAAACAATCCACTCCTGAGGAGGTCAACAGTGAGAAGTTTGTCTTCTGAAATTAGTAATCAAAGAGTGAAAATAATTAATAGAGAAAACCGCACAGTTCCACACTGCGTTCCCATGTAGATGTCTATAGAACAATAAATCAGTAGGGGAAAGAAACAATATAGGCATTTACAATTAGGCCTCATACATAATGCCCGGGGAAGGAGAATTTGTGTTAAAAAAGACAACATCTGCTGTGAGTGGGTTTATAAATAATACAGCTAGATATTCAGGTAATGACATGACAGACGGTCTCTTGTGTCCTTGTCCTTTTGTGTCCAGTGCTGAATGTGCTTACATCCCGCAGCTTATGACATACATGCCTGGCCTGTTTGTGCTCCAGCCAGAAGTTTCTCTCTTTCCCAGTTAAATGCTTCTTTGTCCAAACCATAGCATTCCACATCGGACGACCCAGATATCCAGAGAAATCTGCTCCATTTGGTTTTAATTGATCCCTTACTGTGAGAAGGTAAAATGCCTGAAAAGAAGTGTGATCAGATGCACGCTCGGGACTCTCATCCATGAACCAATTTCTTTTGTGTTGACACCCAGGCTTGACAAAAAGAGTGATGGTTAAGGTCAAGTGCGTGAAAGCTTATTCTAAACAATGATGGATGAGGCAAGGCTTGGACTGGATCTTATCTAAGATGTTCTGCTAAAAGGCTGGGTATTGTTTTTCCCCCACCCCATTTTTAAAAGTCTCCTAATTCTCAAATTAATGAAGTTATCACATATCCAGCTCTTGTGGGGGGCTCTTTTCTTTTATTATGCAGCTCGTCCACTCTGCTGACAGCAGCGTGAGTGATGGCCTTCAAGCAGATGATTCTTCTTTGCCATGAAGGAACTGATAAATACTGCCTGTCTCTGCAATAAATTGTGCATGAAATAGTCCACTCTGGTAATCTACAGAGTTATGGTAAGGAAAATGGCATTGAGAAAATATAGCAAAACTGCAATTAACTGAAACCCAATTGAGCCTTAAACTATAAATAACCTTAAAACAAAAAAAATAAGATAACCTAGATTATCTTAAAATAACCTGAACCAAGTTTTTATTTGTTATTGTTTATTTATATTTATATTACACTCTGGGGGCAAAATAAAGCAAAATAAGGTAGTTTCAGGGACTTCATCAAAAAGTTTATTTCCAGAGCATTTAATGTAATTGGTGGTGGTTTAGTCGCTAAATCATGTACAACTCTTGTGGCCCCAAGGACTGTAGCCGGCCAGGCTCTCTGCCTATGGGCTTTTCCAGACAAGAATACTGGAGTGGCTTGCCATTTCCTTCTCCAAGATCTTCTTGACCCAGGGATTGAACTGGAGTCTCCTGCATCGCAGGCAGATTCTTAACCGCTAAATCACCTGGGAAGCCCCATTAATGCAATTAGTAAACATTTATTTCGACTTCTGATACCTGCTGGGGTCTTGGTCTTATGCTATGAGATTTCCCAATAGTAATGATGACCTGGAGACTAAACATCACCCAGAATTCTCAAATAAAAATATGCCTGCTAATTTTTATCCCTAAAATAAGAAAACAACTTTATGTATTATATAAACGTATCAATAGTAAGGTTTGAATTAAAAGATTTAAAAACTTTTTAAGCTAGAAATTTCAAGCTCTGGTTTCTGCATGTAAAATGTTTTACTCTACTTAGAAATACACAATACATTTCAAAAATAAATTTCAATAAACTGGGTCAATTTTTGTCAGTTTTTTAATTTTTTTGCATGGATGCTTAGATTACACCGGTTTTTGGAAAGCAGTTATGGTGCTATTTCGGTCATTTAGAGACACTCTTTGGGTGTCTTTCTCTGGGACTACAGCCACCACACAAATGTCGCTTGGCTATGAACTAACTGGATGTGTTCTCTGTCATTCCCATGCACTGACCTTCTATGCACTAGGAACCCAATCATAAACCCAAATACTTTGTTTCTCTCCCATGGATTTCTTTTAAAATATGCTCTGATGTTGTTAGTCATTCACAAGAGAGTATAAATTTAAGTCCCAATGTGTTAACCCTTCCAGGAATGTTTCCAATATAAGGATTGTCTCAAATAGTGAAACAAACATGTTTGTCATCATTAAGCAAGCATCAGTGAGTAGGTACTATGTTGGAGACCAGGAGTCTCTTAGCACCATGCTATTGTTGGCCTAGAAAGAACCTTGGAAGTCATCCAGTAGCCTGTTTCAATTATTTAGCCTCAACTCCTATTCAGACCCTGCTTTATGTCAGGCAGCACACTGTTTCTGCAAATCTGCTATCTCACTTCATCCTTATAAAACTCCTTGAAGTTGGGATGATTATCATTGTTTCATAGGTGAGGCAACTGAAAATCATAATAATATATAAATAATATAAATTAATAAATGTATGGGCTTATTATGGCAGAGCTTGTATTTAAAACCAGGTTTCCTGGCTCCCAAAGTAGAGCTCTGTCAGCTACATAGCTAACTGGGAAGCATATTAAAAAGAACAGGAAATACAGGACTTGCCATTGGTATTCATAATAATGGAATGCTTGGGAGAAGAGGGGAAAAAATATCTCTGCTTTATTAGGTTTTGCTATAGTAATGCTATAACAACCTCCCTAAAACCCAGTGGGATTAAAACAACATTTAGGTATCTGTCGATCAGTTGGAAGTGGGCTGATTCAGGTTGGTCTCACATGGGCGTGGTTCTAAGCTTCAGTCTGGGTCCTGGTCTTGCTTATTTGTGTCTCATCTTCCTTGGACTGGTAGGCTAGCCAGGACTTTCTCTTACAGCAATTGCAGAAACATACAATAATAAGATGAACCACATATGGACATTTCACTCTCCATTTGTGATAACATTCTATTGATCAATGCAAGTTGCAGGATCAAACCCAAAGTTAAGGTAGTTATTATCGAAAGGAATCTCATCCCAGGACCCTCAAAAGTGTCACTGAGTCATGGCACTGGGCTCAAAACCCAGATTCTCATAGACTATATCAATTCTGAGTTTACCTCTTCTTGATTTGGAGATCAAAGAACTAAAAAGACAAGTGATATGCCCCTTCCACACTTAACACACAATACTGCAATAGGGGCAGGACCCCTCTTTGAAAAGGAAAGCATGGGAGATACACAGTTGCCACCAATCATAGTAAGTCTGACATTCTACCAGGAAAATAGTGTCAAGTGCCCTTTCCCTGGAGGTAAGTAACGTTCCTTGATCTGGCCCCAGTCCTACCTCTCTGGGTCTATCTTGTGTCTATTGTTCTCCATCACTCTTGGCTCCAGTGACTAGAAGGTCTTTTCTTTTCCAAAGTCCTCTTTGGCCTCTTCTGATTAAGCTGATGGAAAACATACTCTTCTCAAGAGTTGAGCAGCTTTCTCTACCTTTCTGTCTCTAGAATCTTGGGGGCTCAGAGGACTTATATAACTTGAACAATCATTTTTTATATGTCCAGCAATTATTTTTACAGTAGAAATCTCTCAAGAGCTGTGTGGGTTTTCTATGGGTATCATTGACAACAACTCCATGTGCCAAAAAAAAAAAATCTGCAATCATTTCCAACACATGCCTCTCTTTATTTGTTGTTTAGTCGATAAGCCGTGTCCAACTCTTTGCAATCCCATGAAATGCAGCATGCCAGGCTTCCCTGTCCTTCACTATCTCCTGGAGTTTGCTCAAACTCATGTCCATTGAGTCAGTGATACCACCCAACCATCTCATCCTCTGTCACCTCCTTCTCCTCCTGCCTTCAATCTTTCCCAGCATCAGGGTCTTTTCCAATGAACTGGCTCTTCACATAAGGTGGCCAGAGTATTGGAGCCTCAGCTTCAGCATCAGTCCTTCCAATGAATATTCAGGGTTGATTTCTTTTAGGACTGACTGGTTTCATCTCCTTGCTATACAGAGACTCAATGACGAGTACTTCAACCTCATCAGACTTCTGTAGGACTATTCTCTAACCTTTTTGCAAGACCTTCTGTTCAGCTGAAAAAATACACTAGGCACTATGTTATTTCTTTCATTAGTCAAATAAAGAGCGTGGTAGCCATTCCTCTGCTTTGGTTTTTATATTAAGGAAAAAGCTTCCTGTCATCACCATGGATTTAATGTTTTCACAGAGTCTCTATCATACTGGCTATGTCTTCCATTTTATAAGATTTCATTTTATTTCCAACATTAAGATTTCTGGACTTTCCACATTCCCTCAAAATGTCGCTTGTAAAAAAACATTCTGAGTTCTCCTCTTTGTCAGTGCTCATCAAATGGAGTTGAGGCAACAGTTCAAGCTTTCAACATCTTGCCATAGGTCTCCTACCACAAAGGCACATATTCATTGGGCACATCAACCACCTTCCAGATTATGGCAGGCAACAGTTTATCTATGTCTGCCTCTGTGTAACATGGGTTCTCAGTTTTTCAAGTTCCTCTATTAGGTTGGGTTGTTTGTTTGCTTGTTTTTTGCTATTTTATTCTAGCTGGCTATAGTAGTTTGTATATCAATGACTGTCTGTTTCCCAAACCACTGACACATATTTTAGATTTTTTTAATGAGAGTAACTGATTTTTAGTACTGATTTCTGTCTTCATCATTTATCCACTATGATGCTCCATAATAAACTATCTTAAATTCAGTGGCTTTTAAAATAATCATATGCCAATGTTTATATATCTGTGTGTTACCAGGGGATCAGCTGATCCAGACTTGTCTCAGGAGGGTTCAACTCCAAGACATAAGTTGGGCCCAGGTCTGTTCTGTGTGTCCTTTATTCTCTTTAGACAATCAGGCTAACCAGTTGATAGAAAAATATCAACCACATTTCTGACAGTGATGATAGAAGCCCTGACATATTTGCATTCTTTACTTGAATTTCATCCTGTAACATAACTTCAGCCAAAGCAGGTCAAATATTAGACCCTATAATAGCTTTCTATGATGCACCTAACAAATTACCACAAACTCAGTGGCCTGTGGGGCTAAAATCAAAGTATCGATAGGACTGGGCTCCTTCCCACAGGCTCTAAGGAAGAATCTGCTTCCAACTTTGCTCCAACTCTTGGTAAAATTCCATTTCTTGTGGTTGCAGAACGAGGCGCCTGTTTTTCTTCTGACTGTCAGACAGGGACCCGCCTTTGTCCAAGAGGTTGCCCACATTCCTTCTCATACTTTGAGTCTCTACAGCTTCCTCTTGCGCTGCATTTCTTCTGCTTTCCTCTTCTGCCACACTTCTATCTCTGCCACAAATTTCTATATTTTAAAGGGCTCTTATAAAATTGGGCTCACCAGATAATCTAGGATCGTCTCCTTCATTTAAAATCTGTAGCCTTAATTTCATCTGCCAAGTCCCTCCACTTCTATGCCTAGACTCATGTTTAATTAGCCAGTGGACCTTGAATTTGGTCTACTGCAGCCCCCAAATCAAGGGGGCATAGACACAGCATCTGCCCCCCAAGACATGGCAAGCCAGCATCATGGGGTGAGCAAAAATAGCCTTATAGAAATAAGGTAGAAAGAGAGTGAATATATTTGAAAAATCAATATCAGAGTTTAGAGATTTTCCTGGTGGTCCACTGGTGAAGAATCCACCTGCCAGCGCAGGGATACAGGTTCATTCCCTGGTCTGAGAAGATTCCACATGCTATGAGACAACTAAGCCAACTGAGTCTGTGCACCGCATCTACTGAAGGCTGTGTATCCAAGAGCCCGAGCTCTACCACAAGAGAAGCCACAGCAACTAGAAGCCTACGTAGCTCCACTAGAGAGTAGCCCCCACTCATGTCATCTAGAGAAAGCCCAAGCACAGAAACAAAGAGCTCATGTGCCACAACAAAGACCCAGTGCAACCAAAACCAAAATATATTAAACCAGACGTTAGCAAACCTTTTCTGTCAAAGGCCAGACAGCAAATGTTTTAGGCTTTGTGAAATACAGTCTCTGTCATAACTATTTAACTCTGCTTTATAACTCAAAAGCAGCCATAGGCAATGTGCAAATGAATAGGCATGATTTTGTTATAATAAAACTTTATTTACAAAGACAGATGGCAGGCCAGATTTGGCCCACAGTCTATGGATGTCAACCCCTGATCTAAACCACTACAGTTCCTCACCAGGATCCTTCCCCTACAATAAAACACCCTGGTGATACATCGTGTCTTGAAATATTAAGTGGACTCCAAAGATAACAAAACGAAACAAAACAAAATATGAGTTCCTTATCACAGAGATTGATTTTACCCTGGATGGCTTTTTATCTAAAAGCTTTCTTCAAATCAGTACATTCTATCATTTAAAGGAGGGTTTACAAACTGAAATATTGCACTTGATTATCTGTCAATAGGCTACACCATGCAAGATCTCACCGGGCACTCATAACCAAGTCATCTTTTAATGACTTTAATGTTTTCAGAAAACATTCCTGAATGTTCAGGAAACAGTGGATATGCCACATCCCACCTTAGTGGCTAAGTCTACTGGTGGCTAAGTCAACTGCTGACATGCGGAGGTTGCGTACCTACGTAGGGATTGGCCCCATAGATTGGGCTCAGTAGAGGCACAGCACTCCTATTGAGAGTTTTCAACACATGCCCCTGGGAATGGGAAAGGCATCCTGAAATAGCAAACACTTGTCTTATGAAGAGACACAGTGTCAGAAATCTTAAGAGTCCTCCAGAGTTCAGTTGAGTTCAGCCTGATCAACACTAAACAGCTATGAACATCCACTCTGTGTCTAACATGGGGCTAAAAAATAAAAAATGACCACTGGGTCCTTTGTGTGGCCACACTGGGTCCTGCTGGAAGGGCTGAGGCAGGCTGAACAGAGCCTCCTTGCATTCATCATCCTAATTATTTGACTTTCTTGAGCATCTGCTTACGGAGTGCTAAGCATTTTCTCTGTAACAGCTGATTAAAAGATTGCTATTACTGAAGAAAACACAGATTTAAAAACAAAAGCAGTTAGTAGCTTTTATCCATCATCAAGGAATTAAACAATTGGCACCAAGTAGGACAGCTCAATTTCTTTAGATATCTGAGGCCTAAATAGTTTAATTGGGGAAGCATTTTAAGAGGGATGGAATGACATTCATTATGGATTAAGTTAATACATTTCAGACCCATCACATGGCTTAATTTAACAAATTCCACATCTTACTGTTTGGCAGGAAATGGCATCTCATGAACATTATTACCAGTCGGTCTGACTTGAGTTAGTTGAAAAAGCTGACTCCATCTGAAAACCGTTAATCTTAATAATAGTGTACGTGGCCTTGGCAAAAACCTTCTGTATGTTTGGGAAGCTTAGGACTCCACTGACACCCTCCCGGAGGCCCTCCCCTCCCAAAATATTGCTCAAAACCAGGATGGAAGGAGTATTAGTCACCTTTCATTTAAATCCGTCTGAAATGGAGCAGGCTTAGTCCACTGCTGGGAAAACTGAATGTGTCCTACCATGATTACCTCTAAACCTTTAACAGGTTTATAACAGAGTTATAACATGTACTTGTTTCTATGTCATCATTTGATTATATTCTTTTGATACAGGAAAGGAGAAGATGAGAAATTTGATGAAAAATAATACAAATCACTACTTATTATTATTATTGACCATCTACTATGAGCCAGGGAATCTACCTAAACTAACTTCTTTACTCCTTGAAATTCCTGTGCAAGGTTAATATTGCTGCTCCTAATTTACTGGCAAGAAGACTGAGTCTGGATAGAGCTCAATAATTTGGCAGTGGTCACACCAGAGAGGCAGTGAAAGTATTAGCTACTCAGTCATGTCTGACGTTTGCAACCCCATGGACTATAAGAAGAGACTGGTTCCGAATTGGAAAAGGAGTACGTCAAGGCTGTATATTGTCACCCTGCTGATTTAACTTGTATGCAGAGTACATCATGCAAAATGCTGGGCTGGAGGAAGCACAAGCTGGACTCAAGACTGCTGGGAGAAATATCAATAACCTCAGATATGCAGACAACACCACTCTATGGCAGAAAGTAAAGAGGAACTAAAGAACTTCTTGATGAAAGTGAAAGAGGAGAGTGAAAAAGTTGGCTTAAAGCTCAGCATTCAGAAAGCTAAGATCATGGCATCTGGTCCCATCACTTCATGGCAAACAGTGGAAACAGTGAGAGACTTTATTTTGGGGGGCTCCAAAATCACTGCAGATGGTGATTGCAGCCAGGAAATTAAAAGACGCTTACTCCTTGGAAGGAAGGTTATGACCAACCTAGACAGCATATTAAAAAGCAGAGACATGACTTTGCCAACAAAGGTCCATCTCGTCAAGGCTATGGTTTTTCCAGAAGTCATGTATGGATGTGAGAGTTGGACTATAAGGAAAGCTGAGCACCAAAGAATTGATGCTTTTGAATTGTGCTGTTGGAGAAGACTCTTGAGAGTCTCTTGGCCCCCAGTCCATCCTAAAGGAAATCAGTCCTGGGTGTTCATTGGAAGGACTGAAGTTGAAGCTGAAACTCCAATACTTTGGCCACCTCATGTGAAGAACTGACTCATTTGAAAATACCCTGATGCTGGGAAAGATTGAGGGCAGGGGGAGAAGGGGATGACAGAGGATGAGGTGGTTGGATGGCATCACTGACTCATTGGACATGAGTTTGGGTGGGCTCCGAGTGTTGGTGATGGACAGGGAGGCCTGGCGTGCTGCAGCTCATGGGGTCACAAAGAGTGACCTTCCACTCCACCTAGTAGCCCTTGGAGAAGAATTGCGGCTTTGCTGGAATGCTTGAAGCAACCAATCCTCCTTCAGATGCCAATCAAAAGGCATCACTTCCAACTTGCATGGATCATACTGGGTTGAAAGTGAAGTCGTTCAGTCATGTCCAACTCTTTGCGACCCCATGGACCGTAGCCTACCAGGTTTCTCCATCTATGAGATTTCCCAGACAAAGATACTGGAGTGGGTTGCCATTTCCTTCTCCAGGAGATCTTCCCAACCCAGGGGTGAACCTGGGTCTCGCGCATTGTAGGCAGATGCTTTACCGTCTGAGCCACTAGGGACATCTAAATGCCACTTACCATTAGAGGGGATTCTCCTAACTTCCCCCTCTACTCCTGCATGAGGAATTCCACATGCATCCTCTAAGTATGTGTTACAAACAGAAATAGAGGCAGGCTGTAGCTGTTTTTGTCCTGCAGGTCATGGGCTGTAGAATTTCTGGCTGACCTTGAGGCAGTCCAGATGAAAGTAGAAGGAAGGTACTAGGTAAAAGATAGGATATAAGGCTGTATTGTACAACACAGGGAATATACCCAATGTTTTGTAATAACTGTAAATGTAGTGTAATCTTTAAAATTATATAAAAATTTTAAAAATAAAATTAAAGAAATGAGAGAAAATTAATTCAAACAGATACATGAACTCCAATGTTTACAGCAGCACTATAACCAAGACACAGAAGCAATCTTAAAGTCTATCCACAGATGAATGGATAAAGAAGATGGGGTATAGATATTTAATGGAATACTCAGTCAGTTCAGTTGCTCAGTCGTGTCCAACTCTTTGCAACCCCATGAACTGCAGCACACCAGGCCTCCCTGTCCATCACCAACTCCCGGAGTCTACCCAAACCCACGTCCATCGAGTCGGTGATGCCATCCAACCATCTCATCCTCTGTCATCCCCTTCTCCTCCTGCTCCCAATCCTTCCCAGCATTAGGGGCTTTTCCAATGAGTCAACTCTTCGCATGAGGTGGTCAAAGTACTGGAGTTTCAGCTTCAACATCAGTCCTTCCAATGATCACCCAGGACTGATCTCCTTTAGGATGGACTGGTTGAATCTCCTTGCAGTCCAAGGGACCCTCAAGAGTCTTTTCCAACACTACAGTTTAAAAGCATCAATTCTTCGGAACTCAGCTTTCTTCACCGTCCAACTCTCACATCCATACATGACCACTGGAAAAACCATAGCCTTGACTAGACGAACCTTTGTTGGCAAAGTCATGTCTCTGCTTTTAAATATGCTGTCTAGGTTGGTCATAACTTTCCTTTCAAGGAGTAAGCATCTTTTAATTTCCTGGCTGCAATCACCATCTGCAGTGATTTTGGAGCCCCCAAAAATAAAGTCAGCCACTGTTTCCACTGTTTCCCCATCTATTTCCCATGAATATTACTCAGCCACAAAAAAAGAATGAAATAATACCATTTGTGGCAACATGGATGGACCTAGAGATTATCATACTAAGTGAAGCAAGTCAGACAGAAAAAGACAAGTACCATATGATATCATTTATATGTGGAATCTAAATGATACAAATAAACTTCTTTACAAAACAAACATGAATTCACAAACCTAGAAAAGAAATGTATGGTTACAAAGGAGAAGGGGAGGAGGGATAAATTAGGAGTTTTGTATTAGCAGACACAAAATAGATAAACAACAAGGTCCTACTGTATAGCACAGGGAGCTATTTTCAGTATCTTGTAACTATAATATGAAAGAATATATATATTTAGAAATTATATATATATATGTATATATAAACCAAATCACTGTGCTGTATACCAGAAACTAACACATTATAAATCAACTCTACTTTGATTTTTAAAACATTTTTTAAAAAGAAATGTATAGAAAAACTAGTATTATATATGGTTTGTGTGTGCTCAATCACTCAGTCATATCCAACTCTTTGTGGCCACATGGACTATAGCCTGCCAGACTTCTCTGTCCACAGAATTTTCCAGGAAAGAATACTGGAGCAGGTTGCCATTTCCTACTCCAGGGAATCTTCCAGATCCAGGGATCAAACTCGTCTTTTGTGTCTCCTGCATTGGTAGGCAGATTCTTTACCACTAGCGCCACCTGGGAAGCCTATATATGGTTTATCATTGTCAAATCCTACTGAACATGATAATAAATTATAAAAATTTGCCTTAAGGAAATAATCAAGCTTCTCCAAATTGCTTCATAGAAATAAAATAAAATGAAGTATTGCATTAAGATGTTTTTTTAAAAAGTATCAGGAAGGTAAAATTGGGCTGTTTCAGCCTTTCCTCCTGTTTCTTGGTTTCTCATATGTCAGTCTAACTGTGCTACCTAAAAACAACCACAATATCTCTGTGCCTGCAACAAGAAGCATTTATTTCCAGCTCACTGACCTGCAGTCATTTCGGGTGACCCTGACTAAGGTCTAGGTTTTGCTTGCTGCTGTGCTGAGCTAGGCTGGTGTCTGTGCTCTGAGCCCTGGTATGAAGCTGGGAGCTGAGGGCATCGTGGTGATGTCAGCGAGCCTTATGCAGGTTTCTGGTCTGCTCAACATGCCTCTCGTGATTCTGGGGCCAGTGGGTTATCTCTGCTCACAGAGATGGACCAAGAATCAATGGGGCAAGAAAAAGAAGCCAATGCTTTTAAGGGTCAGAATGGATACACACTTCTCACACGTTTTGGGCCAATCTATCCCATGTCTTGGCTAAACAGATCACTGACCAGAAAAGGAAATTACAGTTCTTTTTTGTCTGCCTCTAAGGCTGGGACCCCAGAAGGTGAGTGAAGGGTCCCCAGTCTTACCACTTCAACTGTGTGCCAGATGCTACTCTAGGATTTGGAAGTTGGAAGATACCAAATTCATACATCAAATACTGTGGGAGATGACCATCTAATTGGTGAGGCAAACAGATGTAAAAGAATAATAACTTTTAGAAGAGCAAATATCAATCCTTGATATAATCCTTATCAATCCTTGATTCTAAGTTTTTTTTCATTTATTAAATCATTGAATGCTGACAATTCTGTGAGGTAGGTCCTACTATTATCCCCCTCCGATTTTTTTTTTTAATAAATCAGATGAGAAACTGAATCAGAGAAATAATTTGCCCTACATCACACAGCCGTTAAGTAGGAGAGCCAGGATTTGAACTCAGGGAGTCTGGATCAGAGTCTGTGTGCTTGGTCACAATGATGTTGTTGTTGTTCAGTCACTAAGTCATGTCTGACTGTAGCACACCAGGCTTCACTGTCCTTCACCATCTGTCCTTCACCATCTCCCGGAGCCTGCTCAAACTCAAACTCATATCCACTGAGTCGGTGATGCTGTCTAACCCCATCTCAACCACTGTCATCCCCTTCTCCTGCCTTCAATCTTTCCCAGCATCAGTGTCTTTTCCACTGAGTCAGATCTTCACATCAGGTGCTCAAAATATTGGATATTTAGTATCAGTCCTTCCAGTGAATATTCAGAGTTGATTTCCTTTAGGATTGACTGGTTTGATCTCCTTGCTGTCCAAGGGACTCTCAAGAGTCACAATGAAAAGTCTGATAAACTTCTATCAAAATGTAAAGAGCTAAAAGACATTCAAACCTGTTGCTTTTGGAAACAGGGAGAGAGATAGCAGCTAACCGTCTACAGAAAATTTTCACGAAGAAACAGTCCTTGGACTGAGGTCAGGAAAGAAAGGATTTGCACATGTAGATAAGTAAGAGGACAGAAATTTCCATTAGAGAGTGGAATTCAGAGTTCGTTGTGTCAGGAGCTGAGATAACAGAGTCCTTTTACTTGGCAAGATGAACTGGTTTGTGATCCTTCAGCCTTACAGTCATTTATTAGAAGAAAGTTTCAAATGCTGGAGAACTGGAGAAAAAAAGAAACTAAAAAACATATAGATAATACTCAAGCACAGCAGTCCACCCATAAATGAATAATTGAATACATGCAGAAAATATTTTGCTCCTGTGGAAATTTGCCCAAATTCAGCCTGTTGTGTTATGGTTAGATGGGTCGTAGCCAAGGATGGGTCTTTGCCAACCATTTAGGTCCAATCGAATGCAAATTTATCTGTGATTGAGCAAAACAGAATACATAAAATAACCAAACCCATTAGGAGGTACTTTGAAGGGACTGAATCGTTAAAGAATACTGCTGAGTTGACAAAAAAGTAGAGAAAATCATCCGAAATGAGTTTCCACTTAGATAGAGATGAGCTAAATAATTTAGCTTAGTTTGAGGTGACTTCATTCATTCATTAATTTAACAAACATTTTTTAAAAAGTCTTTTGAGCAGTTACTCTGAATCAGGCTTCCTTCCAGCCTCTGGGTATGCAATGGCAAACAGAAAGACTAAGAGTTGCCTTCCTGGAACTCACATCTATCGAAGGACTGAACTAAATGAAGAGATACTCAGTTGGACACCCATCAATAAGTGGACTTGATTCCATATACAGATGTATGAAGCACACATCTTTCAAGGAGACCAGTTTCTTAAGTTGTTGGAAGAGAGATTACTTAATGTGAGAGCATCCTCTGTGCTTTGATTGTTTGAGGGTGGGAGTGGAAGTCCTTGCACTAAGCCTCATATTCACTCTATTCCTCTCTCCTTGGCTACATGGGATCTGGAGCACTCAGAAACCATTCACAAAACTACTTCACCAGATTTGACAGTCAACAAAATGGTCCTGCAGTTTGAGTGGGCCAGAGCATCTTTAATGGGATCCTTCTGCAAATTCTAGACTGACTGAGTGACAAAGAGTTAGGCAGACAGAACAGCATATCAGCTTTGTTTCTGAAGACTGTTTTGGCAAATCACCTGGCTTGCTCCTATTTTCCCTTCTGAACTGAACTTACCCACTCAAGCTGCACCAGGAACTCTGTGCCAGGAAGTAGGTCAGTGACAAAATTTATATTTCTTATTATAAATTGCAGTATCATTTTGATTATTTTGCTGTAGTTTTAACCTTCTTTGGCAGGTAAAGTGCAACTCAACTGTGACACAGGGTGATTCACAGAAGACAGGGCACTGGTCTACAAAAGGAGGGGCTATGGTCTGGTACCTTTGGCTAGTTCTCCCACTCAGGTCAAGAGTTTGGTTTTTTTCTTCTTTAAATTAATTTATTTATTTTAATTAGAGGCTAATTACAATATTGTGCTGGGTTTTGCCATACACTAATATGAATCAGACAGCATATTAATAAGCAGAGACATTACTTTGGCAACAAAGGTCCATCTAGTCAAGGTTATGGTTTTTCCGCTAGTCATGTATGGATGTGAGAGTTGGACTATAAGGAAAGCTGAGCACCTAAGAATTGATGCTTTTGAACTGTGGTGTTGGAGAAGGTTTTTGAGAGTCCCTTGGACTGCAAGGAGATCCAACCAGTCCATCCTAAAGGAGATCAGTCCTGAGTGTTCATTGGAAGGACTGATGTTGAAGCTGAAACTCCAATACTTTGGCCACCTGATGCAAAGAACTGACTCATTTGAAAAGACACTGATGCTGGGAAAGATTAAAGGTGAGAGGAGAAGGGGAAGCAGAGGATGAGATGGTTGGATGGCATCACTGACTCAATGGACATGAGTTTGGGTGGGCTCCGGGAGTTGGTGTTGGACAGGCAGGCCTGGTGTGCTGCAGTCCATCAGGTCGCAAAGCATCAGATATGACTGAGTGACTGAACTGAAGTGACATGAATCAGCCATGGGTGTACAAGTGTCCCCCATTCTGAACTCCCCTCCCATCTCCCTCCCCATCCCATCTCTCAGGGTTGTCCCAGTACACCGACTTTGAGTGCTCTGTTTCATGCATCGAACTTGGACTGGTGATCTATTTCACACATGGTAATATACATGTTTCAATGCTATTGTCTCAAATCATCCAACCCTCACCTTCTCCCAGGGTCCAAAAGTCTGTTCTTTACATCTGTGTCTCTTTTGCTGTCTCACATATAGGGTCATCATTACCATATTTCTAAATTCCATAATTATGCACTAATACACTGTATTGGTGTTTTTCTTTCTGACTTACCTCTATAATAGGCTCCAGTTTCATCCACCTTATTAGAACTGATTCAAATGTGTTCTTTTTAATAGCTGAGTAATATTCCATTGTATATATGTACCATAGCTTTCTTATCTATTTGTCTGCCGATGGACATCTAGGTTGCTTCCATGTCCTAAATGTTGTAAACAGTGCTGCGATGAAGATTGGGATACACATGTCTCTTTCAGTTCAGGTTTCCTCAGTGTGTATGATCACCAGTGGGATTGCTGGGTCATATGGCAGTTCTATTTCCAGTTTTATAAGGAATATCCATACTATTCTCCATAGTGGCTGTACTAGTTTGCATTCCCATCAACAGTGTAAGACAGTTCCCTTTTCTCTGTATCCTCTTCAGCATTTATTGTTTGTAGACTTTTTGATAGCCTCCATTCTGACTGGGTCAAGAGTTCTGAAAGTCCCTAGTTTATTATAGAGCTTTCCAAGTGGTGCTAGTGGTAAAGGACTGGCCTGCCAACGCAGGAGACTTAAGAAACGCAGGTTCCATCCCTGGTCCAGGAAGATCCCCTGGAGGAGAGCATGGCAACCCACTCCAGTATTCTTGCCTGGAAAATCTCATGGAAAGAGGAGCCTGGTGGAATACAATCCATAGAGTCACAAAGAGTCTGACGTGACTGAATCACCTCAGCATGCATGCACAGTTTATTATAAATTTGACCTCAGCTCTGTCCCAGGCTCTGAACACATGGTGATGAACAAGTTAGACCAGAGTCCTGTCCTCATGGAGGATTAGATTAGACCTAAATGGTTTTCTCTTGGATGCCTCCTCTTTCCTATTTGTAGGATTTGTAGGAAGTCATGCTGGCTAGAGCAGAAGACGGCATCAAGTGCATCAGCAACAAGGGGAACGATGGAGAGAAAGAAGAAGAAAGAACTAGCACATCAGTCTTAAATTGCTTCCCCACCAGATACACACCGTGAACTCCTGTTTTAACTACGAAGCTGCTCAGAGATGAACAACAAGAGCAACTGGCCAGCCAGGAAGAGCTATTGAAGTTAATGGTGATTCCCTGGGCTCAAAGGTAGGGCAATAAAGCAGGTTGCCAGCTGCTTCCTTCTCCGGAGGATGGGGCTGTATATCTTGGTTTTTATAAGGAAATTCTCTGGGACTCCAGGCCCCATAGTCTTGAGGTATTACTAATCCCTTCAGAGTGATTTCTTCCTTCTAAATGGCTCTCCACAGCTGTCCAGGACCATGCTCTCCAAACAAGAGCCACATGTGACTGAAAGCAGACAGCTCCCTGGCTAAGAGCACTAATGGGCTCAGGTGCGGGATGGCCCGTCCTCCCTAGCAATCTGGGTCCTTTCTAAAGGAGATGCCACCTGACATCCTGCCCGCTTGAGATATGTCACAGGAGGGCTTCAACCCACAGAAATCGAGGTTGGTGAAAAGGCCATCCTGTGGTTGAACAACTTTTGCAGAAAATGGTGTTACTGGAGCCAAAAAAGCATTGAGTTGTAACACACCTTCTTAAGCATCTGATCAATTTCTTAGGACTCAGAGACAATGCAAGAATGAATTTCCCTGACAGCCAGCTGATGGAGGGGTGGCCCTGAACAAAGCAGGGGAGAGCTGGCTATGGATATTCAGGCTCTCGCCAGAGTTTTTCTGGTTCCGAATGGGGATGACAATACTGACACACCAGGCGGGAGCAGAAAGGACTAAGTGTCAAATGGAAATGGTGACATCCTTGTGCCATCTTTGAGAACCTTCCTGAAAATGAGGTGTGTGGACTCTCAGCTGCTCTGGGAAGTGCCTAAGAAACTCCACAGTCAGGAGAGCCCAATGGCTCATGGCATCCACACCCTGTCTTTATTCCCCTACGGTCTCAGAGAAAGAGAGAGAGAGAGTAGAGGGGAAGAAAAGCTATTTCTCCACATCGGCAGGGTGTTGGCTCTCTGTTAGCAATGGAGGGGGGACCCCTCCTATTGTAATCTGCAGTCATTCATTCTGAGGAGTCATCATTTGCCTTTCTTCATTTCAGAGTTCATCCATCAATTTCCAAACAGAAAACTAGGGCTTACTAGTGGTTAGATTACATGGGATCACTAGCCCAACAAAGCCATTCCTGGAGTTGGGAAGGTAAGGACCAGATCCTCCCAGATGGATTCTGAGGTCTAAGGCAAGTTTCGTATCTATAACTTTCCCTCCGTTAAACCTTTCTCCTCTCCTTCCCCAGTCCTAACATGTGCCCTGCTGGTCTTATGGTTTGTAAGTGCCTTTCCCACAAGGCACTGTTCCTAGTGAACTGTTTGAGGTGCATTCTTTCATTCATTTTTCAATATATATTAATACTATATCTATATCTATATATCACATGCCAATCTTTATAATTAATTAAGATTAACTATAAATGCTTCAAGAATGTAATACAAAAGGTTTAGCAGTGTTGCATTTTGTTTGGCTTAATAAATAAAAAGAGCTTATTGAACAAATTCTAAGGTATTAATTGATGATTCTTTTAAGAATTATCATATTACACCGGAAATGTAAATTGGCACAGCCACTATGGAGAACAGTATGGAAATTTCTGAAAAAACTAAAAGCAGAGTTGCCATATAATCCAGCAGTCCTTCTGTTGATATATCTGGGCAAACCTATAATTTGAAAATATTCATGCATCCCTATGTTCATGGCAGCACTATTTACAATAGCCAAGACATGGAAGAAACCAACATAGGACCTAGAGATTATCATATTAAGTAAGGAAACTTAGAGAAAGACAAATATCATATGTCACTTACATGTGGAATCTAAAATATGACACAAATGAACTTATCTGCAAAACAGAAACAGACTCATAGACATAGGAAACAAACTTATGTAGTCAAAGGGGAGAAGGGGTGGGGAAGAAATAAATTAGGAGTGTGGGGTCAGCAGTTCTATCGCTGTTGTTGTTTAGTCACTAAACCATGGCAAATTCTTTGCAACCCCATGAACTGTCCATGGGATTTCCAAGGTAAGAATACTGGAATGGATTGCCATTTCTTTCTTCAGGGGATTTTCCCAACCCAGGGATCAAACCTACATCTCCTGCAATGGCAAGCAGATTCTTTATGGCTGAACCATCAGCATATATAAAATATTCAATAGATAAACAACAAGGTCCTACTGTATAGCACAGGTAACTATATTCAGTATCCTATAATAAGCCATAATGGAAAAAAATATTGTATATTTCATATATATATACATGTATAACTGAATCACTTTGCTGAACACCAAAAACTAACACAACATTGCAATCAACTCTACTTCAATTAAAAAACTAAATAACCCCTTCAAGAGTTAGGGGCATACCCTGTGCTAGTTCTCTTGAATCACCATGGTGTTTGATTTCATGGTTTCCAGGATTTCTGGGAATAACTACAGTACAGAAATGTTCTTGTTATAAATTTGATATCAAGAATACTAATTAATAAAAACACTCAGTCATTGGTATACCAAGAAACTAGTGCATATAGTCTATTGAGAATTGCTGTGCAACTTCAGTTTATGGAGTCCTCATTACCTTGCAAACACTGACCACTGATTCCTTTTCCTAAGTGGAGATTGGCTGACTTTGTGTCCAGTGGTGTCTACATTCAATCGTTGAGTCTGTGTCTGGGATGCTACAAAACACTTTTATCTCTTCCATAGCTGCATGATACTTCTTTCAGGAAAGTACAACAGTATCTTTCAAGTCAGGGTGTTTATTTCATTGATGCTGTTTGCATGAGATTCCATTTATCTACTATGAAAATTAACACCTGATTCTTAGTAAAGAATCTATCTTAGCAAAGAACTTCTCTTCTCTCTGGTTTATTCCCTTTCACATATTGTAGCCACAGTATTCACATACGACAAGTGTTGCATTAATTGTCTTTCCACAGAATATATAATGTACTTCTTCCCTTAGTCCTATGGGGTAGGTTTTATTACCCTTATTTTTCAGCTGGGAAAACAGAGACGGACAAGGATGAAGTCTCTTGCCCGAGGCTCAAGGATCAAAAGTGGCAGAGTTGGAACTGGAACCTAGATCCCCCAACTCCTCATCCAAACATGCTCAGCTACACCATGGTACCCTCTACAGCTTCCCCAGAGACAATATGGGGTTTTCCTGATGGCTCATGTGGTAAAGAATCTGCCTGCAATGCAGGAGACCTCGGTTCAATCCCTGGGTCGGGAAGATCCCCTGGAGACAGGAATGGCAACCCACTCCAGTATTCTTGCCTGGAGGATCCCATGAACAGAGGAGCCTGGTGGGCTACAGTCCATGGGGTCGCAAAGAGTCAGACACGACTGAGCAACAAACAGTGACAGAGACATTATGGAGACCTTCAGCTTCGTTTCCTGTGTGAGAGCCTACTCCCAGCATCGAGTGGTGGTATCTCCAGCTCCTGTTAAGTCATCTGTTGGGACAGTACAGGTATGAAGAGGTTTCTTGAAAGAATTCAAGGCTTGCTTGCTCTGTGTTGCTTTATTTGAAAATGATTTTTCTCTAGTAGTTGGCTTTCAAGTAGCACACTGGACTTATAACTTCTTGAGCTCAGAGATGCTCTCCTGAGGACACGTTCTTTATTTTAATTGAAGTCTTCATCACTGGCTGGCTTCCAAGTGGTCTACCAGATGTCTTTTTCTTTGCTAGAGCTGAAACAGATTATGATGTTCCAGTTCATTTTTCCAATTTGCTGTATTTTGCTGGCAGCCTGATTTCCTTAGCAAACCTCACTAGAGAGGCCAAAATCATGGATCAAGGCAGCAACAAGTGAGTCCTTAGAATGTGCTTTCTTAGATAATCTCAGGCAAATTACACACACTTATACACACACACACTCCCATCTTTTATTTTAATAATTAGACCTAGATTATCCTAAATTTTCACATACATGTAACTTTCCCAGGCTGTGCAGCCCTAAAATCAATCCTCAAGGAATTAACTAATCTCCCAACTGGGACTTTAAGAAATCTCCTTTCTCAGATATCTTTCAATTTATGCTTGGAGTCTTGGAAAAAAAATATCCACTGCCTTTCCCTATTATTTTTCTTCAGTCCTATCCTCTATGTTCTGAGATGCTTCATACTTTGAAATGGACTGTTTATACATTGCGTGTAGGTGCAGGGGAAGACCTTGAAGTTCATTCTACTCTTTGAAGTGCTACAGAGTTAAATCTTATGACTGCATCTATATCTCCTAGAACAGTTTCTAGTACTTAGTAGTGGCTACAAGAAAGTTTATTAAATCAACTGACTCATAGTCAAGCATCAGTTGGTTCACTCCAGCAATTCGGGGAATTTAGTCATTCCTTATTTTTGCTAACTTTCGAGTCTTCGTGACCTTTACCTCTAATTTAAGTGGTTCATGATGAGGGGTTTCATTTTACTTTCTGGTTTCATAGCGGAGCAAACTAATTAAACATCTAATAAAACAGATGGGAATCTGGGCTTTATAGGAATCTGGGAGGGTCCGATGGCCTCCTGGGACCTGTCACTGGAGTGAAGACTGGCAATCTCCATCTCTTAGACAAGTTTTGTTAGCCTCGGGTGACAGTGTTAACACAGTGCTAGGCTGCCTTCCCGACAAAATACAAACAAAACCAAACAGAAGAAAGACAATCAAACCAACCCCCCACTGCCCACTGGCTGACTAAAGCAGCAGGGTTGTCAAGTCGTAGAAGGGGCCAGAACAGGAGGAGGCAGCAGCTTCCTAACAAACTGTATTATTCGAACCATTTTACTTAGTGTGGAAAAAAGTCCCTCGTATGGAAGATTCACTTGGAAGTTCTGGGCAGATTAACTTTTGGTAAGAGTCACAACTAAAAACTTTATTGGGAATGCTACGTACACTCCAAAGACCAACAAGAGAATTTAAGTTAGATGTGATTAGTATGAAGAAAGTTACATTTATTGTACTCTTATGTATAATTGATCACATGAAAGGCCTTTTGTAACTATAAAAGAGACAGCCCATTAAATTGTTTTACCCTGAGGATTATACAAATTTGCAGATATCGAATTGGATCACCAACCTATTGGTTTCATAGCAATGGTAAATCATTAAGATGCTTATTTTTATTCATATATCTTTCTTGCTATTTATTATTAACCAAGTAGCCCCTCCCAGTTTTAGCTTTATTTTCAAGCATCTGAACCAATCATTCTGTCTCTCCATCATCAGCAAAGGATTAAACTGGTTGCTAAGAGCTCTATAGGTCACCTTGGAGGGATCGCAAAACAGAAGAAAAAAATATTTGGCAAGAACATCCCTTAAGTTATTTAGTCTTGGACAGAGAGTCTATCTATAGAGAAAGTCAGAGGCCATCTTATCTCTTGATTTGAGTAGGGAGGCCATGACTCCTTGGCATTGCTTTGTGCAAATGAGTTGAGCTCATTTCCAACCCTTCCATTATCCAGATAAGAATGTGCTCTGAGAGCTAAAGGTTAAGATATGAAGATTACCTGGCATGTGTGGGAGAAGCAAATTGGCCCTCATGCTTCTGTAGAAAAGGTTGTTGAGGTTGTTCCCCATTCCTTATTTATTTCAGACAGACAGCCTGCAGAAAAACACAAGCTCAGACTCCTCCTGTATATGTTGCAGGAGAGGACAGCTGCAAATCACAGCCGGTATCACAGAATGAGGCTGAATCCAATTTGTCACTGTCGGTTCTCTGGATTTAGACTTTTCATTTGAAGAAATGCACCTGGCAGATCTCAATCATTAGGAATAAAGGGAGTTGAAGTCTAGTGGCTGTTTTGAACTTCTCCCGTTAAGTGCCTCACGTTTGCTCCAAATCTCATAATAGGGACATAGTCTGGTATTTGGGGGGCGCTGCAGAAGCTCTGGGATGTCCTTGCTACCAAGGACATCTTCAGTATCTACGGATCCCTTTGTCCTCGAAGCATTCTATGCCTTAGGCTGATTTTTTGCATTGTACCAGATCAATTCCACTTCGAATTTTAACTGGAGAGGTCAAAAGGTGTGTGTGTATCTATAAATCCAGAGTTCTGTCAGCCTAGTGCAAATGGGTTGAAAGAGAGAGACAGAAACAGAAAGTCTGTGCTAAATAAATGGTATTCAATTTTAAATGAAGTCTCTCAATTAGCATTGAACATTTCTTTAAACAATCAAGATATTAAAGCTAGAAAGAAGTTAATGGGCCTATGGAGAAAGTAACTTCTAAAGATCATTTTGTGCTTGGGATGGTAATTGCTTTATGACATTTTGATGTCATTACAACATGAAATTAGGAGGGCAAAATGTTTCCAGAGTGTTTCTTTGGATACCCTGTTAGGAAGCTATTAAAAGGCAAGATTACACTGGCAAAATGAGTTCAGTGTGTGCCTTTGGATACCTGCTTTGCAAACGTCATGGACTGAGGCTACAATGCAAAATGATTACTGTGTGTGTCATCTACTCCAACGCTGTTATGTTCAAATTGCAGTGGAAGATTAAACTTGGAAGCAAGAATACAGAGATGTGGTGATGAGGTGGGGGAGGGGGGAATAGGTAGAGATTTGTCTCAATTACGACGTCAAAATGAAATGAAACAAGTCAACCTCCCCCTTGATCCAAGAACCAAGCACAGTCCAAGCAATGACGTTCATGAGACTTTCTACTATTTCTCACCATGATAACAACAAAGCCCTTTATTGAAAGATTAAAGCAGTTTTATCAAATAAGAAGTTGCAATACCATACAATTTAGGGTAATGAGGAAGGTCAGTTTATATCTGGAATTCTAAAACTGCACGAATGCAAGAAAGAAAAATTCTTTGGATAATCAAAATTCAAAACTCGAGAAGAAATATTGGTCTACCTCTCTGCTGTGCACCCAGAAATTAAAAATAATAATCACAAGAGACTAGGGACTTCTTTGGCAGTCCAGTGGTTAAGGCTTCTCCTTCCAATGCAGGGGATATGAGTTCAACCCCTGCTTGGGGAACTAAGATCCCATATGCCTTGCAGCTAAAAAAACAGAACATTAATAACAGAAGCAATGCTGTAACAAATTGAATAAAGACTTAAAAAGAAAAAAAAAAAAAGGGTCCATCTCAAAAAAAACAAGAAGAATCTACCCAAGGATCACTACCAGGCACACACCAATATTCTAAGTCTCCTTTTCCCCCAGATGTTGCCTCCTGCTGTGCAATCTTCACATCCAAAGAGGTGTTAAGAAGCAGAACATCTGGAATGGTCCATTATAGGATTTCATCCTCAGGGGAAAAGAGGGTTAACATAACGAATGTTCCTTGCTGTCAGTCCGTAAAGCCATGCACACTTTTCAGAGGTTTGCCAGTAAATCAGTGTGTTATAAAACACAACATACTGGAAAAATCTCCCAGCCTGTATCTACCATGCTCATCAGTGAGTTATCTGAACTTGAGGCTCTGTTTGGTGCTGTGCGTGTTGTGTATTTGTGCGGGCAGATATATGTGTGTGCCACAGTGCCTTCAAAACTGTGGTGGCTGTTGATATGGCTGTTACGGTAAGAAAATGTATAACTCGATTAGCCTGTACTCAAATGAAGGAATAAGAAATTGGTTGAGATTGATGTCTCCCATCACAAACACAGTGGGAAAGTTGGTTCTCAGAGGCCCCTGACAGCAGAGTGCCAATGGAACCATTAGGCAGCATGCCCACCCTCTCCTCTCATGGAGCCGCACACAGTCATCCCAAACCCACGCTTGCTGTCACAGTTATATGAGGAGGCATGGAAGCTGTATCATCAAGCAAAGGAAAGAAGGACCTAGGGACAGACTTCCTGGACAGTGGGCCCACGGTCTTCAGAGGACTGAAGACAGGTTGGCCTGAACATATTTTTCTGTCTTACTCGCTGACACCCCTACTTTTACCCAATTCTGTTTAGTTTTAAAACCAAATCATTGGGCTTTAGATTAGCTGAACATTAATTAGAATAAGGAAAGAGAAGGATTCCTCTTCAATTTCAATCCCATTACATAATTTGGTGCAGCTCTTTGCTTTAGGCTTATCAGGAGCTGTTTGGAGAGCCACTTCATTCTGGGGAAAGATTCCCATCAGAATCTATTCATGGGCTTTCTTCTGACCAAGTCAGCCCCTTCAGCCTTGCTCAGTGATGCTATTAAAACTCTCAAAGAGGTTTGAGTTTTGGTTTATTTGCTATTGATGTATTTTTATAAGCTCCTTAGAGAAAATGGTGCTATAACTGTTCAGAGTTATTATTAAGGTTATTATATGCATATGCACTGCCACTTATTTTTGAAGAGTAAATATTTGTGCTAATTATATCAGTGTCATCCACTGTGCTAATTATATCAATATCAACATGTTGATATTAATATAATTAATTAGCACAAAGATTTACTCTTCAAAAATACACGGCAGTGCCTCGGATTCATTTGCCGTGAGGGGGGAATGAGTGAAGCACAGTTCTATAACACTGTACTTAGGCTCTGATATGCAATCAGCTTTAATGATTACCTAATACTGTAGGTGGCCTTAGATGAGGAAAAAAATTTTTTCCAGAGTTCCCTGGGAATTGGATGCTAAGATGAAAAGCATCGGAGTAGCTTTCTTCCCACATTCTACTTGGTGATTAACCAACTATCCAAGTATAAAGCTGTTCCTCATTAACCCCGAAGACCCCAATGGAAAGGTAGGTGGAGTGAACAAAAGCGATGAAAAAAAAAAAAAGAGAGAGAAAATAATTCTCCAGAATTAACTGTTATTATTAAGCGATATTCAGCTTGTTACATTTTTAATGGGAAAACTACTCAGCAATGAGAATCAGAGAGGGGAGGGAAGAAAGCATCTGAGTCACAAACCACCAGAGCAGCGAACAGAATTTAATTTGAGCCTACTTGTTATAATGTAAGAAGTTCCTGGTAACTGTATTAATGACAGGGACATTACAATTACAGTTTACATTCATTTTCTGTACTCTGGATCAGACATGATGCTAAGTGATTTTTGTGTGTGTGTTATTGCATTTCATACATATAACCCTATGAAACACAATTATTATCTTTGTTTCATAGATGAGGAAACTGAGGCTTAAGAAGTATAAATAATTTGCACCGAACCCATAGAGGATGAGCTGGGGGAGGGGCAGTAGAGAAGCAGCCGGCTCTTAGTGCTCCCCACCCCCACCCCACCCTATCTCCACTGTCTTTCCAATGGAAATGTGAGCAACTACCCAGGAAGAGCTGGCCTGGCCCAAGGGTACTTGAGAGACAGCTCCTTGTACTTATTGTATTAGAACAGGATCAGAACAGCGCTTTAAAGCTACTTTCTCTCCAAGAAGACTATATTGGAGCTGCCTAGAAAGAACTATAAATCTCAACCACATCTTGACAGGAAATTAGCAAAAGGAAGGCTTAAGTACAACCAATGCGATTTCTCCTGGATTCATAAGCCAATAAACGGAAAGCAGTTTTTTGAAACAGATATCAGGAGATAATGAAAATGTCAAACCTCTAAATTTTTGTTAACCAGTTCCTGATGAGAGGCCAATTTAGAAAAATAGCTTTTTGGAATCAGATCTTTGGGATACCCTAGTCCTGATACTAACGGGAAAGATAGAAACCCAGAGTCTGGTGACATGCTAAGGCTGAATATTCCAGAAGAGCAGAGGAAAAGAGCCAGAGCTTTGGCACCCCCATTTCTGTGCTCTTTCTGCCATGCCCCTTGGCTTCTCCTTGCCTTCCTCAGCAGGGTTGGCCCAATGTGCAAAAACTCTCCTCCAAATTTATGAGTAAACCTCAGTAATGCTCCAGTGTTCTTAAACCAAATAACAAAGACATTAAGAGATGTATCTAAATGCAAGAAGCACTACTCTTGCCATTTATTCAAATATCTGCTTGACCATCATTTTCTAAATCTTTGAAAGAGCCATCTGTTCTCTTAGACAGCTCCCTAAGTGGAAAAATAAAAAGAAGAATAAGACATGGTTCTGTGTGAATGGTTCCACCTTTGCTCGTGATGATACTTTTTGCCTTTTAAAAATTTTTAATACTGCTTCTTGCCATTTCAGCTAGCTTTGAATCAGAGAGACAGCCCCAGAGATGGCAGAAACACAGGGAGACAGAAGGAAGAAAGACATGGAGAAACAGCGGACTTGCCCATTTTTGCTCATTTGTAGCCTCTTTCTTGGTTCTCCCAGGTTGGTATAATACTTGGTGCGTGAGTTCATTGCCTGTGGGTAGTGTCCCTTCTGTAGAAATTTAACCCCTTCTAATTCTCAAAGAGATGCGAATACCAGACCATCTGACCTGTCTCTTGAGAAACCTGTATGCAGGTCAGGAAACAACAGTTAGAACTGGACATGGAACAACAGACTGGTTCCAAATAGGAAAAGGAGTACATCAAGGCTGTATATTGTCACCCTGCTTATTTAACTTCTATGCAGAGTACATCATGAGAGACGCTGGGGCTGGAAGAAGCACAAGCTGGAATGAAGAGTGCCAGGAGAAATATCAATAACCTCAGATATGCAGATGACACACCCTTATGGCAGAAAGTGAAGAGGAACTAAAAAGCCTCTTGCTGAAAGTGAAAGAGGAGAGTGAAAAAGTTGGCTTAAACCTCAACATTCAGAAAACTAAGATCATGGCATCCAGTCCCATCACTTCATGGGAAATAGATGGGGAAACAGTGGGAAAGTGTCAGACTTTATTTTGGGGGGCTCTAAAATCATTGCAGATGGTGACTGCAGCCATGAAATCAAAAGACACCTACTCCTTGGAAGGAAAGTTATGGCCAACCCAGATAGCATATTGAAAAGCAGAGACATTACTTTGCCAACAAAGGTCTGTCTAGTCAAGGCTACGGTTTCTCCAGTAGTCATGTATGGATGTGAGAGTTGGACAGTGAAAAAGTCTGAGTGCCGAAGAATTGATGCTTTGAATTGTGGTGTTGGAGAAGACACTTGAGAGTCCCTTGGACTGCAAGGAGATCCAACCAGTCCATCCTAAAGGAGATCAGTCCTGGGTGATCATTGGAAGGACTGATGTTGAAGCTGAAACTCCAATACTTTGGCCACCTCATGCGAAGAACTGACTCATTGGAAAAGACCCTGATGTTGGGAAGGATTGGGGGCAGAAGGAGAAGGGGACAACAAAGGATGAGATGGCTGGATGGCATCACTGACTCAATGGACATGGATTTGAATGGACTCCGGAAGTTGGTGATGGACAGGGAGGCCTGGCATGCTGCTCTTCATGGGGTCGCAAAGAGTCAGACACGACTGAGCGACTGAACTGAACTGAATTTAGTGTGATACAATCCCTTTCTTCTCATGTGGCCCCATCTCCAAGTGGCTTTCGTTTTCTTTTCTCAGATTGTCACAATAGACATCTCAGGTCTTCTGTGTCCTCTCTCCCATTTTCCTGTCTGAAACCTTCCCCCCAACGCTGTCCAGGGTCTGATATTTAAGAACAGTTCTGTTAGCTCTGCCAGTGTCTCTCCACCTCCCCAAATCTGCTTACTTTTCCTTATTTCACGACCCGGGTCTCTATATTAGAGGACACTGCCTTCAATAAGACCCTCATAAGCATTATAATACACTGAATGTATGGGTTTGGTTTGTCCCCAAGGAGTTAACAGTACTCATGGTCACCCTCAAAGGCAGCATTTAAAGTGATTTTCATCTCCCAGGAACTCCTGAATTAGATGAGGCCCCGAGACAGTATTGAAAACAAGGTTTTGCTGGCCAGGTAGCTAAATGCATTAATTAAGCTCCAGGCGCTTTGTTTCAGGAGAAGGGCGCAGACAAATTTATCACTTCCTTTGATTCACTTGGACCAGTTTTTTTTCCTTCTCCTTTTTTTCAAAAGCTAGAGTCCACGACATACTTTTTTTTTGGAAGGCAGACACTTCAAAGAGGTACATTCTTCTGGTCAAAAATGTTCCGTTTTATGCCTTTCACTGTTACAATGTCTTTAATTCTGGCCTACAGAGAAGCCCTCCGGAGCCTTCACTGACCCAACGTTTTCTTTTTCTTCCTGCGTCTTTCTTGTCACTGAATTCCTCTGGAACCAATTCCACTCTTTCTCTGCCCTGGGTCTGTGGAAACCCTCCCTCATACCTGCCTCCACCTGTTTGTTCCTAATTCAAGTCTTCTTTTCCTCACAGCAGGTCCTGGTCTTCTGCTTGGCATCTTGGATATGTATATGTATGGCTGATTCATGTTGATGTTTGGCAGAAATCAACACAATACTGTAAAGCAATTACCCTTCAGTTAAAACAAATACATTAAAAAAAGAATGAAATGTGCTTTAAAAAGCACTTCTCTCGAGTGTCCTATGCCCTGCAGTGCAGCATAGCTAGGTTCCCACAGCATCCATCTTCTGCCTCCCCATCACACTCTGAGGGTCCTCCTTCACCTCCCCACCCCCAACCCCTGCCACCTGCTCCCTCTCTTTTCTTTTTATTTCCCTTCTTCTGTACACTCCTCCTTACTCTCCATTTCCCTGCCCTCACCATCTCTTTTTTTTTTCCCTCTCTTCTTCCCTCCTTCTGAGAGTGGGGGTCTTGAGAGTTCAGTCTTTTTTTTTTTTTTTTACAGCCACAAAATGATCAGACTAGGATTTGAACACCAAACCAAGAGACTCAAAGGCTTTGCTTTTTCCATTTTTGGAAAAAGCTGATGCACTAATGTTTATAAGACTTGAATATTTGATAAACAATTAAATTTCAGACATCCCCAGAGAAAATCATGCCCCCTCCCTCTTATGTCAAGGGTCCATTTCATAAGTGAACCAGAAGTGTTAGTCTGAGCTCAGAGGATCTTCTGGTTTCATTGAAACCTATAGGGATCAGAATTAGAATGTGAGTCTCAGAATACATATCCTCATTACAAGGATAATAACAACTACCTCCTAAGTGTGGTGGTGATAAAGAAATTAGACAATGTACCTAAAGCCCAGCATGGTTTTCTTACACATAAGAGTTCTAAAAATTGAACTGCTGTATGTCCCTGCAATTTCACTCCTGGCTATATATCCAAAACCCCAAAGGCACTAATTCAAAAAGATACATGCACCTCAATATTCATAACAGCATTATTTGTACTTGCCAAGATATGGAAGCAACCTAAGTGTCCATCGACAGATAGAAAGATGAAGAAGATGTAGAACACACACACACACACTGGAATACTACTCAGCAATAAAAAAGAATGAAATTTTGCCATTTGCAGCAATACGGATGGAGGGAATATTGCTAAGGGCCTTGGAGGGCATTATGCTAAGTGATATAAGTTAGACAAAGAAAGATAAAGACTGTATAATATCACTTATATGTGAAATCTGAAAAATACAACAAACTAGTGAATATAACAAAAGAGAAACAGATTCACAAATATAGAGAACAAGCTGGTGGTAACCAATGGAGGAAGTGAAGGCAGGAAGGGAACTAGAAGGGTACAGCATTAAGAAGTACAAACCATTATGTATAAAATAAGCTATATGTTGCACAACCCAGGAAATATAGCCAATATTTTACACTAACTATAATATTTTATAGTAACTAGAATAATGTTTAAAATTGTGAATCACTACACTCACTGTATACTTACAACATATATAACATTGTACCATCAACTATACTTCAATAAAAGAAAAAATTCAATTAAATTTTAAAAGTTACCATATACATATTGTAAAACTATTATGGCCAAGCTCTGTGCTAGGTACTCAAATGATCAGCCCTTCGTTTAGACTAGCAGAGAGAAAAGAGGTCACCTACAGCCTCAGTTATAGTCTATGAAGTAATCTATCTTAACCCCCTCTAAATATTCATGGGAGATGCCTTTCAGCATAAGTAACTGAAGGCAAAGGGGATATTTTAGGGCTAGAATCTTCCCATGCCTCACAAATAATGCTTATAGGCAGTTACCAAAGGGACCCCGCTCATAATATCCTTTCCTGGAAAAACATCCAACGTTGGACCATTTCCACAAATAGGACCAGGAAAATTCCCATGGTGCTGAAGCACTTGTTTCCAGGGGGTTAGTGGGTCAACAACTGCTCCCTTTTCCCAGTGGAAAAGTTCAAGTTCTCCCACAGGCCACAGGGGTAAAGGAGGGCTGCCGGGGTGTGTGGGAAAGAGCACAGGATTGGATGGGAAGCCAGCACTACCCCCAGCCTGGGGAGGTCCTGGGAAAACCACTTCACCTGCCTGGTCAGTTGAGTCATTCATGGTCTTATGCCGCAGAATCACCTGGAAAAAAAAATTTTTTTAATTGCCTATACCCAGGCCCCTCTCTAGAGTTTCTGATTCAGTTACACTGAAGTGGAACCTGGGCACCGGTAATTTTAGAAAGCTTGTCTTGTGTTTTGACTCTTCAACAAGAGTTGAAACCACTTGGAGAGCCTAAATTCCACAACATAGATTCATTTAGAGCTGTTTGTGGGTCTCCAAATATTTATAGGATTTGAAACTAAACCTGAGCCAAGATACTGGGTTTTAAAGGGCTATTCTTTATCATAAGCCACGTGTCAACATTTCGGTGAAGAGCTAGCACTGATTTGTGAATCTGACAAACCATTCTTGAGTATCTAATATGTGTAAGGTGCCTGAAGATGCCCGCAAGCAGCATGGTGCATATGGGCTAGGTTCACTCAGAAAAGCGAACGTCCCTCCTCATCCCGTCCACTTCACCCTCCGGGAAATGATCAGAACACTCGAATAATTTCCATCTGGAAGAGCCACTGGGGAGAAGGGCTTTGCTGCTGCAGCAGACAAGAAATTTGGCCGCTCTCCCTGTCCTTGCTGATCACTGCCCAGAACTGGGTGAGAAACATCCCCATTTTCACCCTCTATCCTTTCTGCTCCAAATCCCCCCACACATTCAGAAGGTGATGGGAGCCACAGTCAGAGAGGAGTGGAGGAAGACCAAACTAGAAACTGATTATCCACTTTGGTGTTGGCAAGCTGAGGCACTCAAAAGATTTGAATCTGACTAAGAGGTAACATTGGATTTTTTTTCAGAGGTTTAATCTAGTGCCTCTGAAATCCAAATATTTATTCATAGCTCAACTTTCACATCTGTACATGACTATTGGAAAAACCATAGCTTTGACTATACGGACCTTTGTCAGCAAAGTGATGTCTCTGCTTTTTAATACACTGTCTAGGTTTGTCACAGCTTTTACTTTCAAGTTGTGGTACTAGAGAAGACTCTTGAGAGTCCCTTGGACAGCAAGATCAAATCAGTCAATCCTAAAGGGAACCAACCCTGAATATTCAATGTAGTCCACTGGAGAAGGGAATGGCAAACCACTTCAGCATTCTTGCCTTGAGAACCCCATGATGTTGAAGCTAAAACTCCAATACTTTGGCCACCTCATAGAAAGAGTTGACTCATTGGAACAGACCCTGATGCTGAGAAAAACTGGGGGCAGGGGGAGAAGGGGACAACAGAGAATGAGATGGCTGGATGACATCACTGACTCCATGGACATGAGTTTGGGTAAACTCTGGGAGTTGGTGATGAACAGGGAGGCCTGGTGTGCTGTGATTCATGGGGTCAAAAAGAGTCAGACAAGACAGAGCGACTGAACTGAACTGATACATTCAAAGGACTGATCTGAAGCTGAAGCTCCAATACTTTGGCTACCTAATGCAAAGAACTGACTCATTGGAAAAGATGCTGATGCTAGGCAAGATTGAGGGCAGGAGGAGCAGGGGGTGACAGAGGATGAGATGGTTAGATGGCATCATTGATTCAATGGACATGAGTTTGAGCAAACTCCAGGAGATAGTGAAGGACAGGGAAGCCTGGCATGCTGCATTTCATGGGGTCACAAAGAGTTGAACACAATTTAGAGACTGGACAACAACATCCATGGCCCACCTCTTTCCAGAAAAGATCTGAGGCAAAGGATTAAAATATGGCTCAATACCAAGGCAGATTTCCTTCAAATAGAGTCCAGGTTGATGCCAATCTTATCTAGAAGAGCAGCTTCTTGTTTCCTTCTGATAAGTATCTGTCCTTTTCTAGACACTCTGCCTAGGTTGCTAATTTCCCTTTCAGGTACTCTCTCAAGCAAACAGGTATTTCTGAGTGCCATTGGACACCATGGTGAGAGAGCTGCTTACATTGTTGAAACCAGGAAGAGGAGTACAGGGCGAAATAAGAAACATGGACACAGAGCAGGGTATCCACGAGGAGGGAAGAAGTCTAGAATACCGCCCCATCCTTATACCCCAGGATAAACAGGCTCCCCTTGGCAAATTAACTCCAACTGACAGTAACAAATTTCAAACACTGCTTTTCCATGAAAACAAACACAGATATATTAAGTAAAATGCAGAAGTCACACAAACCACTATGACAAATCCCAACACTTCAAATGCATTTCTTGCTTGTAGGGGGCCACTTACTGACACACCTCCAAACTCTTATTCCGATCATCATCCACTCTGCTCTGCTAGGAGGGGTACTTTGATGGAGAAGTGTGGCAAGCACTGGAAAAGTCTTAATTACCTCATCTGATGGATGAGGAATCTGCAATCCAGAGAGGTCTGTGTCTTGTTTAAACACTCATGGCTGGTCAGGGGTGACCCAGAGACCAGAACGCGCGTCTTGGGTTTCATATCTCAGTGCTGTTAAGGGAATGTCACAAAGGAAAGCTGAGGGGAAATAAACTTTTCATTATGAACTTGAATGGGAGCTCTGGAATTGGAGTAAGGAAATGTATGCTCGAGCCCCTTCTCTGTCACCTGAAGCTCTGTGGCCTTGAGTACATCAGCTCCCCTCATGGTTCTGGGACCAGCAGCTTCGGGAGAGGATGTAGATGAGCACTAAATACCTCCAGGATCCTCGTTCTGTGCTTGGCAGCTGTCTGTATTTGATTGCCCCCATGATGTCTGAAAATGATCACTCTGGTGCTGATTTGAATAACAAAGTCAATACTGACTTGACTTCCCTGTGGTTAGCAATGTGTAGGAACTTCAACCTTGTTTGTGTGTTGATCTTATTTGAATATCTAGATTAATCACTCCCTGAGAACAAAATGCATCACTTGTATTCCTTTGTATTTCCAACAGTAGTCATGAAAATTTGCTCCATGAATGAATTCTTGGCCTTGCTGACCCTCTAAGGGAAGGATAAAGAGGACCCAACAGGAATACCACTTTATCAATTCATTAACATAGAACTACTTCAATTCTGGTACACCTAAACCATTTATACTTCAGAATGATAGCTAAAAATCATTTGGAGGCATTTATCTAAACAATGGATGAGGGAGATGGAGAAGACTTGAGACATATTAGGAAAAGAGCACTTTCTGAAAGACTAGAAAATTTCCAGGAAAACACTCCCAAAATACTTCCTATATTTCATAATGTCCATTTTTGTTATACTTTTTAATGTACTTTTTTCCATCTCTACCCATAAATGAATAAATGATGCCTTTTCATTGAGTTTTTCTACCACCTCAGGAAAATTCTTTTGGGAGGGGAACTAAGATGGCGGAGGAATAGGACGGGGAGAACACTCTCTCCCCAATAAATATACCAAAAGAACTTTTAAAGGCTGAGCAAACTCCAAAAAACAGGAACTGAATGCTGGCAGAGGACATCGGGCATCTAGAGGGGCGACCCATTGCCGACGTGAGGAGGTAGGACAAAAGAAAGAAAAGAAAAAAAAAAGTAGAGGGAGAGACAAAGAGCTGGGGACAGGTTCCGTCCCAGAAGGGGAGTCTGGAATAAAGAGGAAAAAAAAAAAAGAGGAGAAAGGTTTCCGAATACCAGGGAGCATTCTCTCTGGCAGATCTGCGGTGGATCTTGGAGAGCAATATAGCTGAGAGTAAAAGCAGATTAATAGCTAAGCCCTGCAAGGTTCGTCTCTGGCTACAAGGAAGCGGACTGCTCCTGCTCAGGGAGGGGCGGGCCGCGGGCTCAGGGAACGGAGCAGCCTGAGGGACCTAACCTTCCAGGAAAAGCTCCCTCTCCCCCCCAGGCCCGTGCACAGAACAAAGGGCGGTGCGGAGTCCACAGAGAGGCAGCCAGCCGGGTGGAGCTGGGCAGCTGTGGGCTGCGGACCGGCCCAGCCCCCGCCCGAGAGCAGTGGGCATAACCCAGCCCCGGGGAGGCTAACCAAGACTTCTGGGGATTCTGGACGGATCGGTGCTGTACACACCTTAGAAGGAGTGCTCAGCTGCACGCCGAGAAAACCGAGTGGCCGG
>ML662445.1:29376342-29397199 GCA_007570785.1 Antilocapra americana
AAGCAATTCTACTCAGATGGAGGAAACTGGAGCCCATTATCCAGAGTGAAGTAAGCCAGAAGCAAAAACAACAATACAGTATATTAACGCATATATATGGAATTTAGAAAGACGGTAACGAGAACCCAACATGGGAGACAACAAAAGGAACGCAGATGTATAGAATAGACTCGTGGACTTTGTGGATGAGGGTAAGTGTGGGATGATATGGGAGAAGGGCATTGAAGCATGTTAATTGTCATGTGTCTAATCGATCGCCAGCCGAGGATTGATGCTCGGGACTGGTGCAATGAGATTTCCCGGGGGGGAGGGAGGAGGGAGCGGGGTTCTGGAGGGGAAGCATATGTAAACTCATGGTGATATCATGACAATGTATGGCAAAAACAATAAAAAAAAAAGAAGAAGAAAATTCTTTTGAAGAAGATTTAAATAGTCAATAAATAAAAAGCTCTGCTCCTGTGGTAAATCTGACCCCAATCTTGTTGCTGTGTTTTCCCACTGACATTGTTCCATCCTACAGAAATCTGTCCTATTGCACTCAGCTGCTTTCTTCCCTTCCCTGTTTGGTGGATCAGGAATAAAACCGTTCATCTAGCATTTTGCACATTCTTCTTTCCAAAGACTGAAAGAGGAGGGGGCTTACTGAATGTATCCCTTTAAAGAACATAAAGGCTTCACTTGGCGTTTCTACTCTTTGAACTCAAGGTCACAGACATGCAGAGTTTGACTGGAAGCAACAGCTTTCTGAGTGGAACAAAATGCCTCTTATGCTACTTTGAGCCCCTCCTTGCTCAGCCCTCGATTTTGAGCCCAGTGCATTCAGTGATGTCTGAGAGCCCCAAACCTCTCCTCCCAGCCAGATCAGTCCTGAACAGATCACACCATCTTTTGAATCAAGATGGAAAAAACTCCTATTGGAACTCTGAGACTCCTCTCTCTACACTCTCAACCTCCTCTATGTCCTGTCAGACACACTCTGACTGCAGAAGATTCAGTTTAGCTCCTTGCCCCTGCACATGTGCAAAGGTCTTCTAAATTCTTTATCTTCTAGGAACAAACTTGACATTCCAAAAAAGAGGGGGGCCACCTTCCTGCTGAAGACATGCTTAGGAAGCTGTCTCCCAAGTTTCAGAAGAGTTCAGGAGCCACTAGGGAAACACCACCACAGAGGAGAGAAGGGCACCAGACTCTGTGGTGTTCAAACCCCTGGGTTGAGTCAGTGGATGGGGCTCTCAGCCAATGCCAGATGAACGGGAGTTTTGTGACAGTGACGTCTGCCAACTAAAACACAGTAATCTTGCCAGTTCATTGCCTTGATGCTGAACTCCAGGCAGGAGAACCATTGCTCTGGGTCTGTATGTCTGACTCGTAAACACTCTTGACTGAGAATGGGGCTTCTGATAACATGGAGCAGCAGGACAGCTACTAGACAGTGCAAGTGGACCCCAAGTCATTCCCACTTGACATTGGAATGACCTATTGCAATTTTATGGAATATGTCCTTGATTCCTGAAATCCCCCAGGTTTTAGACTAAATGACAATTTCGAGCTCTGAATAACTTTAGGAGAGACTAGAGTGCTGTCCACTGTCCCTGCAGGATGCCCCCTTGACTCCCTTCCTGAGAAAAGATTCAAAGCACCAACCTCATTACCCTGGCTTTGGGAGGTTCATGGCTCCCAAAGGCACGGATCCTATTAGGGATCTGAGCTTCAAAGGCCCTCCTATTCATGCCCCTCCTGACTCAAGTTAACTAGGGTTTCATTAACCTCAGCAAATGGGTTAATTAAATTTGGTTAATTAGATTGGGTTAAAATGGGTAAATTAAACTGATTTTCCCAGTAACTCTTCCCACCATACTAGATCGTGGAGTAAGAAGGCAATGCCTGTGAGTCTCCATCATGTTAGAAAACGGGGGTTTTCCACAGAGGCAGACACAGATCTGAAATGAGATCGGCTGATTCTCCAAGTGGGCGCTTGAGGAGTCATGGACTCAAACGACCCATGGCTCCCAAATCCATCCTCTGAAAATGTGCCCTTGTATGTCTTTAATGATGTCACGTAAAGCATTGCTAACTAAAATAAGAGTCTGTCTGCAAACAGGGTGGCTTCCAAATGCTACTTCAGCTAACGTCTGCACACCCATTCAGCAAGAGGCTTACTGACCACCCTTGCCCTGCCCAACCTTTCAGAGCAGACTGCGGCTGCTGCGTGTGCCAATTTGAAGCTCACGTTTTAAGCAGCGCTAATTGGAAGTGAACATCTTATAAATAATCCATGGCCACAGTCTTTGACGTGCATATACAGTCAGCAAACCAAGCCCAGCAGATTATATTCAGAGTGGCTTGAGAGGAAGGCCTGTGACATCTGTGGCCTCTCAGGGCCCGTGCAGATGTGGAAGGTCAGTGTCCGCGGGGACAGGGTCCTCCCTGCCTCCTTCAATTATACTTCCTGTCCTGTGAGGTCGTGGTCTAATAAAATATGTAGAATTCAGGGGGTAGCTCTCTACTGTTTTTTCTGGAAAAAGTGAATGGGAAAAGAGGAAAAAAAATAAAAAGAACTTGGCTTGCATGTTTTTTGGGGGGGCCAAAGCAGGTCTGAGTAATTGGAACCAATTAACTTAAGTGAAAATTTCTGAAGCTGTATTTCATTGGAGTGTGTGGCATTTTCAGGAGAAGGCTGTAATTAGGCTGCTTGGAAAAATAATTGGTGGTTTGGAGCCACACAGATGTACAGTACCCCTGAAAAGAGATGCATTTTCTGAGAGTGATAGGAAATGTGGTGATTCTTAGGACCCATTCCCCAAATTCCTTCTGTACTTATTTTGTCTCTTGCATCTGTTCTTTCCAAACCACAGGAGCTCAGCATAGTTCTGCAGTGCTGTTTGGGGAGCGGGGTGGGGGAGCTGGAGCTGAATTTTCCATATTCATGCCCTCAAATAGACCCTCAGCAGTCCCCTGTGGGAGGGAAGCAGAAATTCAAGCCCAGTACAATAACATACGCTTCTGGGGGCTCCATGCTCCTCAAATCTATTTTTAAAAGCATGCTTTAGTAAATTATATATAACATATAGCACATCGTGAATGTATGTGTACAAAATGATGAAATGGAATCACTGTGGGTTGGGAAAGTCATTCAGTCCCTTCCTTCATCCACGTTAACATCAGGGTGAGCCATGTAGCCTTGCCTCGGATGGGACCCCTCTGGTGTGTGGGTCACTGCTGTTTGTCTCCTAGAGGTTCTTTTATTTTTTTCCCCAGGGCTACTGGGCACCTGGAGACCACCACACTGGTCTAACAGATGCCTCATCTGCATTCTTCTACACTGAGAAGCTGCAGGCATTTAAAAGAGTCTTGGTCAATCCATTCCACTGTACTACTATCCTGGTGAAACCCTGGGTCTGATTTCTTCCCTCCACGTGGGACAGTCTGAAACTGAATTTTCAAAGTCACACTGGAGTTTGTAACAAAGCAGGAAAAAAAAATCAGAAAACAAAACAAACAACAAAAACCCAAAAAGCTATTTGATGCCTGGTTCCCCAGCACCCCATAGGAAGGAAAGTGTATGCCTCTCCCAGCCACTGGGTTTGTTGCATCTTCTGAGGTTCTGGCAGGTTCACCTGCAGAACCATTTGTTCTCCTCGTCCCATCCCCAGTGGCAATCTGCATCCACCGTGGCTCACCCAAGCCATGGGAACAGAAATAATGGAGCAAAATGAGACTTTCATGTTTGGAGAAATTTCGTTTGTGGAGAACTGATTGAGGAGGCTGCAAAAAAACTGACGTCTACCCAGACTCATTGGTGAGCTGGAAAATTATATCCTCTCAAAGCCTAGAAACTCCCAACGCATGCATGCAAAGTCGCCTCAGCCGTGTCTGACTCTGTGCAACCCTACAGACAGCAGCCCACCAGGCTCCTCTGTCCGTGCAATTCTCTAGGCAAGAATACTGGATTGGGTTGCCATTTCCTTCTCCAGAAACTCCCAAAGCAGAGTCCAAACTGAAAACTCAGCCTAAGCTGACAGAAATGTTGGAAGGAGAGAGGCATCCCCAGCCTCCCATCTTGCACAAATGGCTTCAAAGAAGATGAAGAAAGGACTATGCAGGAGAGAGGGAACCTGACAGACAAGTCTGGGCTGATGAAGAGGCTGTAGGGCGGCCGCACCATTTAGGTTCAGCTTCCTCGACTTGGACCATCCAGAAACCACGCAGATCCAGCTTCAACAGCCACAAGCCATGGAAACAAAGCAGGCAAACCAAGCAGGCAGTGGGCCTGAGCTCAGCAAGGTGATCAACATTGGTTTGCTATCCTCTGCACAATAAAATACCATAAGGCAAGAAGATGAAGTAAAAGAAAACGTATGCATTTTGAAGCCCAATGAAATACTCTGGGCTAAGCTCCAGAGTATATCCCTAAATTCTTTTTTTTTTTTTTTTAAGCAGGGGGAGAAGAGGGTAAATTTCATTAGCTAAAATCTTCTAAAGCATCATTTCTAGTCCACTTTTAAAAATGAAGAACTTGCCTTTTAACAATAAATCTGCATTTCATCATCAAGATGGAACATGACATCCTTGGCTTGGTTACTCTCCCGAGAAGCAGGCCCTTGTTTGTACAGTGTGGTTAGAATGGAGACAAAGACTACACCAAATTTATTTCAGACACAAGAAAGCGGTTGCATACAAACGTATGAAACCTGGAGCCAAGAACAATGCAGCTTCTATTCCAAGTGGTCCAAATACGGAGTTTCATTATTCTATTGTTTCCAATCACAGTTTCAAAGAAAAGACAAGTCACCAATATAAGAAATATTTTAGAATGACTGAAAAACATATTATCAATATCATCAACATTTAAATAACATAGGCCTGGTATGTCAGAGACATTGTTAGGAGTAGTTATGTCAAAAGCAAGCTAAAATAACAGACAATGGGAAGGATTTCAATATGGTAAGCTAATATCATGCTTCAAAACATAATGCCTTTGAAACTACTAAAGAAATATTATTTATAGCCTGATTTTATAGTGCCTTTTCCAAATTGCAAGTGAAAGAAGCTTTGCTACTGCAAACAATCACTAAAGCCAAACTGAAGTGGCTGAGACTGATTGAAGAACACCCCAGACACGTGTGTGGTCATAACATAATTATAATCAGCTCCATTCACGACAACTCATCTTGAGCCCATCACTCCTGTGGAAGGTACTAAATTTGTACTCAAGAAGGAAAACTTCAAGAACATAGCCTTCTGCACGTGTTCCTTCCACCAGCACTAAGATATGATGAGAAGAGAAATGGGACGATTGTTTGTAATTGGAGCTGGATCTTGTCTCATGAATTATCCAGAAAATAGAGGCAAGGTATCAGTGGTGAGACCTGTCCCCTGCCTGGCACCCGTGAGCATGTATTCCCCACTCCTTTTGTACCGAGGAGGGTTTTTAAGTCAAGGCAGTTAGAGTGGTTGCTTATGCTTTACATACTCTTTTCTCTCCTGTTTTCTGAGGCTTCCTTGGAGCTTCTGTAGAGGTGACAGAAGACAGAGACTGGACCCCCAGGTGGCATCACAGTACAATCTCACCTTACCCCCAAAATCATATAAGAACATGATGGGAAGAACATGAGCCCTTTATTATATTAAGGAACTAGAACTGTAGGGTTCATTTTAATAGCATCACTTATCCAAATACAGTATCCTCACCCTGAATCAATGAGATAATTAATTTAAATAGCCTCTTTGCCTAAAACTGTGGAAAGAGCCTGAGCAATAATGAGTCCAAGTCAAGGGATATTTGTCGAGAGCTACTCAACCCAGCTGAAGGTGTCAACCTTCTCCTCAGTTATCGCCAGTCTGCTCATCATATTCTCTAGTAGAGTAAAAGAATCTGCCTGCCAATGCAGGAGACATAAGAGATGCAGGTTCGATCCCTGGGTCAGGAAGATCCCCTGGAGGAGGGCTTGGCAACCCACTCCAGTATTCTTGCCTGGAGAATCCCATGGACAGAAGAGCCTGGTGGGCTACAATTCATAGGGTCCCACAGATTTGGACATGACTGAAGTGACTTAGCAAACATGAAGAGTAACATTACACGAGCAATCTGAGCACAAGACAATCCACATAACTACATCAAAGTAAGTCTTTGATTTCTCTACAAACAAATAGGGTGTGCATGTGTACAAATGCAGGTGTGTATGTGTACCTGAATATATGCTTTTTAGTGACAACAGAAAGCATCTTTGCTTCGGGATGAAGTTCATACTTCCATTTAAGGCAGGACTCAACAGAGGAGCCAGTTACAAAGTTCTAGGGGATTCTTTGAGAAATCTTTCCCTGAATTTAATTTTATGACTTGACTAAAGCATCATACCTTTAGAAAAGAACCTGAGAAAAGAAGATAGGTGAAAGGCAAAGGAGAAAGGGAAAGATATACCCAACTGAATGCAGAATTCCAGAGAATAGCAAGGAGAGATAAGAAAGCCTTCTTAAATGAACAATGCAAAGAAGGAGGGAAGCAATAGAATGGGAAAGACTAGAGATCTCTTCAAGAAAATTAGAGATACCAAGGGAACATTTCATCCAAAGATGGGAACAATAAAGGAGAGAAACAGCAAGGAACTAACAGAAGCAGAAGAGATTAAGAAGAAGTAGCAAGAATATACAGAAGAACTACACAAAAAAGCTCCTAATAACTCTGATAACCACGTTGGTGTGAACACTCATTTAGAGCCAGACATCCTGGAATGTGAAGTCAAGTGGGCCTTAGGAAGTATTACTATGGACAAAGCTAGTGGAGGTGACGGCATTCCAGTTGAGCTATTTCAAACTCTAAAAGATAATGCTGTTAAAGTGCTGCACTCAATATGTCAGCCAATTTGGAAAACTCAGCAGTGGCCACAGAACTGAAAAAGGTCAGCTTTCATTCCAATCCCAAAGAAAGGTAATTCCAAAAAGTGTTCAGATTACTGTAGAATTGTGCTCATTTCACATGCTAGCAAGGTAATGCTCAAAATCCTTTAAGCTAGGCTTCAACAGTATGTGAACTGAGAACTTCTAGATGTTCAAGCTGGACTTAGAAAAGGTAGAGGAAGCAGAGATCAAACTGCCAACATCTGCTGGATCATAGAAAAAGCAAGGGAATTCCAGAAAAAAATATCTACTTCTGTTTCACTGACTGCGCCTTTGATTATATGGATCACAACAAACTGTGGAAAATTCTTCAAGAGATGGGAATACCAGAACACCTTACCTGTCTCCTGAGAAACTTGTATTCAGGTAAAGAAGCAACAGTTAGAACTGAACATGAAACAACAGACCGGTTCCAAATTGGGAAAGGAGTACATCAAGGCTGTATATTGTCACCCTGCTTATTTAAGTTATATGCAGAATACATCATGCGAAATGCTGGGCTGGATGAAGCACAAGCTGGAATCAAGATTGCCAGGAGAAATATCAACAACCTCAGATACACAGATGATACCACTTTAATGGCAGGAGGAGAGTGAAAAAGCTCGCTTAAAACTCAGCATCCAAAAAATTAAGATCATGGCATCTGCTCCCATCACTTAATGGCAAACAGATGGGGAAAAGGTAGAAACAGTGGCAGATTTTCTTTTCTTGTACTCCAAAATCACTGTGAAAAAAAAATCACTGTGGACTGTGACTGTGGCCACAAAATTAAAAAATGTTTGCTCCTCAGAAGAAAAGCTATGACAAACCTAGACAGCACATTAAAAAGCAGAGGGAGCGCTTTGCCCACAAGTTCCATATAGTCAGAGTTTTTTCCATATAGTCAGGTTTTTCCAGCAGTCATGTACAGATGTGAGTTGGACCATTAAGAAGGCTGAGCACCGAAGAATTGATGCTTTTGAATTGTGGTGTTGGAGAAGAGTGAATGGACAGGAAGGAGATAAAATCCGTCAATCCTCAAGGAAATCAATCCTGAATATTCATTTGAAGGACCTATGCTGCAGCTAAAGTTCTAGTACTTTGGCCTCTTGATATGAAGAGCTGACTCATTGGAAAAGACCCTGATGCTGGGAAAGACTGAAGGCAGGAAGAGAAGGGGATGACAGAGGACAAGATGGTTGGATGGCATCACCAACTCAATGGACATGAGTTTGCACAAAGTACAGGAGAAAGTGAAGGACAGGGAAGCCTGGCACTGCTGCAGTCCATGGGGTTGCAAAGAGCTGGACACAGTTTATGGACTAAACAACAACAAAGCATCACAGAGGATATCAAAGTGAGGTTCTTTTATTCTCATGAGAGAGAATCCTATTAAAATTATCCTCCTACAAATCCACAGTCATTAAGACAGTATGGTACTGGCACAAAGACAGAAATATAGATCAATGGAACAAAATAGAAAGCCCAGAGATAAATCCATGCATCTATGGACGCCTTATCTTTGACAAAGGAGGCAAGAATATACAATGGAGAAAAGACAACCTCTTTAACAAGTGGTGCTGGGAAAACTGGACAGCCACTTGCAAAAGAATGAAACTAGATCACTTTCTAACACCATACACAAAGATAAACTCAAAATGGATCAAAGATCTAAGCATAAGACCAGAAACTATAAAACTCCTAGAGGATAACATAGGCAAAATACTCTCTGACATAAACCAAAGCGGGATCCTACATGACCCACCTCCCAGAATATTGGAAATAAAAGCACAAATAAACAAATGGGACCTAATTAAAATTAAAAGCTTCTGCACAACAAAGGAAACTATAAGAAAGGTGAAAAGACAGCCTTCAGAATGGGAGAAAATAATAGCCAATGAAGCAACGGACAAACAATTAATCTCAAAAATATACAAGCAACTCCTGCAGCTCCATTCTAGAAAAATAAACAACCCAATCAAAAAGTGGGCCAAAGAACTCAACAGACATTTCTCCAAAGAAGACATAAAAATGGCTAACAAACACAAGAAAAGATGCTCAACATCACTCATTATCAGAGAAATGCAAATCAAAACCACAATGAGATATCACTTTACACCACTCAGAATGGCTGCCATCCAAAAGTCTACAAGCAATAAATGCTGGAGAGGATGTGGAGAAAAGGGAACTCTCTTACACTGTTGGTGGGATTGCAAACTAGTACAGCCACTATGGAAAACAGTGTGGAGGTTCCTTAAAAAACTGCAAATAGACCTGCCATATGACCCAGCAATCCCACTGCTGGGCATATACACCGAAGAAACCAGAATTGAAAGAGCCACGTGTACCCCAATGTTCATCACTGCATTGTTTACAATAGCCAGGACATGGAAGCCACCTAGATGCCCATCAACTGACGAATGGATAAGAAAGCAGTGGTACATATACACAATGGAATATTACTCAGCATTAAAAAAAAATTCATTTGAATCAGGTCTACTCAGGTGGACGGAACTGGAGCCCATTATCCAGAGTGAAGTAAGCCAGAAGGAAAAACAACAATACAGTATACTAACGCATATATATGGAATTTAGAAAGACGGTAACGAGAACTCAGCATGTGAGACAGCAAAAGGAATGCAGATGTATAGAACAGACTCGTGGACTCTGGATGAAGGCAAGGGTGGGATGATATGGGAGAATGGCGTTGAAACATGTTAATTATCATATGTGTAATCAATCACCAGCTCAGGATTGATGGTCGGGGCTGGTGCATCGAGATTTCCTGGGAGGAGGGAAGAGGGAGGGAGGAGGGAGGGGGGATCTGGAGGGGGAGCATATGTAAACCCATGGCGATATCATGTCATTGTATGGCAAAACTAATAAAAAATTAAAAAAAATATATTATCCTCCTAGACAGTCAAGTTCAGACATGGCCAATTGGTCAACAGAAGCCACACCTGCAGCAAGAATAAGGGACTTGATCCTCAGCAGTGAAAGCAACTACTCCATTGCTAACCCTCAAGCAAAAACCAGAACAAGTTTGCAGTTAAACTGTTCAAAATGCCACAACCATTCACTCCTGTGCCTGAGTCAGGCAGCTCTGGAACCAGATGGTGTGCAGTATTTGAAAACCCGGTATTATTTAAACGAAACAAGCATTCCATTGCTGTGGATCACATTGAACAATGAAGATTTCACACCCTGCGATTCCATCAGTGGCGCTCCCTCTGTCTCCATTTGCAGCCTTGTCTCCATTTGCAGATAAATAAATACTCTTTAGATCAAGTTATGTGCCTGGTGCTGCTTAGAGAGCAGAAACTCTAACGATCAAGTTGGTGTAGTGCTGGGTCATTATCTTCATCCTCTGAGACCTGCTGTTGCAGGGAGAAGAGTGTCATATGTGGTGATATGACTTTAAGAAAGCACGAATGTGCTGAAGATGACTTGGAACTGCCAGCCTTCTGGGTGGTTGTGGGGGACATTGCAAGGCTTCAAGGAATGTTTCCAGGAGATTACAGATATCGCAGGGGAAATTGTTAGTGAGTGCTGAGCACACAGACTGACTTACACACCTGCAAAAATCAAAATCATGCAGAAGAAGTGAAAGGAAAAGAGAAAAGATAGCCAGGATGCTGAACCCCGTTTGGAATCATAACGCCCTCCTCCCGCCAAACCCCTCTGTCATTCTCTAGGCTCTCTGGCTGACTGGGTGTCTCAGTTATGTCTGGTTTACACTGGATCATCTTTGCTAAAGAACCTCAGTGATGAGCTGCAAAAGATGGGGTTCCTACACTTATGAAAAAGAAGACTGAGAGGCAAAAGGTGTGGAGGAGGGGGAAACCCCAGAAACCATCCCCACATCTGAGAAGGGCAGACCTGACCTTAACTCTTCCTCTGATAGTCCACCCCCACCCCCTTGCACTAAGAATTAACACTCCCACACTTTTGCCTATTCTTGGGAGAAAGGCATTCATCAGGACAACATAGGCATCCTTACCCTCCAAGGCTTCCATGGGTGGTCACTGCATCTGCTCTGAAGACAGTGGCTTCTGGGAAGCAGGGGTAGACATGACAGTAGCCTAGAAGGCCCAGGCTGTGACAGCCAGGATGCAAAAGTGTGTTACCACAGAATCCACTAAGGGGAAAAACTTTGAAACATTTTAAAAATGCAGGTGCACAAATTACTCATGCCAGGAGCGGCGGTGGCACTTTGTAATAAAATCTTATGTTTATTTTCCACTGTTGAATACACATACCTTAGTGTTCCCAGAGAGAGAAGCCTGCAATGCTATCCAATGAACAGTTTGCAGATGGATTAAATACATGTACCAATGAAATAAAACGTGCAGATTTGGGCCTTTTTGCTTCCTAACTTAGCTCTGAGCCCAGAGCTCCCCAATGATGACACGGGAGGTTTGTGCAAAGATCTGAAGTCGAGAAGGATTAAAGAGTCAGATGGAAAAAAAAGGACACAAATGAAAATACTTCTGCATGAGCCTGAAAACCAAAACTTAGCACTGAGTGATTCTAGATTTGGAGCCGGCGACAAGTAATAGCAAGGAGGGGGAGTTTCCAATGGTCTCATGGTGGGCAGGGCGATGACCAGCCAAGCACTGTGGGATTTATCAATCAACAGGACTGCCAGTTCTTGACAAAGACTTGAGAGGTGAAAGCAGGGCCATGTGTAAGGAGTTTTGTCTTTAATATTTCTTTCTAAGGCATATAGTTGGTAAGGGCAAATCTCTAAGTTGCTGCTTCCTGAGAATGGATTCATCTTAGCCAAAATTTATTTCAAGGTTAATAGTTGAATAGCACTATTATTGGCACTGCAGAGGGAAGCCAAAATGTAGAAGACAGGGGGCCAGTCCCCACTGTACTCATTATCTAGAGAAAGTAAGTGAAAGTGTTAGTTGCTCAGTCCTGTCTGACTCTTTGCAACCCCATGAACTGTAGCCATGGGGTTAAATCAGGCTCCTCTGTCCATGGAATTCTCCAGACAAGAATTCTGGAGTGGGTAGCCATTCCCTTCTCCAGGGGATCTTTCTGACCTAGGGATTGAACCTGGGTGTTCTGTCTGGCGGGTGAATTCTTTACCACCAAGCCATCTGGGAAGCCCAGAGAAGTTCGCAAACTACAGGATTTGTGACAAAATTCTAGGGCTATTCCTACAGTGGACTCCACAGGGGAAAGAGGGAGGTTCCCTTGGAAAGGTGATCAGAGAGGAGATAGTGAAGTGAGAATAGGCCAGGCTCCAGCTAGAGGTAAGAAGCATGAACCATTGCTCAGGGAGAGAAGAGGGCCCTAGGTTTGGGAAGGACAGCTGCACTCAAGAATTTTGTTAGGAGGGGAGGAGATGAGTGCCTTGTCCAGTCTGTGCTACTCTGCTGGCCCAGGAGTGTGACCCATGACTTCTGGGGCCTCTTCAGTCTACAGACAGCAGGTTGGACCCTGGGCTTCTCTTATTTGCCAGGTCCAGCCAATCTTTCCTGGGAGTCCCTCAGATGGCTAACTCAACTGGTAACAAAAATTCCGGGAGCCATGTTGCCTAAACTCCACATGTGCACAATACACATGCACACAGACACCCCAGGGCCCCAAACCCCACTCCTCAGCCCCTCCTGGCTCAGCGGGTCCTGGGCTGGGCTGTTGAGGCAGTTGCCCTCCTCGAGCATTGAGGAGGGCAGATCCTGGCCTCTGTGTAGGGAGTTAGCATTCTGTGTGCCTATTATCCTAGGAAGGGGGAAGAGACGGCACAGAACCTCTCTATTCCTGTCAGAAATCCTAAGGAGAATACAAATGGCTTGTGTTCCCCCAGCCTGGAGACAGAGTCTGCATCCGCCACAAAGGGAGTCTGATCTCCTGTCTATCCAAAGCTTTCAGTCTGCTTCGATTCTCCAGGCCCTCCTTGGAGGCAGCACCAAACACTGCCCTGGGCATGATAGGAAAGACTGTGAGGTGGCAGGGGGGCGTGGCTGGCCTCACCCCACGCCCCTCAGTTTCTCCTCTAGGAGACAAAGGGGGAGGGGCCTCGGAGAAGATCCCAAGGGCTATTTCCACTCTGCTCTGCAGCTGTTCCCAGGCCGCTGGGGATCTAGTCACCGGTGTGTGAGGATTGATCAGCAGCCTAGTGAGGCTCGCTTGGCAGACTGGGCCACAGCATCTGGACAGCTGGGCCCACCTGGCTGGCGCACAGGGGTGTCAGCCAGTGTGTGGAGCCAGGGAGCCATCCGCCGCCATCTTGATGTGCTAGTTTGTTCGTCTGTTTCTTTAAGCAGCCACAGAAAGAGAGTGAGAAAGGAAGAGGAAGAGGATATTTCCAGCCCGTTCTCTCTTACAGATCTTCCCTGAGGTTTAGAATCTTCTTTCCCACGGCAAGCACTATGGGCCACATTTGATTCTATTTCTGTGCCCCCTCGTCAACTGAGAGGAGGTTTGCTTTGGCACCTGAGCCACCATTTGCTGGATGCTCTTCAGTTCCTGTTTGCTGTGAAGCGCGCTCTGCCTCTTGCTTGCCTTCACGGGGTCGTTTTTGGGAGAGAAAGGAGTCTTTGGGTCCTGAGGTAACTCCCAGTAGGTCACTGGCTTCTTCCACATGGAGCTCTGCCCTGCCGTAGGCTCTGTGAAGCTCAGCTGCCTCCAACTTTAGCCTTTTTCACAGTCTAAGGGGCAAGAGCCCTAAGAATGACTCTTGGAGGACAGAAGAAAGGACTGGGCTGAGCACAGCTGTGTGGGGGAAGGGGCATTTCTAAAGCTCTTCTGAAATGTGCACGTGTGAACTCAAGATGCAGATTACCATATAGCTTCAAGCAGGTGAAAACATGAGGTGAAAGGAAATGAAGTGAGTGCTGACTGACCAGGCTTCGTGACTTTATCAGTGGCTAAGATCAACAGACAACATATATACACTGCTATGTATAAAATACATTAAGTATCGAGAACTTAGGGTATGGCACAGGGAACTCTACTCAGTGCTCTGTGGTGACCTAAAGTTTGTTATTTGCTTAGTCATGTCTGACTCTTTGTACCCCACCAGGCTCTTCTGTCCATGGGATTCTCCAGGCAAGAATACTGGAGTGGGTAGCTGTTCCTTTCTCCAGGAGATCTTCCCAACCCAGAGATCGAACCTGGGTCTCCTGCATTGCAGGCATTCTTTAGTGCCTGAGCCACCAGAGAAGCCCTGTGGTGACCTAAATGGGGAAGGAAATCCAAAGAAAAGAGGGGATATATGAATCCATGCAGCTGATTCACTTTGCTGTACAGTAGAAACTAACGCAACACTGTAAAGCAACTATAAAAATTAAAGGGAATAAAAGTCAATGGTCAAAGGCTGCGTACTCTCAGCAAAAATCGGTGGGGTGAAAGAATTGCTGGCCTAGATTCCTCCCAGCTTTGTATGTGCCCCAGGACCACCTAGAACTCTTCCTGCCGTACTGGTGCCCTACCTCAGATGGTAATTTAGCTGTAGTAAATTATAACTTATATAAGTTAGCTTATATAACTTAGCTGCGCTCCCCAAATTTTCTGGAAACCTAGCCTTCTACCCTGAATTAAGAAAGATAGCCAAACTGTTGTGATGAGCAACTTCCAACCTCAAAGGATTAACCCAATAAGAGTTCATGTCTCTTTTACACAAAGACAAAGATGGTTATGCCTCCTCTGGTGGTTTTCCTGGGTGGCCTTCTTCCAAGCTGCAACTCGGGATCCAGGCTTTGCCCACCTAGAGAAGCTTCCAACTTTAATCTGGGGCTCGCAGACACAGAAGAGAGTGTTGGGAAGGCACATTGGGCACTCAGTCTTCTTGGTCTTGAAGTGACCCTACTTCTGCTCACATTGCTTTTGTTTGGTTTTGTCATTTGCCTCATGTAGGCATGGGGAGTCAGGGAAACAGAAGCCTTGGTTAGATACCTTTGGAAGTTGGATATTTTGGCTCTGCTACCTTCTCCCTGAAATACCACCTACATGCCCTCATAAATAAACCTCAGAATCCTAGACCCATCTATTGAAAATATTTCCCTATTCTCACATCCTCTGGACCCCCTCTTTGTTGCTTCAGAAACCCATACATCATTTTCACTTGCCTTGGTCCAATTTAGCCTGTTCCACCATCTCTTCCCTCTTACTGTCTAACTTTTATTAAATTTCGTGGGATCTATTTTGGCTTCCCTGGTAACTCAGATGGTAAAGAATCTGCCTGCAATGCAGGAGGCCTGTATTTGATCCCTGGGTTGGGAAGATCCCCTGGAGGAGGGCATGGTAACCCACTCCAGGATTCTTGCCTGGAGAATCCCCATGGACAGAAGAGCCTGGTGGGCTTCAGTCCATGGGGTCACAAAGAGTAGGAGATGACTGAGTGACTAAGCACCCATGGGACCTATTTTCCTTTGTCTTTATACTTATTGGGTGTTCTCTGAAACTTGTCCAATTTCTATGCCTGTAGTGTTGGTTCTTGTCCATAAAGTATTTCCCTTGGTTGCAACAAGAACCACTTTCCATTGTGAGCAGCTTTAAGTTGTAATTCAACAAAATTCTGGAGATTAGAACTGTAGGTGATAGTAACAGGATGATTTTTTATTTATTCTGGCCTTCCAGGGCCCCAGGGGTTTTTTCTGATATGCCATATGAAAGCTCAGCTTATCCAATAGCAGATGCCCCAGCTGAGACACAGTCTCTAATGCAGGGCCCAGCTCAGATCTCAGCCTTGAGCTTCTGCTGCAAATGTCATTGAATTTAAAGATGCTGAGATGCCAAGGAGTTATTATCAAGGAAGTAAGGCAGTGTATCCCACCAGGGAAAATCTCCAGCCTTCACACCTAGTCAAGAAATCATCCTTACACTCTCACGTTTCATTAATATTTTCCTTATAAGTAACCTAAAATGGAACCATAATGTCATCCCCTATTTAAAAACCTGTATGGGACTCATTGATAGTGTCAGCAAGGCTGCATTCCTCTGAAGTTTAGGGGACTCCACAAACTGAAAATGCCCTGTTCATGAGCCATTCAATCACTCACCCACCAAAAAAATGTCTCCTGCTCAATACAATGCACATTGTTTGAGGCACCAAGAAAATAAAAGTGGATCAACATGGCTTTTTGACCCCAAGGAGGTCCTAGTCTCACGCAGGATATAGGTAGAACTGAAGATAAATGATTCTACTACAGTGTAAACCCTATTTTTTTGCTTTGTTCAAGATACCAGGTTGTTGCAAAATGAAAATTTGCTTAGCTCTATTTTGGAAGAGAAGAGATTGGAGACGATTTTGCCTCAAGGAGAATATAATACTTCCATTGGGTCTTGAAAGATGAGACAGAATTCTCTTTATAAGCAAGAAGGTGGTAGGGAAAGAATAATCCAGTCTACAAGAATAGGGTTTTTTTTTTTTTTTTTTTTTGCCAGGAAATAGAGGCATAAATTTGTAGTGCATAATGAAAAAAATCTCAGCAAGATAGGAGCTTAGAAAGTATATGAGGAAACAGGTGAGGAGGAAGTAGAAAATGGTAGAAAGTAATTTTAGGTAAAAAAAAATCTAGAATCCTGATTGCTGTGGTTTGGTATTTAACAAGGCTTGAAGAAGAGAAGGAGGACAAGCCCTTCTTCTCAGTACCTTTCACTGTGAAGAGAAAGTTCGTCAGTTCTTACCCACCAATGCCCTTGGTGGTCTAGTCGCTCTGCTCTCTGCCCACATTTTCATAGCTTTCATTCTGGAAGCCCCTTGTTGCTCTGTGCTTTGGCAAATGATACCTCCCCACGTCCCAAACCTTGCTGAGTCTTTCTCAAACACTCCATTTGACACAGATGGCAACTAGGGTGACACCACCACACACGGTGGCCTTACACCCAAAACGCCAGTTCACATGGAATTGCCCCACAGCATTTGTCCCTGACTTCCATCTCATACTTTCAGCTTGATAAGCCTCCTGCCTGCTAATGAGATGGCAATTCTTCTGTGGGGAGGGGTGAGTTATCTTCTACCAGTGGCGTCTTCCACTGCATTCAGCAGAGAGCTGTCCAGATAGAAATCACAAAATAAATATTTATTGACTAATTGAAGGGGAGCATTGGTAAGATCATCAGATGTTCACCTACACCAGAATTGCCTTCAGTGGCTTTGGAGTTCAGACAATGGGAACCCAGTCCAAGACCTACTAACTCAGCTGTCTAGAGAGGGTAATCTGAATATTTAATAAGTGCCTTAAGTGGTTTCCATGAACATGGGAATTTGAGAACCAGCAGCCTAGAGAAGGGGTTGGCAAACTTTTTCTGGAAAGGGCCAGATGGAAAATAATTTAGGTTTAGTGGACCAGGCATGATCTGTTCTCATATTCTTCCTTTTTGTTTTGGTTTTTTCCCCCTAATCCTTTAGAAATGTAAAACCCATTCTTAGCTTGTGGGCTGTACCCAAACAAGCCACAAGCTCTAGTTTGTCTACCTCCAGCTGAGCAGATGGAGTCCACAGCCTCCGCGAGCATCTTCAAGGACATGTGATGTCCGATGGCTCTGGCTGTGGGCAGTCCAAAGAACAAGCTCCACCTGTCTTCTTTGCTCTACGAACTTTCCTCGCACCCTGAAATCTTGGGACTGTGTCAAGGCTCCTGGTGGACATCATCTAGTCCAACCACGGGATGGCAGGTTCCCTCTGCCAATCCTGCAGCCCACACCACCTGCCTCATTTATGTTAGGTCTTCTCAGTACTGTCACATCCCTAAGGCAACAGATAAACAGAAACCACAAAGGGGATTGCAGGTCCCAGACTCCCTCTACCTAACCTGTACTTAGCAGATCCTTTTTGCAGGCATCTGAACATCAGAGGTCTCAGGATTACCTGTCAAATCCTGCCCCCCACCCACACCACCATTCCCTATTTTGGGTCCTCCACCAGCTGTTTCTTTGGGGGAAAGCAGAAGCCCATTCCATCCTGCCACTCTCAGTGAGGGTTTGACAGTGGTTAAAACCACACTCTCCTCTCTCAGCTCCTCACTGAGGTGTGATTTTGCACAAGATGATTTAATGTATTTTCTTTGTGTGTTCTTCAGTATATTCAGGCTGCCTGGTGAATTTCTGACATTTTAGTGTGTTGCTGTAAGCGGCGTGTGTTAGGGACTTGCCCCTGACCCCGGCTAGGACTTTTAAGCAAGAAGAGCCAGAAGAAAACACACACAGATCATCCTTTGTAGTGTGTGTCAATGCCCAGGTAGCCCTCGGTTATCTGCGTGCTCAGTCCTCCCCAGGTGGTGATGAAAAGGGAAGTGAGCCCTCCTTCCAAGGTGGTTTGCAAGCAGCCCTGCCTGAGGCTGCAGGTGGACAGGACGACTCCTGTGGTCCCATCCGGCCCTGGGATCCTAGGATTTCTCACCTGAGTCCATTTTGTGCCCTGGGCTTCTGCACATCAATTAGAAACACAACAGTTGATGCTTCTACGGGAGGGGAGAAAATGAACCATAGCCATCTTCCTATCTGAACCAGACCTCATTTTTCCAAGTCACCACCTTACTCTCATCTGTAAAGCACTAAATAGCCTGAGACCCAGTTATCTTTGTGACAATCTCTCCCCAGGTGCCCCATCGTAGTAATTATGCTCAGCAGGGACACGCTAGCTGCCCATCTCTGGAGTTAAACTCATTAAGACAAGAGGCTGAGAAATCTCCACAGAGGGTCCCCGCCCTTGAAAGGACGGGTGTTCCCCTTTCCTCAGCTACCAGGATTGGGGGTCGAGGGAGTCTGGGGTCGGGTGGAAGGCTCTAGATTGCCATGGAGCTTGCTTTAACCTGGATTTGCTGCCCTGATTTGTACTTTGAGGAAGAGGCTCCCTACTGGGGCAGGACAGAGGAAGCGCAGAAGGGAGGCCACGCAGAGCCTCTCAGTTTTACAAACTGAAGTGTGGTTGAAATAAAACATTACGGTTGCTTCTTCCAGATGTTCAATATGATGGACATGTCAATTTGTCCATGTCTCTCAAAGAGCCAACTTAAAATGAGATTTTCCTCTGTGACATCTCGGAGGATGGCATATTTCTGCTCTACTCTCTGAGCAGAGGAAGTTTCAAGAACTTGCGCAGAGTAGATTGAACCGGAGGCGAGGCCATCTGGAGCTTGGGAGGAAGGAAAGGGCTCTGTGCATAGAGAGGCAGCAAAGGACAGAGAAGAGCATGAAGATGCTCCCGGGGTGGACGTCTGGGGCAGACCAGGGACCGGGGTTGGGGGAGGAGGACAGGGAAAGGAGAACAGGAAGGAGTGAACAGCCAGGAGCCAAAACGGAAACTCTAAATTGAACAGTAGAAGCGCTTTGGTTGATAAAGAGTGACATGCATGCTCATTTACTCAGTCATGTCTTACTCTTTGCAGCCCCCCGGACTGTAGCCCACCAGGCTCCTCTGTCCATGAAATTTCCCAGGCAAGAATATGGCCGTGGTTTGCCATTTCCTCCTCCAGGGGATCTTCCTGATCCAGGAAATCTAATCCCCATCTCCTGCATTGGCAGGCGGATTCTTTACCACCATGCCCCTGGGAAGCCAATAAAGGTTGACACTTGTTTCTAATGAATTTGTGAGAAAGAAAGGAAGCTTCTGAAGGAAAAAACAATGGAAGTTCAGATATAAGAAAATCAGAGCCTGGGATACAGTCTTAGTTTTGAAGAGAGAAATATGTTCACAAGGAAGAGAAAGAAAGAGAGAAACTAGAGGAAGACCTAAGGTATTCACTAGGGGAAGAAGAATGCTCTCATGTCTCAGATTTTGATTGGGGGTTGGATAAGATTTTTTAAGAGAAACTTTTAAGAAATTCTTCACTTGTCTAGTGAAACAAAATGTCAGGAATGACCTGCCCTTAAAGATAAGTACAAAATGTCTCATGGTTGTGTAACCTGTAGCTTTTCCAGTCAGAAATAACTGTCATAAAGACCACATCCTATATGTCCAGGTTGGACACCAATATTATTCCTATAATGGTCAAGAAGGGACCACTCTACTTGAATATCTATTGGTGACAATACCTGGAAGAATCCTTCAAGCTAGACTTTATGAAGACAATAAAAACATTAATTGAAATGACTGAGCATATGCTATGAAATGAGAACTAGGTGTGGTAATCCATAAAGTATAATTATATGCAAGAAACCGTAAATGAATCCATACTGGAGGTCTGCTATCAAGTTCCATTTATTCCTCATAAAAGGAATAGTTAAAACAATACCAGCAACCTCATAGATGGTTGTGGATAAGCCTACTCTCTGTTCTGATTTGGTTGAGATTATTTTTGCATGTCCAAGGGTTTCTAAACTTCTTGACTGTGTCCCAAAGAAGTCTGCATTGGAATTATTGCCAAGTGGTGGGTTTTAAATTACTCTGGATAATTTAGAGCTGAAGGAAGAAAACCCAAGGTGTTTCTTCCCTCTGTTTGTTTCTGTTTCAGGTGGCATTTCTGCCGTTGCCTCTGTGGCTCCACGACTTTGAGACAGGCCCTCACCCTGTGACTCCCGTTGCCATTGAACTCTGAGCTCTGGAAACACAACCGCCTCCCACTGACCTTTAAGACTTAGACGTTTCCTGATGTTATAAGTCTCCAGTTTACCTTTGTGTCACCTGTATTTTTGTTTTTCAAATCTTCCAATATCTTTGTAACCAATGCCTCACATAAAAGTCCCTCTACGGAACTGACGCAAGCTCTGTTCTTCTGGGTAGATTCTGGCTTGACACAGCCGTGTAGAGCTCTCTGTCGGAAATGATGAGATAGCACATGTGACTTTTCAGTTAAAAAAGGCAGGACGGGACTTCCCTGGCAACTCAGCGGTTGACTTTGCCTTCCAATGCAGAGGGTGCAGATTCAACCCCTGGATGGGGAGGTAAGAGCCCCACATGCCTTGTGGCCAAAACACCAAAGCATTAAAAAATGGAGGCAACATTGTACCAAATTCAGTAAAGGCTTTAAAACACAGTCCACACACACACACACACACACACACACACACACACACACACACACAC
>ML662445.1:29397209-29445683 GCA_007570785.1 Antilocapra americana
ACACACACACACACACACACACACACACACACACACACACACACACAAACAACCTTAAAAAAAGTAGGGATGATACCCATTTGTTGTTAAAGAGCATCTGATTTTCTGCAATGCCCACTTCAAAAATACCTGCTGCCAGAAAAGTATTACTGGAGAATGGTTGTTTCCACCTGGGGGATGGCTTGCTTGCCCACTTGAGCTGTATCAAGTGAAGACAGATCTGTACTGCTTCTCCTTCCTGTTGGAAGAATAACTTCTAGTAAGTAAGGACCAGGGCTCAAGATGCCTCCCTCACTGAGCAGAAGCGCAGTCTCTGGGTTTCTATCACTGTTGAAATCCTCTGTAGCAATAGGATTGGAAGTTTACTGTCTCCCCATTTCAGACTCAAGGTGGCACAGAAGCCACCCGGGGTGGCTAGCTGAGCAAAGGAAACAGAGGCCATTTCCCAGTCGGAAAACATGGGGAAAAGGAAATACGAGGACCCACCCCCAGAAGCTGGGAACATTTTTGAAATCCCAGGAGAGCAGAAGATGTTGACCACTTGAAAGATGTACAGTGAGATACAATAAGTGTAACGTTTGAAAGCCATTTTCCTAAGGTATTCCAGGGAGATGAACACAGTCAGTGTGAGAAACAATGATCCGAGGACTACCTTCAATAATTCAATTTAATAAACACTTTGAGAAACACCTTCTATATTCTAGAGACTGTGTAGCTGGCTCGGGGAACAGGGAGAAATACATGAAACTGTTTCTAACCTCATGAAGTAAATAAAAACTGAGTTGAAAGGAATTACAAAGAATTAGGTGAAAGGATACAGACGGTGTGTAACATATTGTAGAAGTCAAGGTGTGGGAAAGAGAAAAGAACTAAGGAGATGGGAGCAAACCTGGGATTCATAAAGACTTCAGAGAAGAACAGAAGATAGAAACTAGATTCCTCCCAGCGAGATGATCAGGAGAGAGATTCTCAGTCCAACACTGGCATATCTTGTATGTTCTAACAATGTCGGATGTTTCTGTTTGCCCACATGGCCATTCTTACATAGCATCTTGCAAAGCATCTTTGTAGAGCATTCTTGTTGCAAATGGAATGAGATAGGGAAGGACATACGCAGAAGGGAACTGGCTTGTTTGGGGTTCAGAAACCCAAGTTTTGTTCCCTAGTCTCCTACACCCTAAGAAAGAAATACCAATAGAATCCTCATGTCCACTAGCTATTCTATGTTCTTGGACACGTACCTCATATTGACACAGGCGGTAATTAGAGTTAGCTCCACATGGATATTGTGTGTATTTATTAAGGGCCGAACAGAATAGAATTTACTCTTCAGTACACAGGCACGGTAGGTCACCATCTCCATACAACTCTGGTTTGCTTTGTGTGTAGATTTTTGAGATTTAATTCTTAATTGTTTCTTTACTTTGCCACTTCTTTCTCCTACTATGAGGAACTCTGCATGTAGTTTTCCTACACTATTTTTGTTATCACGGGTTACTGGTTTCATAAGACAATTGCAGTAAATAGTGTAATGATGAGTTTTTAAAGCTGAATGACAGAGCTTTATCTAGGACGACAAAAATATGACGTCTCCAATCAGACTGTAGAATCTGCTTAAAATTTCAGGAGGGGAAAAATTATATTTCCCCTTGAGTTTCAGGGTCTCAGGTGTGCTCAGATTTCTCTGGGAAACTGCTAAAGGAACATATCTGCTTTTGAGACTCAATAAATGGGAATTTTGAAGAGCACAGGAGGCAAATGTCAGATTTTCAAAGTAGTAATTTGTGGAAAAAGTGTGAAAGTGTTAGTTGCTCAGTCATCTTTAACTCTTTGTGACCCATGGGCTAGCCTGCCAGGCTCCTCTGTCCATAGAATTCTCCAGGCAAGAATACTGGAGTGTGTTGCCATTTCCTTCTCCAGGGAATCTTCCCGACCCAGGGACTGAACCCAGGTCTCCTGCATTGCTAGCAGATTCTTTACCACCGGGCCACCAGGAAAGCATTGTTAATTTATACAGCTAAAAAAATGACAGAGCTTTCCTTGCATTTAAATTCACTCCCCCTTGAAGCTATAATACAGGATGCCAAAATCAAAGAGCCTAGCATGCATGTTCCTGTTATCCGGGTTCATTATTGCGAGAGGCTAGTTCCTCATCATGGAGAAGGAAATGGCAACCCACTCCAGTATTCTTGCTTGCAGAATCCTGTAGAAAGAGGTGCCTATGGGGTCGCAGCAGCAGCAACTGATCCTCATCTCTTCCTACTTTACATCTCTATAGAAGTTGCCTTTGCTTTCACTTACGTCTAGACTATGAAACAGCAATACAGCTACCAGAGTAACCAGAACTACTGTTGTTGAGCCTTAACATGTGCCAGGAACTCTGTTTTAGGGACATTATCTCAAGGCTCAGAGAATTGAAGGTTTTAAAAGTGGCCTCGATGGCCTTTGAGCACAATTCAGAGTGGCTTCCAGTTATGCCCGTACCAGGGAGGAGGCTGTTCTTTACTGATGTGTGATTCTCAGACGGCCCCACTGTTTACTTCTCATTACCGGATTGGTATTTAAAATTCTCAGCACAGGAATGCCAAGTGAAGGCGAGTTGCTTCAGTGGCTGATGGAGGTTACCGACTCTGAAGGAAATCTTCCCCAGTGGGGTCTTTTAGGGAGCAGAGGCAAGGGGCAACTACAGCCCAAGTGCAGGAAATTGTGAGGATGTAATCGGCCAAGATGTTGGCAAATCCATAATCAGGAATGACGGTGTTCCGAGGCAGATGTCTTGAGCTGGTGTCAGGTTGTCTTTTAGGCTGTGAGAGGCTCTTGGAAATGCACGTGGCCAACTGTAAGATGCCTGAGCCCTCAGGGAGGGGACCCTATAATCGCCAAGGCTCATCATGAAGCAGCCATGGAGTTAGCATGATAGCTCTTCCCCTAAATCATGCCTGCATTATGTCAAATAGAATTTGCCAGCCATCAGCTTGCTGGATGCAGTAATTGATCATTACTTCCCAAGAAAGGTAAAAAAAAAATAAAAAGCAACAATTAAAGAAGCCATGAGAGAATTTATTAAAGCAAGGAGGAAAGGAAATCTCCAAAACCGTTTCATCAAGTGAACTGCAAGGAGACAAGGAGAAATACAGAAATGGTACTTCAGGTCCTTCATTGATTTGCTCGGAGGCAAAGCCCTGAAAGAGACAACTGATCAATTCAGGGAAGGATCCGATTCTGCTGGATGCCCTGTCAGCGTCCCCCAGCCAATGGCAGCATATTAATTGCAGCAGTGTTGGCTCTGAATGAGTTTCTGTAATGTTCATTCATTATTTGTTAATTCATTATTAAGTGTGTCATTCGATTATAGGGGCTGGTATCACCTAGCCAGAATTGTATTCTGTTCCACTGGTACCGCTAACACTGGGCAGACTCAGAAAGAAGAAACAGAGAGAAAGAGACATTGAATTTCCTTACAGTTTTAGATTGGGGTGCAATATCAATAACTTTAATGGAACTGGAGTTGGTGCCCTAATAGGAGCCCTGCTGCTCCTCAAATAAATGGCTTGGCTCCACCTCAGCATTTATCTGCCAAGGCCCGGCTTTATCAGGGCACCAACTCAGATTCCATTAATGTTATCTCTTAATTAGCTATGCGATTAACCTGTGTTACTCCTGCACGATAATGAGTGGAAGACAGAACCAGCAAAGTTCAGCTGTCTTATAATTTCCTCTCCAGAAGCCAAATCATTCTGGAAACCATTCCAGGAAAAAATAAATAAATAAAAGACTCAAAGTCTTTCTGATTCTTTCTTGGATACAAGGGCAAATTTTGCTCTCTTTGGAAGGGAAAGCAATTGTGATTTTAGCTAACATTTATGACACTCGGTAGCAGATACTGCTCTAGTGCTTTTTATTGATTATCTGATTTGCTCTTTACAGCAGGTCTGTTAGGTAGGTCCTCTGACTATCCCCACTTTACAGAGGAGGAAATTGAAACACAGAAAGGTCAAAAACTCTGTCCCAAGGTCACAGAGGTGGAAGATGACTGAGCCAGGATCCAAATGCAGGCAGGATACAGGGTATCTGGGCACCCAGCCACTTCCGTGGGATGCGAAGTACAGAGATCAGTGGGAAGGCATCATGAGCAGCAGACACAGCCCCCGCGCCCCCTTTGATAGGAACTGTCCCCAAGGACCCCTCCAGGACTTCTCCCTCCCCCAGGACGCCTCTGCAAGCAGGTGTGTTCCCCACTGCCTGGGACTAAGAAGAGCCTGGCAGCTTAGATTTTTCTGCCTGTAGAAATTCCTCTCAGTCCATCTCAGGGGAGCCAGGGCTTGCACTGATGGGTTAGGATGGCCCTGAGCAAAATTTAAAGATGGAAAAATACCTTGGCTTGCCTTGCCTGCCTCTCCCCCTCTTTTTCCTGTGTCCTTTGTCCCCTCAAAGTCAGATCCCCTCCCTCCGCTGCCCACTCCCTGCCCTCCCCACCTCCTCCCCCACACACAGGCACGGGCCTTCTTTTCTGTTGAAATTACCCAAAGCATCAGAAGCATACTGTCTGGACAAGCAAAACGGAAGAGATGGTGAAGGTATGAACGCTGCTGACAGTAAGACCATCCTGCCCCTTTCCCTACCACCTCCCCTCCTTCTCAGTGGGAGGCAGGAAGGGGCGTGAACAGATCTTTACAATAGAAACCTTCTAAAATTGCATCATTCACCGATGCTTCCCCTGCCCCAGCCACACCAGGGACCCAGGCCTCTAGACCTCCAACTGTGGATGTGATGGAGGCTTGCTCTGCAGAGAAGAAGAGGTGCTACTTATGACTCCTTCCTCTTGCTCCCCATCCTGGTTCTACATAGTGCTCCCCCCACCCCTCCAGTGGAATACCATAAAGCAGTTCTTCCAAATATGTTTTAGTGCTTGAACCCCGCTTTGTTAGACCACTGATTTCCTTTTTGTCCCCTCTGGAATATCCACTGCAGATCCTTCCAGAATCCTGGGGCTTCTTATTACCTACAGTTGTCTCTATTGAGATCCCCAGGTGATGCTAGTGGTAAAGAATCTGCCTGCCAGTGCATGAAACACAGGAGTCAAGGGTTCAATCCCTGGGTTGGGAAGATCCCCTGGAGGAGGAAATGGCAATCCACTCCAGCATTCTTGCCTAGAGAATCCCATGGACTGAGAAGCCTGGCAGGCTACTGTCTGTGGGGTTGCTAAGAGTCAGACACAACTGAGTGACTAAGCATATATACATACTATTGAAATCAGACCTGTACTACTCTAGAACCGTCCATCACATGATAGAGATACGATGGGTTGTCTGAATGCCCATTTAAGAACCAATGTTAATCTACATGCAGTCTCTTAAGATCCAAAGTCAGAGACACAGAGGATCATTCTTTCTATTAATACAAATAGGTTTAATGCAAGGTGCATTGTTTTTAGGTGATTGCTGTAGTGTTATTTCACATAAAATATAATAATTGAAAATAATGAACCTTTGAAGCCATATTGAAAAACAATCACCCTAAGGGATACAAGGAGCTTTCTTTGTTGTTGTTCTGTTCGAGGAAACACCCGACAGTTCTGCCAGGAATTTGTCTAACCCTTGACTATTCTTCTGTTGCCTTCTCCCACTTTTAGTTCCCAAGCTGGGAACACATGAAAACAGCTTCTGTTCTACAGTTTCTATACACAGCCTTCCAGGCAAAGCCAGAGAACACTGCTTCTGTAGGAACTGAAGAAGAAGATGCAGAAGAAGAAGAGGACAGAGAGGAGTAGAAAGCTGCCTCCATCACATACACAGAATATTAAGCACAAAGGCACTTTAGTTCACCTTTTTTATTCCATTTCGGCAAAAGGGTGGGATGGAGAGAGAGAGGGGACGCATTGGACCACGTGGCCAGGCCAGACCAAATTCATCCCTTTCAGCTAATGGAGAATTTTGAAGAAGGTAAATGTTGCCTGTCTGATATTTACATAAGGCATTAAAACCCACAAATCTCTTGTGTGTGTGTGTGTGTGTGTGTTTTCCCACAGACTCAAAGAACAGTTTATCATGTAAGACTGGCTTTATTTTCAAAATAATGTCTGCCTAGGTGAACACATTTTCTCTCTGAGAGCTCAGGTTTGTTTTCGAGGCAACAACATTAATGACTAATGGTGAGTCATCCAGTTGTGTGGCTTGGTACAGTAGTTTATATTTATGTAATAGCTTAAAATTCAACTTTGAGCAATGTCCACAGCAGGGAAGGACAATTAGTAAATTCATTAATTGTGCTTTTGTGTACACTTTTGTTCTCAAGGCTAATTATTTGTTTGAATTATTTTGCCTCTATCAAAAGTGTTACCACATGAAAATATTTCAGCTTAGGTTTCTGGTGTGAAATACAAGCCTTGGGAAGTTCAGACATTCTTCTGAAATGTAATCAGCTGGCTAATAACTGGTACTCAATACAGAGCCTTTTATTTAAGCACATAAGCAAGTAGTTTGGGGAATATAAGTGCACAGAGAATTATGATTCATGCCATTGCCTGTCCTCCTTTGATGCAGACAGTGGACATCTTCTATGCTTGACTTTTAAATACAGTGAAACTCTGGTGTGCACACGCTGGAATCAAACAGTCTTCTGCAAAGTAAACTATAAAATGAAATAGATCAGCTGCCAAGCCAACATGCCAGTGTACACGATAAAAGTGAGGCCTCCTCCCTTTTTTTTTTTTTCTCAGAGAGAGATGAGCACCTCGTCCTCTCTTTTCTAAATTCTCCATGTGTCTGGGCTGTGCCTATAAGATGAACCAGCTGCTGCTGGAGCTCACGCGTTCCAGTTCCTGGCTCCAGGTGTGTGGCCTGAAAAGAGATGGATGACATGATGCAGGCATAGCCAGTTTTCTCCAGGTACCAGGGAGCGGCAGCCCAATGCAGAACAGGCAGACCTCGCTTCTCAAGCATCTTCTCAGTCTGGCTGAGTCCTCAGGGAGATGCACGGTCCAGGATGCGCAGAAGGAGATGGATGATAACAGCCCAGGTGCTGGACTAGGCATTTGACCAACAGTTACAATCATCACAATCTCCTTATAAGGGGGGCATTGTGAGTCCCATTTCCTGAAAGAGGAAGTGGAGGCCAGAACGTGGATGGGAACCCACGACCCTGTGACTGCAAATCTCATGGCCTTTTCATCCTACCTGGTTGCTTTCGCAGCGTCTAGCACAGTACCTTGGCTGTAGGACATGCTCCATTCATTCAATCATCCATTCATTAATAAACATTTATTGAGGGCATACTACGTGCCTGAGGATAGAGCAGTAAACAAGTTAAAGATTCTTGCCTTCAAAGACTGCAGTGATAAATAAATGAATGTATCCCATTCTAGTGATGAATGTGTGTTGAATGAGGTTTTGGATAAATTTAGGCCGCCATGGCAAAGATGCTATAGCCTGATCACCATCTCACAACCATGTTGGTGTTTCTGCTGGGCCAGTCATTTTCACTCCAAGTGAAAAACAAGTTGAGGACCCCAGAGGGAGAAGCAGGAAGTCTATGGCCTTGTTTCAAGGGTCATCATTACATTGCAAGCCAGTGACTAGAATGTGGGGACAGCTGGGTGTGGATTCATCCCCTTTCTGGCAGGACTTCTGTAGGAGGCTCCATCACCCAGGAAGAGGGCCCCAGAAGGTGCCTCTGCGGGGAAGCTGAGCATCACCCAACCAAGAAAACTAAGGAAGGGATGGGGCCCTCCTCAAACATCAGAGAGCATAGAGGATTTCAGGCTGAAGTTATGGAGAAGAAGGATGTGTCTGTCACTCCACAGGGGCTGACTTAGCTGTTGAAAGCTTATATTCTGAGTCTGGTCATCCTCTAAAATCAGCTCTGATATTCACCAGATGAGAAGGACTGAGGAGGTCATCTGCCAGGGCACAGCCTGTGGAGGGTCTGCTCCTCACAACACGTCTGGGGCTACTTCTCCACCTAGTTTAGATATCCCAGGGGATGGTGCTTCTCTCTGTCCCACAGGAACCAATTCCAAAATCCATCTGTAGTACATTTTAGACTAAAGAGGTGGCTTGGGTGGGGGCCTAGTTTTAATTATCCAAAACATGGAACAGAAGCCTGGTGTCACGCAAATTTAGACAAGACCCTCTCCTCTCCCCACGGTGCTGTCGCACCCGGAGTGGTGACTCTCAGCTGGGAGGCCCCAGTCCAATAGCCAGCCTCAGAGCCTAAGCAGGGGTGCCTGGTGGTATCAATTCCGAACCAGCTCAGCAGGGGGAGCCCAGGGTTCTGGTTGATCCACCATCCTAAGCCCATGCAACCAGGGAGACAACTTCTCAAGCAAACTGCCATCCACACGGCCTCCGGGAAGGCTTACTTCTGCCTGCTTCACACTCTTCCTGGAATTCGAGTAATCATATTATGTGCCCAAGGATTTAGCTACAAGATGTTTCTCACAGTTTTGTTTATGGCTGTGAAAAATTCAAAAACAAATCTCCACGCCCAGTGATGTGCTTAAACAGTCGTGTCTGACTCTTTATGACTCCATGAATTCTAGCCCACCAGGCTCCTCTGTTCATGGGATTGTCCAAGCAAGAAAACTGGGGTAGGTTGCCATTTCCTCCTCCAGGGGATCTTCCTGACCAGGGATACAAATGGCATCTCCTGGGTCTCACACATTGGCAGACAGGTTCTTTACCACTAGCGCCACCTGGGACATACTGGCCCAGTGATAGAAGACTTTAAATAAGTCAAGAATAAGTCGTATAAGGTGGATAATATTATAAAGCCATTAAAAATAACACACCAGAAGTGTACTAATGATATAATATTTCCATCATATTAATAAGTGAAAAAGAAATTGCAAAGAGTTTGTACAGCACACTATTGTTCGTTCTCTATTTTTTTCTCATTGCACACATGAAGAACAGAATATTGACATTATTATCTCTTAGTAAAAGTTGGATAGGCAATATTTTCTTCCCTGCTACTTTTCAACTTTTTGTACAATGAACATGTGTTACTTTTGCAATTAGACTATAAAGAAGGCTGAGTATCAAAGAACTGATGCTTTCAAAATGTGGTGTGGGAGAAGACTCTTGAGAGTCCCTTGGACAGCAGGATCAAACTCGTCAATCCCAAAGGAAATCAGTCCTGAATATTCATTGGAAGGACTGATGCTGAAGCTGAAAATCCAATATTTTGGCCACCTGATGGGAAGAACTGATGCATTGGAAAATACCCTAATGCTGGGAAAGACTGAGGGCAGGAGAAGAGGGCAGCAGAGGATGTGATGGTTGAATGGCATCGCCGAATCAAGGGACATGAGTTTGAGCAAACTCTGTGAGATAGTGAAGGACAGGGAAGCCTGGTGTGCTGCAGTCCATGGTGTCACAAAGAGTAGAACATGACAGTGACTGAACAACAACAAAAACATAGAAATGTTACTTAAAAACACTAAAATGTCCTTTCTTGGGAAAAGCTGCCTTTCCCGCTCATCATTAACAGAATCTCTATCATCAGAGGAAGAAATGGGAAGACAGTCAGCCCCTTTCTCTTCACTGGCTGCTGGTAGCTTGGGTGTGCTGGCATGTCTAGGAGGGCCACGCTGATAACAACTGCAAGCTGAGGAGCTCCAGCTTCCTTTACGACATGGACTCCTGGAAGGCCCTTCCTGCTGCAGAAAACATCAGGACTAAGGGGTTGTGTGCTCATCTGAGGAAAAAAGAACATTGGCCCAGAGGTTTCTGAAGCTGCATCAGACACGCAAAGCCAGATAAGATTTAGTGAAGATCCACTGGTAGCTTTTATAGCATGCTTTCCATGAAAAGAGGAGCTGGGTAAGTGCCTGATCCTTGCCCATGCAAGTAACGTCAGCCATGCCAGGATAGGACCCTGCAATGGATTCCAGACTCCCTTGGTCCCCAGTGTTCCGTCCCTCCCTTACTTGTCCACCAAACTCCGACTCATCCTTCATTGCCCGTCCCAAGCCTCACCTGCTTCTGAATTCTCCCCAGCTCCCTAAGCAGAGCTGGTCTTGCCTGTCTCTCACCACTGTTCCTTATATACAGTCCAGTGTTGCGTTTGCTGTGTTACATTGTCATTATTATGTGACCTTGAATCTGGCTCTCTTACTGGACTTGAAGACAGGATCTCTCTCCTGTCTTTGTATTCTTAGCGGCTGCTGTACTACAACCATTTCATAATATTAATAAATTCAAAGGTTAAAAACCCATTACAAAGCTCTAATTTGCCACTGTTTCTAAGAGTTAGGAGGTGGGATAAGACGTCGCGCGCGCCTGACCGTGAGAGAACGCACCTGAATGTTCTGGAATCATGTGCACTGTGATCAGGGGACTGCCTGGGACAATCTGGAGGCAGAAGCCTCTCTCCTACCATGAGAGGGAGATGCTGTGTAGAAAGCTGATGCTTTCTGATAGAGGACTGCCTTGGAAACAAAGCATTATGAGTATGATGGGGCGATGGAACAGTCTAGAAAGCTCATGGCTGTGGAACATGATGCACCAGAGTTTGAATTCTAAATCTGCACCTTAGTATGACCCTGGGCACATTATTAAACTTCTCTTGAGTCTGTTTTCTTACCTGATACTGCTATTTACTTTGCAGAGTTGTTAATATTATTAAAGATCATGATTGCAAAATCCCTGGCTTATAGTAGGTACTCACTAAACAATGGCCATTGTTATGACATATTCTTGACACCACAGAAATCAGGAGCCACAGACAGTGCTCACAGAGTTGTTCCTCCAGACAGAAGCCAAGGTCAGAGAGCACAAGAGAGTCTCAACTGAGCCTAAAGAGAGGGGAGCCCAGAAAAGAATTCTGGGCCCCTTCAGTTCAAGGGAATAAACTTCACATAGTACATTATTCTCCCCACTTTTCTGGAAATAAAGAAAAAGATGAGGGTCTCCCTACGGACACTGGCTTACTTATAGACACTCAGGAGACTAAGGCAGGGGGTCAAGGATTTCTTTGAAGAAGTGACAGTAGCAGGGTGGCCTGAGAGTCCAGGGGCGGTGGTGCTTGGACCAGCATAGTGGCACTGCCCACCACAGTGCAGCGGAGTTCTGGAGGCCCCGGCCACTGGACTGGGCACTGGGCAAGTCACAGTCAGGAGGCGTGTAGAGCACTCACTGGAGGAAGGATGCACAGCACACACCCCACCAGCCCCAGGGCTGGAGTGCCATATCAGCAAGGGTTGACCCAGCCCATTCGGGATCCACGTTTCCCATGTCAGAGTGGCCCCATCTCACTACCAGCAGAAAAAGGTGGAGGCAGATGCTTGAGGAAAGAGCAGGAGGAGGATCTTCCTTAGACAGGCAAGCAAACACACCTTTTTCCTCTCCCCTCTGGGCTGCTCCTGAAGGGCCTTCATCCTTCAGCCTCAGCTTGAGCATCACCTCCTTGGGGAAACCAACCCTGATGCCCTAAGATGGAGCTAGCTGTCCTTCTTAAGCCACCTTTGATGACCACTGCATCTGACACCACCACTATAGCAGTCTGTTTACCTGACTATCTTTCCTGGAGACTGTAAATACAGGCAGGTAGGTACCATGCTATATACCCCTGATAACAACCACGATGACTGGTACTTAATAGTCACCCAGTAAATATCGACTGAATGAATGAGTGAATGGTGAGAGACTGTTAATTGAAACCTACCATTATAGTCAGTACATATAATGACTTGGAACTGCAAGCATACACTTTTTATTTCTCTCCATTTACAAGTGTATATACATATATCCACGCAACCACAGGGACCAAAAATTTAAGAACAGTTCAATTAAATTAAACTCAACAAATATTTATTGGGTGCCTACTCACTGCCAAGCACTTTTTTAGGTACCTAAAATATATCATTGAACAAAACAACATGAACTCTGTTAAAATATGTCATTCTACTAATTTCTTTGAAGACCTGCCACATAGCCAGGACAATTATCTCACAGCTTAAGTTTGTATTTAGAATCAGAATCCTTAAGATTCTTCTTTGGTTCAGATATTTCTAGGAGTAGAATTCATCATGGAATCTTGAAAAGCAGACCCACTGGGAGATGATCTATCCTTCACTAAAGCAAAGATAGTGACTTTCTGTGGATGACATTGATGGTTCCCAGGAGATGTCTCTCTGAAAACACCTGGATATACCCCCTTGGCTTTCAAAGTTCTCCTCTGATACGAGCATAAGCAAATGGATTCCCTTTTTACCTGTGTATCTAACTTTTATTAAGTGAGGGCTGAGCTCATCTGTCTTTTCTTCCTAATACTGGAAATACGGCTTCTGTGACGATCATCTTGAGTTTATCATTCGGCTTAAAGAAATCTATTGACTCTCATAGTTCTACCTCTCCCAGCTGAGACAGTGACACTGCAGCAGGTCCATCCACTGACATCATTAAATTGCTTACAGGGAGTCAGTTGCCTTTGTATACAAAGGAAAATTCTATTGCACTCCTGTTGAATGAAGATGTAATCCAATCACTCATGGTATCCCTTATAGAACTAGTCAAAGGAAGACAGGATTAAAGATTATAGATGTTCTGTGACCCTCCTGATCACTACTGGGAAAATGATTCAAAGTACCTATTCTGTTCTTGGCAAATGTGTAATGTTATCCTCCCGAGTAGACTGAAGTCATTAAGAATTTGTAGACTGAAGTCATTAAGAATTTGTTGTTAGTAGTGTCCAAGCCTGGGGCAAGCCCATGCAATACAGGAGAATCAAAAGAAGATGACACAGCACCTGCTCTCAAAAAGGGCATCAAACTCCTACTGAGGAAGCCAAACTCACATAGTTGAATAATTAGGAGAGCCAAAAAGATCTATGGATCTGACTCTAAGTATTTGGAGACTTACAGGAAGAAGAGTTCTCTGGGCTGAGACCACTCATAGAAGACTTCACAGAGCAGGTGGGACTTGAATATGGACTTTGAAAGATGGAGAGGTTTCGATTGGAGTGTCCTTCACAAAGAGGATAAACAAGAACAGGGTCAGAAGAGCTGTTGGATGAGGAGAGCAAGAACATCATCCAGGCTGCCATGGACGGTCCCTGTGCAAGAGGAGTCACGAATAAGTTTAGAAAAGAGCATTTAAATCAAACTATGGATGTTACTCAATGGTGGGAAGAAAAGTTTAGACTTCATCTGACATGCTGTAAAAAGCTGTTATCGAGTCACAAATGGAGAAGCAATGCGATGAAAGTGGCTATAGTTATACTCAATAGGCAGTAGCCTTCACAATGGACCAGAAAAGAGAGTGGAGGTTTTTTCAAAAGTCCATCAGAGGAAAGAGCTGTTGAGAAGTTCAGTTGGAGTCACAGCATTGTGATATGAAAGAAGAGTTGGCACACTTAGGAAACTATTAGGGAACAAGGATCAAAAATACAAGTCTAGCTGATTCACTTTATTGTACTGCAGAAAATAACACAACATCGTAAAGCAACTCAGGGTGTGCGAGCGCGTTCAGTCACGGCTGACTCTTTGTGACCCCACGGACTGTAGCCCACCAAGCTTCTCTGCCCATGGAATTTTCTAGGCAAGAATACTTGCATGGACTGCCATTTCGTACTCCAGTGGATATTCCCAATCCAGGGATCAAACCCCTGTCTCTTGTGTCTCCTGAATTGCCAGGCAGACTCTTTACCATTGTGCTACCTGGGAAAGCAAATATACCCCAATTTTTTTTTAATTAGGATTGATTAAGGATGTGATAAGGAAGAATAAAGCATAATTCTAGAAAGGCAAACAACAAACTCCAAAATACAGTACTTACAAGCTGACCTTGGTAAAGCTAACCAAAAAACAAAACAAACACACCAAAAAATCCTTACAAATCAACAATGAAAGTATAAAACATATTAGAAAAATGGACAAAGACTATGAACATAAAAATTTCCCTCATAATCTAAAAGGCTACTAAACCTATGAAATCACATTTACCCACACTAAAGAATGAAAATAAAAATAAAAGGTATTATTTAACCTATTGACTTGGATAAAAGTAATCATAATTTTATATTGTAATACCTAATGTTTATAAAGAATACACTGTTCATGGGAAAACTGATGTACACCTTCCAGAGAGCAATTTGGCAGTATCAGAAAATCTAACAAATATGCTTATTCATGTTGAGCCTAGGTTTTCTACATCCCATGAGTCACTTCTCATGTATGTATATCAAAGTCTTTGTCATGGGTGATATATTTGAAAATAAGCTAAATGTCCAATAAGACTAAACTGTTGGATGTAAGAAGTATAGAATATTGTATTTACCTTAAAATCATTGAAGAAAAAATATTTAATACATGGGAAAATATGCATAAGATATTAATTTAAAAGGCAGATTATAAAGAGCTTGCGCAATATGTTCCTAATTTCTAAAAATCTGTATGAATAAGTCAAATAAAGTATGTAGACCTTGGATTCTAAATTAAATAAACTAACTGTAAAAAAACGTTTTGGATACAGAAAACCAAACATGGACTAAATATTAGATGAAATGGAGTATTTACTGTTCGTTTTGTTAGGTATAACAATAACTTTTTACTTATTTTTTTAGGTTTTCACTGTTAGAAACACATGCTGAAATATTATAGGGTGAAATTATATGAAATCTGGAATTTGCTTCATAATACTCAAAAATAAAGGAATGAGACAAAACAAGAGTGACAAAATGGTGATGATTATTAATTTATATTTTTCGCTACTTTGAAAATTACCATAATAATAATGCTAATTTAAAAATAAGGCAGAACCCTGCCACAATTTAAAAATAATGTATATATATGCGAAAAAATAAGAATTGTAACCAAACTAGTTACAATGATTATTGCTGGCTAGACAAAGAGCTCATTTTCACTTTCTTGCTTTTTTATATATACATTTTTCAAATTTCTACAATGAACGTATAAAATTTTTATAATCAAAAACTTACTGTATACGTGGTTTTTAAAGCATCTTTTGTTTTGACTTTAAAGAGGTAAAGGAAATGGTGATGCCAGTAGCTGAAATGGAGATGATGAGAACCAGAGAGGATGTGGGAGGGAAATGTACTCAAAACAGAATTTGTAGACATGGCAGTGTTGGTGGACATCTGGATAGAACCCTGGACTCAACTGGAAAAGGGAATTGAGGTGATGAAGGAGTTGGGAAGGCATGGACTCTGGGTTTTGATCTTCAAATCATGTTAATATTATACACAGCAGCAAGGCAAATTTACCGTGGTATTAATGATTTTCAGAACTGAAATTTTTTTTTTCTCTCATTAACTTATGCTATATGATACAGGGACTCTTCTGGGTGATGCAAGTGTGGTGGAGGGTCTCGAATAAATCCTTAAAAATTTACAAACTAGCAGCAGAGAGAGACATTAAACCAAACACTACACAAATAGTCACCTGTGAGAACTATTACGAAAGAGAAGTCCAAGGTGCCGTGAGAGCCCATAATGGAAAGATTCACGCTACTCACCAGGAATTCTGGGAAAATTTCCTGAGGGAGTTTAGCTCCTGAAAGGTAAATAAGAGCTCGGCCAAGAGTCGGGTAGCGGCATTCAGACCAGCAGACAAGTTCACCCACAGGCCTTGATGCCAAAACAAACATGATCATTCGAGGGACAAAGAGAAAGCCAGAATGTCAGGAGCAGAAATTGAGGGATAGAGGGGGCTAAGATGAAGCTGGAGGTGGAGGGCGTGGAGAACATGCAGGTGTTTCTGGCCACGGTAAGGATCATTACTATTTCCTTATTTTATCCTAAGCATACAGGATGCTATTAAAAGAGGGCAGCAGAGGGTGGTTTCTTTAGTTCATGCACCCAAAGTCTCTCCAAGAGTACCCAGAGGCCTATGAACAGTCAAGGTGGAAGACGCTGATGCTTTGGATGGGGTACATGGCTCAGACAGTAAAGAATCTGCTTGCAGTGCAGGAGACCTGAATTCCATCCCTGGGTCGGGACGATCCCTTGGAGGAGGCCATGGCAACTCACTACCGTATTCTCGCCTGGGAAATTCAATGGACAGAGGAGCCTCGTGGGCTACAGTCCATGGGATCACAAAAGTCAGACATGACTGAGAGACTAAGACAAACTGGAAGAATAGGTGGAGAGAAGTGGGTAGTTCAAAGAGATTTAACATTTCCAGGAGAAGGTGAGCAGGTAAAGGGGATTGGGAAGCAGCTGGGGCATTAGAAGGGAGATCAGGAAACCAGCATCAGGGAAGCGATAGTGGTGTATACTGGGTAAGCCATAATGTCAGGCAGACCCCTCACTATGAAATTATCCATGGATATATATTTTGGTGACATTAGGGTATTAGTAGTTGCAAAATTATGGCTGCTTTTATGAGGCATTTGAACTTGGATCCCAGCTCTAGCATTTCCTGTCGGTATGACTATCAAGTATTTACTCTCTGGCCATGGTTTCCTCATCTGTAAAATGGAAATAAGAGTTCCGACTCATAAGGCTGTTGGAAGACTTAACATAATGTCTATCATGTTCCTGGTATATTGATGCTGCTTAATAAATAGGTATAATTTCCCCCAGCCCTTGCCTTGCTCACTGTTAAGCCTGGTATCAGCTTCCAAAATAATGTGACCAGGGACTCTTCAGTCATTTCTTTTCTAGTACCCTAGAACAAAGGGAACATAATCAAGAGTGGAAACATTATTTGATATCTGCTTCAAAAACATACAGTGTTTGATGTGTGATGCTGATGTGTGATGCTCGATCTATTAATATGAATATTAGACTGCTGGCTGTATGCTGTTTATATTGATAAAACATGACCCTGACCAGATTCCCAGCTGTGAGAATTAACACGTGGGCTTTCAGCTGGTGTGGGGCTTTCTTCCCCCTCTACTACAGGATGAGGTTGAATAAGTGTCCAATGTAACAGCCTTCAGTTGAGTTTGTGAAGTTTTTAAAATTAAAGGTAATTTTTCAAAGGTCAAATGGTCCCCCACAGTCAGGCTCCCTGAAGATGGACCTTAGATTCGGGTTCATCGTCCTTACTCTGCACCTGCCCCTCTGAAAGCTCTCAAGCCCCTGCTTCCTGAGGAAGGAAGGGAGGTTAGGCAGGGGAAGAGGGGAGAAGAGGACCTGTAGAGGAGAGAGGGGGCTGAGCTGGGGTTCCCAGGAATAATGGTGAGGAGAAGAAAATGAGAGGAGAAAGAGGACGAATGAGGTGGGAGTGTGGGGGAAAGAGGAGAGAGAGAAGAAGACAGAAACACGGAGTGAGCATGAGGAGTGAGTCTATGCTGAGCAGCGGACTGCTGCTCACCTGTTCTCAAAGATTTCATTTCATTTTCACAAAGCAACATAGCGGGTTTGGTACCATAGGATAAGTCTTCTTTCTCAGACTTTCATCCTTTTCCCAAGAAATTCTGGGCATCAAACCTGTCATCCCACCCCACAGAATAAAACCCAAACTCTGCAGCAGGCCATTCAAGGTTCCACATGAATGGGGCTCCCATAGGGAGGCGACCACATAAAATGAGCCAAACCCAGACTCTTTAGAGAGTGAAAGTGGGGGCCATTTGTGACTATGCTGGGAAGACAGATGAAAACTCAGGTTGTCACGTGCTAACTGACATGGGATGGATGATCAGCCCCACCTCCATGTCCAACCTAAGCCACCCACCTTGCCAAGCTACTGCCTTCCCCAAATCTCCCAGGATTTGTCACATGCGTGGAAAAGCAACCTAATCTCATTCACCCAATGCCAACTTGGAAAACTCATTCTTCAGCATCAGTTCAGAAATAACTGCTTCTGTGATGTCCATCTCAAGTTCTCAAAGCCAGTTCACAGTACTTAGAGCCCAGACTTACTCTACCCCTTTGAAGCCTGGGGCTCAAATGCCAGCTGCACCAGCTGCACACTGTGTGTGTTTGGGCAAGTCGCTTGAGCTCTCTGTCTCGGCGCCCCTTTCTGTGCTGCTGAGACAATGTGAATCCTTCACACAGTGGCTATGAGGACCTAGTGCATTCACAAGGGACCAGGTTGGCTCTGCATGGGGACTTCGGTAGAGTGTGTGATGCACAAGGATTTTGCCAAACCTGTGGGCACAGATATGCACTTGCACTTCTGCAAGTGGATGTGTGACCGGCCTGGGACCCACCTGTAAGGCGTGTAATGTCTCCTTTGAGGAAAAACAAAAAAACTGTCAGGTGCAATGTTAAATGCTAAAGAGTTCACAGATCATTTTGTCTGTGATAATCCTTTGGTTTTTATTATGATGATTCTAACATCATCTTGAGCGATACAACATGTTAAAATTTCTCAGCCTCCTTCCAGGACTCAAACAATTCTCTAAGCTATCCCACATAGGTTTCTTGTTGGCAGGCGAGGGGGATGGTCTCAGAGTACCTTTAATGAATAAGCAAAACAGCCGTCTATATATGTGACGCTATTTCAGAGTCCAGTAACATTTATTTTACCTAAGGTTCGCCTTATTAAAGTGAGAATACCCCTGAGATAAGTAACTGGTCTCTTCTATCTTCAGTTATTTTTACCTAAGTGTGAATACATTTCAAATCCTTTGAGTGAAGGCGTGAGAAAAGACACTGGATATTCCTAAGGGTTGGAAGCAGGAACTACGATGGCCAAGAAGGGCGTGGAAAGGCAGGACTCCAGGTGCTTAGGAGGAATTCTGTCCATATTACACTTTTGCTCAGAGCAAAACACCCTTGCAGGGGGACTAATGTTTAGTGCACAGGCTGGGCTGAGTGCCCAGGGTTAACCCATTCAGCCTCCCCTCCTCACCCCCATCCTCAACGTACCCATCCCCACCACACACACACTTGACTCATTTCAATGCCATCTGCCTGACTAAATCTAGGTTTACAGTGACTTTCATTGTTGTTGTTATTCTCTGGCTGTCATTTTTGAGGTTTTTCCCCCCACAGATCTTAATTGAATGTTCCAGAGGGGAGACATTTCTAGCATTTCATTTTGAACTTTTGCTTCATATTGTGACCAATTAAAATATGACTAACCACAGAATATACTTTTCTTTTTCTTCAAGCATCGCCCCCAACAGAGAGAATGGAGCTTGAATGCCATATTATTATTTTCCATGCTGCTTTGACTTAAATAAGAGAGAAGTTTTTTTTTTTTTTTTTTTGTAAAGTTCTTTGAAAACTTTTTGACAACCCCAATTGGACTTTTTTTCTCCCATTCCATGTATATTGTGGGTGGAATTTTCTATAGCCTGTTTTCCTCCAATCTTCACGTCAAACCTCCTTGTGTAATTGAAAGCAGTGATCCCCACCGCATGACTGAAAAGCAAGCTTTTCTGGATGACTTTAAAGATGATATGAGTATGCAGATAGAGAGTGTAAATTCATTCAACCCAGCCCAGCCAGCAGCCCTCCCCTTGTTTCCCTGTGACCTACTTCCTCTTCCCCACAAGTCTTCGGCAAGTCCTCAAGCTCCCAGTCACCTCTCAGTGAACAGCTCTGACTTTTACTGTGCAAAGAAGATAGAGCACATGGTTGAGGGAGCACCCAAAACTCACCTCTCCACATTTGAAATAGATCCGTTACAGCGCTCTTTCCTTCAGAACCTCGTCTTTCTTGGGATTACCTCCTCCTATGCAGTTGATTCCTCTCCCCTCCTGCTTCTCTGGCATTCCCCTTCTGTCCAGCACAATTTTATTCTCTCTCGTCACCATCTCTTAGACTGAAAATTTGTACAATTCCTCCCTCATCTTAACAAACTTCCCTGCAATCCCCCACCCCCCACCTCCCCATTGCTCTGTCTTTCTCCTCCACCACCAGATTTCTGGAAAGAAGAGTTTGTCTTCTTCACTTCTGCCTTTGCAATGTCATCCACACATCGACCCGCTGAAATCTGGATCTCACCATATTCCATTCTACTGATCGTGTGATGAAGATTCAGACACTCAGACCAAAGTCAGGAAGAACCTTGGATTCAGGCAAGGACTTCGGTAATAGGGACGACATAGTAAAATAAAATTTAAGAAAAGAAAAAAGGAGCTTAAAAAATGTATGTGCATCTTATTGAAAAAAAATAAAAAAATTTAAAAGCATTTTGTATGTTTCTTGAGCCAAAACTGTTCTGAAAACACCTAGACTCAGAGACAGCAATAAATAGTACCCCTCAGTGGAGGACAGGAGCTGGGGAGCAGGGGTATCTGTATCCACATCTATCCTTGACATTGACCCCACGGGAGAAAACAGGAGCAGTGGACTGAGATCCTGCCTTCCTGTAAGAGCATAGAGTCAGCTGGGAGAAAACCAGACAAAAGAGAAACAGCAGGACATCCTATGGCTTGTTCCCCAGAATCTCACTTGATTGTTTAGGTGTGGAAGAAGAGAGGTCTCTCCCTCTAAGTACATTCATGCCCCTGCATCCCTGTCTTACTCCCCTTCCTGGGTATTTTCCACTCTGCTCCTCTCTTTATTAGAAACAGCAAGAGTATTTTCTTCTGTACAACATCACCTGCATTATTTACTACAGACAACTGTCTTCTCTACTGGATAAAGTCCCCAAAGTGAAGGACAAACCAGGAAGCCGACCTCCTCCCTGCATCTGGAAAGAGGTATCTTCTTTGTAGTCAAGAAGGTGGAAGGTTAAGACAATCTCTCATCTCTCTCTTTCTTCCCAAGAAGCTCATGCCTTTTTCTCTTGCCACACACACACACACACACACACACACACACACACACACACACATATAGGAGCTCAGCAAAGCTGAATCCCTTCCAACTGAGGCCACAGGCTCTATGTTGAACATGCCAACCAGCATCTGGCCATGCCCCTCCCATGTGGATTGGTGTGTGAGCTGAGCCCATCAGCCCATTTCATGTGAACCATACAACTGACCGATGGCCAGCATCAGACTTGTCACTATGGACCCAGCCTACCTGAGAACCTGTGATCTGCAAGTAAAGAGCTTTATATTGCAATAATAATGTCTGAAGTGTCTCAGTCAGTTCAGCCACTCAGTCGTGTCTAACTCTTTGCGAACCCATGGACTGCAGCATGCTAGGCTTCCCTGTCCATCACCAACTCCCAAAGTTTGCTCAAACTCATGTCCGTTGAGTTAGTGATGCCATCCAACTATCTCATCCTCTGTCCTCTGAAGTGTCTAGGGGCTCTCAAAATCCTTTCTTTTTAAATGAACATTTGGTCATTAGTCATTGAGGGAAGAGAGGAAAACAAAGAAGAAATGAATTCAACACCTGATGTCTTTAAGAGAAAGAGAGAAACAAGGGGAGGAGAAACTTGGTCTAACATGCCTCAGTGGGTGAAGCCACTGCTTTTTAAAGCTATTGCTTTTTAAAGCAGGGTGCCACTTGAAAGGTGACTTCATCCTATCACGGCTCTGCACAGCTCTTTGAAACAGCTACTTTGGCCTCAGCTCTGCTTCATTGGTCGTCTTCATTTGCTTACTTAACAACTGGAGGTGTTTCTACCTTCGTCACAAAACCATTTTCTGAAAGTTAATTCTCTTATCCCCAAAACTCTCAAGAGTTTAAGTCCACTGCTTCATTAGTCCACTTTACCCAGCTATGAGGTAGAGAATAAATGCTCTTGTGCCCATTTTACAGATAGAGAAGGCAGGGAGGTCAAAGGCTTAATCCAAATTTGGTTTTCCACATATTGAGTAATAGAGTCTTAGCAATCGGCAAACCCTGTGACCTTTGGAAAGTTATTCCTTTTAAGTTTCAGTTTCCTCATCTGAAAATAAGGATTATAGGAAGTTTGTGAGGATAAATGAAATAATATATATTGAGATCCTTGCACAGGATCCAGCTACAGAGGGCTGCTGGATTGCACAAGTCCACCAACATGGTGTTGGCAGGCATTTGAAACACTGTGCAGGACACCCCAAAGGGTTGTTCCATCAGCAGTCACGCCAGCCTTGGTCTGATATATCATACTTTCTCTTTCGTGTTAGTCAGTGGTATTAGTCTGAAAGTTTTTCTTCCAGCAACAGCAGAGTAGGTGGTTTAGAACAACCCTCTCTCTGATCCTAAGAAGCGTGTTTAAAGAAACATCAGTTTAATGACACTGACAAGTTATGCAGGCAGTGAGAAAACAAACTGTCAAATTCCAAAGAGGAAGGAAACCCATTCAAGGCTGCCTTTCCCCTCAAATGGCGGTTCTCCAGATGTAAGCACCAAGGAACTAGTTCAAAATGTACATTCTCTGGTTCCACACCAGATACACTCAATCAGAAACCCAGGAACAAGACCCAGAAATATGCTTCAACAATCCATCGAGTTGATTCTGATGTCCCCTAACGTCTGAGAACCAGGGCCCTTCAGGCACCTCTAGCTCTGAAAGCACAGCCGGGAGACTGAGAACTGGGCAGAAATTCTGGGCGTCTCCAGCATCTGGGGACCCAAAGCTTGGAGTTCAAGGCCTGCCTGGTAAGCACCTCATGAAATTAGTTAGGTCACCAAAGGGCCACACCCAAGAAACAAGAGGGCACTGGAAATAAATGTATCTTCACAGGGACAAATATTTCTTATCCACTCCTGATTGGATGAAGGACCTGGGATGGCTAGTGCCCTTAACCCCGCTCTTTGCCAGCAACAGTGGCAAATATTCTTGGAGGGAAGAAAACAGCACCCAGTGTCTCAAATTTTCTCTGCCAAACACTCCATCAAAAATAAGTGAGCACTCGCTTCCATCTTGCTCCTTATACCACTCATTCTGGGAAGGCAAGCTGCCAAGTCAGAGGGCTCCCAAGAAGCTCTCTGCAGAGTCCACATGCTGAGAAACTGAGGCCACGGCCTTTCACCAACAGCCAGGTGAGTGCACCAACCTGGGAAGGGATCCCACAGTTCCAGCCAAGCCTTGAGATGACCACAGCTCTAGTAAATACCTTGACTATAAACTCACGTTGCTGCTGTTCTTTAGTCACTCAGTCGTGTCTGACTCTTTTGCCACCCTGTGGACTGTAGCCCATCTGGCTCCTCTGTCAATGGGATTATACTGGCAAAAATACTGGAGTGGGTTGCCATTTCCTTTCCAGGGGATCTTCTCAACCCAGGGTTTGAACCCACGTCTTCTGCTTTGGCAGGCAGGTTTTTTACCACTGAGCCACCATGGAAGCCCTCACCCTAAATACAACCTAAATAGAACCACCCAGATAAGCTGCCCCTGAATGTCTGACTTATAGAAACTGTGTGATAATATTTTGACTGCTTCTATTTAACAACCAAGTACTCAATAAAAAATAACTGGACATACAAGAAGACAAGACTTGACAAACAACCAGGATTTTTCTAAATAAGTGATATAAACAAACCCATAGGCAACAGAGTATTTAGGGAGAATTTTTAAATATCTGTGCTTAATTTTTCAAAAAGTTATTACTCTTTCACTATAAGTTCATGACAATCCACCTCAAATGGGTCACAAATACTGTCCATATGAGGATACCGGTCAACTCAGTGTCTTACTTTCTGTTGCTACACAGGACTCCTCCACTCTCCTCCCCAACCCGTAGCTCCCCCTTCACTTTCAGCCTATGATCTCATCCCCTTCACACAGGAAATGGAGGCCATCCAACAAGAATGCATTGCCTTCTGATCTACAAACCTATCTCTATGTTTCCTTCCTTCCTTTAAAGATGGAAGAGCTATTCATCCTCCCACCTAAAGTCAATTCTTAGGCTCCACTTTGCCTCTGACCCTCTCCCATCTCTTTAGGAACCTCACACTTAAAAATAATTCTTTTTCTTTGATATATTCAAACTCTTCTTCTCAAGCAAACCCTTCCCATTGGACTCGTTAAATCATCTTAAATCACATTTTAAAAATACTCTTCAGCTTTAGTCCTCCCTCTCTTTTCATCCCTTCACACTAAATTCTAGAAGAATTTTTCTTAAAGTTACTGTGTCCTCTCCTAAATACTTTTCACTCAGTACTCACACTCCAACAAGGTTTCTGCCCATCACTCCAGTGATAACACTCTGGTTATAGTCTCAGGGACTAAAGTCAGTGGATGAACACTTTTCAGCTCTCTTCTTCCCTGTCTTGGCAATGTTTCACAGAGTTGAGCACAACTCTCTTCTATAAGCCTTTCCTCCCAGCTTGCACAATATTCTCTTGGTTTTCTTCCTATCTCTGTAACTTCTCATTGTTATTCTTGCTAGACTCATACCCCTCTACTTGACCATCAAATGTTAGTATTCTGAAGGTCTTGGTCTTTGACTATATTTTATGTAACTTTCCCCAGATAAGCTTATCAAGACTCACAGCTTCAATTACCATGTATACATAATTTATGTGCTAATTTATATAATGTAAGGTGGTGCTAGTGGTAAAGAACCCACCTGCCAATGCAGGAGACATAAGAGACACAGGTTATCAGACTCTGAGTTTGGAAGATCCCCTGGAGGAAGAAATGAAAGCCCACTCCAGTATTCTTGACTGGAGAATCCCATGGACAGAGAAGTCTGGCAGGCTACAGTCCCTGGGTTGTAAACAGTCAGACACGACTAAGCACAAGCAGCACATACTCTGGCCAGGGAAAAGCTGGGTGGAGTATGCCCAGAACCTTCTCCAAGATTTTCTTATCAGGTAACTCACTCTCTTCATGAAAAGGAAAGAGTAAGGATGGAAAGACAGGCAGGAATATTGATCTGACAAAAGCTCTCTCAAAGAATCATGAAGACAAGGGAATGGAGTTTCCTTTAATAAATTGTGAAAGAAAATTGATATGCAAATATTAGTGGGAACTTCTTTGCAGCTAAAAATTTAGTTATTTAAAAATGTGAGTGAATGTTACTTTTTTCCTGGTTAGTGGGATTAATGTACTCTTTCTACAATTTCTTTTGTTTTTCTCAAAACTCGACTATTCAATTATTTAATTAATTGTTATGACTATAATTAACATGTCATCTTTTGTCATTGAGAGGGTTTATTTGTCTGGTAAGTAGAGAATACTTAGATGCATATGCATATGATGTTAATTTCCTGAAAGTTTCTTTTTCATAGGACGACATCTGTTCCTGTACTGGTTCAAAGCATTTGGTTAAGTGTACAATGTTCATGCATTGCTTCAGGCTCTCAAAATATGAATATGGTTGCACAAGTTAGAAATGCTTTCTGATGCAAGTAATAGAATAACTGACTAACAGTGGCTTAACTAGTCAAGACAGAAGGACTGATGCTAAAGCTGAAGCACCAATACTTTGGCCACCTGATGTGAACGGTTGGAAAAGAGCTTTATGCTGGGAAAGACTGAAGGCAAAAGGAGAAGGGGATAGCAGAGGATGAGAGGGTTGGATGGCTGGCATCACTGATTCAGTGGATATGAACTTGGGCAAACTCCCAGAGATAGTGAGGGACAGGGAGGCCTGGCATGCTATAGCTCATGGGGCTGCAAAGAGTTGGACATGACTTAGTGACTGAACAATAACAACAATAGGAAGCTGAGATGTAGCTGCATGTTGATGTACTGATCCCACAAAGACAACAATCATCCAACTTCTTCCTGTCCTTCTGTTTAGCATATTTAATGTGCTGACTTTTCATTCTTTGGCTTATTGCCTTATGGTTGCAAACTGGTCAGTATGGGTCCCAAACATCCTAATGATGTTCAAGGCAGGGAGAAGTTAAAGGTTCATCAATGCACTTTCTCTTCAAACATTGTGCCTTTTAATTAGGAAATAAATCCCTTCCCAAAGGGGTCTGGTACAGTTTCCAGTACAGTGTCACATGGCCACTCCTGGCTATAACAGAAGCTGAGAAATGGGAGTATGAGTATTCTGATTATCTTAGGCTTAAGATTAAAGGGCTACGGCTGGGCATGTTACTATACTGAATAAAATAGGAATCTCATCGATAAAAAAGAAAGGAGACATTAGATGGGCAACTAACAATGTCTACCACAGTATGTCTGACTCAAATCCATCCCTGGGATTGTTCATCATGCTAACAAGCATCATGAATTCTGCTGGGGGCAATAAATAGGGGAAATGGTAGAGTCATGTCTTGGAGCCATAAGTAAATAACAAGCTCATCGAGCATTTGCTCAGACCTCACTGGTTGTGAAACTGTTTCAGGGTAATAAGGACTGAGGAGTATCTGGGAGAAGGGAGAAGAGACTGTTAAGGATGGAGAGCCTAGCAGAAGAATCTGCATGGTTGAAGGGGGCCTCCCATGACAGGTCAAGTAGAAGAGCCAGCACAGCAGAATAGAGCAGAACCAAGAAGCAGAGAAAGAACTGTGTAATGAGCTGCTTAGTTGGGGGAATAAATCCTCACTGGGGAATACAGGGGGAAAGAGGGACATCTGAGGCCTGAGGATGAAGGACTGGAATACCTGGCTGCATACCCTGGAATTTATGCGTTAGGTAGAGAGGAGCCCCACACAGATTCACGAGCAGAGCAACAAGGTGATGAAAGCGGTATTTTAGAAGATGAATTTGGTGGGAGGGAACAGAACAGATTAGAGGGAGGGAGACAAGTAGGGAAGCTATCACAGTGCCCAGGAAGTATTGGCAGCCTCAGTGAGAGCAATATTGTTGGTTATAAAAAAAAAAATGGAGCAGAAAAGGTGGTTATAGGTGACATTTTAACTTCATTTCAGGATATCCTCTCATAGAAAACAACAGAGGCAATGACAAAAAACACAGGCCCGCATAAGTGGCAGTAGTCAAACATTCAGTCACCATGCTCCCCACTTCAGGTGTTCACCTGAAAGCTAATTTTAAATAATGCAGGGAACCATCAGGGGGTTTCGCTGATAGTAATATTTTAATTCTCAAATCATTGCTCTCCTAGTTAGTTACTCATGGCCTGGTTTCACAGAAATGGGCTGCAGGCATTCCTGGAAATGACAAGCTATTATAGGGAGAGCCAGGACTCCTCCAACTTCACCACTCTAAGGGCAGCTGTGTCTGCCTTCCACGAGAAGGCATTTCGCATTGAGGGCTGGTGGTAGGGAGCAGGCAAAGGCCTTACCCAGGTGACCTACATGAATCTGATGAGAAATTAAAGCTTGCACAGAAGTTGAGGCCCTCACACCTCTCCCTGTTTTTGGTGCCACCCCACAAAAAGCCTGAGAAAGTATAGCCCTTCCAGCTGAAGATCCTAAGAGTAGTTAATGCCTGAAGATGCACAGCAGCATCACCACTCTCAAAAAGCCCATTGCCTGCAAGGTGCTAAGATGTGGTTATTCTGCTACTTGCAGCCAAATGCATTCCTGACACAAGGGTCTTTGTTCTCCTTCTCCCACTGAATTCACGGCACAGCTCAAGGGGACCTGGAACAGAGCGCACTCTCCAGAGATACGCTGATTAAATGCATAAATAAGTTAGTTACAGGCACTTTCATCATTCCTAGCCCAGGGTAGTAAGCAACCTGGGTTCTGAAGCCAGACGACTGCCACTTACCTGCTCCGTGACCTGAGGCTTCTTTGTGTCAGGGTCTTCTCATCTGTAAAACAATGACAGTTCCTACTCCACAGATGTGTTTTAAAAGGATTCAATGAGATCCTGATGATAAAGTGCTTAGCTCAACGCCTGCTACAGGGTTAACACTCAATAAATGTTAAGCACTGTATTTTTTTTTTACAGATGAGGAAACAGTAATGCAGAAAGGCTAGAGAATTGGCTCAAGGTCACACAGATAAATGCTGTGCATGCTTATTTTCATGGACACGTCTTTTCTGAGCAGTGTGTCAACAAGTCAGCAAATATTTATTGAGTGACCATGAGGTTGAGTTCTGAACTAAACATTCAGAATGTATGCTCAAGGATGGGTATAGTTCTTGTTCTAGTGGAATTTACTCTCTGGCAAGGACGTTTCCTTTTTTATAGTCAGTCCAGCTGCACACAGGCTGGCCTTACAGGTAACAGAGACAGAAGCCTCTGTGGTTCTGTTTGAAGGGTCCTAGAAAGGCACTCAAACAGCACACAGCAATTGGCAGCAGGATAAACTCAATGCAACGGCTTTGTATTGGCCTGAGTTTTGTCTTCCGAGAGAATGGATTCGCCAAATCTACCCATCTTTCTCCCTCCTCCTTTGTAATTCCTCGGCAAATAAAACAGTTCTCCCTTAGGCTTTTAACTGACGGCTGAAATATCTCCAGCCAGTGCTAGACCCCTGAGCATAGCATTGCTTCCCATCACCTAGAATCTTTAAAACTGCAGAAGTCCTTGGGAAAGAAAATGGCTAGTGCCAATGACATGTATTTTTAATAACTAAATACATGTTTACTTATTTATTTTGACATTAAAGAAACACACACACAAGCGTGAATTTCCTTAAACAGAGGAATGAGGTCTCCCTCTTGGGAAGCTAAGACTGTTTGGTCCTCAGAACAATGGCAGCTCCAACAAGAGCAAAAAGAAGCAGGAGGAGGCAGGAGGGAGGCCATGGTACCCAGTGGGTCCAGCCTGCACTCTCCTCTCTTACCAAGGACTCTTTGAGCCTCTGCTTCTCTCTGCAGGCCCTGACCTTGCCCTACACCTGCCATAATGCTCTGTGCCCTGGGGACACACAGCCAGTGACAGGGTAGGATACAGTCTTCCTAGGAGTCTTCCTTGCAAACCTGAACACAAGTACAGGCCCCCTTCTGCTGAAAACCTCATCTGCAAATCACTTGGTAGAGACATACAGGGGGATCAGAACATTCACCATGTGGGGAGATTGTACAGTCTCAGAACTTTATAAGATTCTTACGGATCCCAGCCTTTTCCTGATTGTGTTTCTGGAGAATAAGATCAACGGGTAAACCTCCTTCTGATCCTACTTTGAAGGAGTTCAGTGTGTCTCCCCACTTTCTGCTTAAAGAAGCCAGGAGTCAGGGCAAAGGCAGATCTGCCTTCTACATGCATGTTCAGTCGCTAAGTCATGTCCAGGTCTTTGCGAACTCGTAGACTGTAGCCTGACCTGGGCTTACCGCTAAGCCACCTGGGAGGCTGCTATGTATGCCTTGTGCTCACAGACAGGACTTCCCTTCTGAACATCTGCAGAGTGAGGACACCTGACCACGAGGCCGGTGTTCATCCTGAAGCATGCATTCCCTTGGACATTCTTCCTTCCTGTCGACAGGAAGGGCCAAGTCCTGGCAAGCTGGCTCCAGGAGCCCCAAACAGAGTCCTGACAACTTCATTCACATGCAGTTTTCCATGACTTAAAAACATTCTCAAATACTATCATAAACTCATAACCATGATTTTTAAAATATTTCCCCTTCTCTAAGATTTTGCTTTTCTGAGCACAATTATTTAACATATTTTTTTTAAAATTCTCTACACGTGTGCTGGCTTGAGGGGCAGGTCCATGCAGGCCAAGGGACGGGTATGATCAGCGATCAGTTCTGTGCCAAAACCAGTGCTCATGGTTGCCTCCAAGTGGCATAACATGCCTGCCTGCCAGGCACGGTCTACACGGATTTTACCAAAGGGCAACTCACCAAACAGCCTGACTGGAGAAAAAGAGGCACAATGGAGACATAGGAGAAGCACCTGCTCCCACCTTTGGGAAAGCCGTCACCTGGTTGGCCGCAGAAATGAGATACATGCCAGCCCTTCCTGTCAATGGCTACGCCATGGTCGGAAACATGAGCTTCCGCGGAGCCTGCCTACAGGTTGCCAAAAGCCTGCACCTGACAAGCAACCAGGGGTGAGTCCTTCCAACAGCCAGCCAGAGCAAAAAGGAGAGGCTGTATTTAAGAGCAAGCCTGGCCCAATGAGTCCTTTGAGAACAAAGGCCGGGCAAACGAAAGACAGAAAGAGAAACAGAGTTTTGGCCCCATAGGCTCTTCTGTCGGGTCTAAAGTTCTCCCACCATTGTGATTCTGCAATACCTCTGCCAGTACTGGCTCTGCAGGAAAAAATTACATTTGAGAAAAATGGGCACAATAAAATCAGAATGTGTGCCTTTAAGGAAGAGTCCCCCCAGAAAAGGGTTGCTAAAGTTCCAAATATATAGCCCATAAAACACACAGGATATTTGTACCTCCGCTAAGGTTCAACATTGATCATCACTAAATGATCATCACTAACAAATCAACATGTGACATTAGCTAGAAGGGCTATTGGATATTAAAAGAAACTCAAAAATCCCAGGAAACAGCCACTTGATGAGCAAAATTTTAATTTAGACTGTCACTCACAGGAAATAGACAATAGGGCTATTAAAAATTGTAACAATGTAGCAATTTGCAATTCATTCACATTTCACATTAGATGCCCCCCTCCTTCCAGCTAATGTTGACTATTACCAGTAAAATACACAATAGCAACCATTAATTGAGCATTTTCAGTGTGCCATGAGCTTTAAAAAGCAATCTATGACTGAACATTTTAAACAGAACTTCCTATGTGCCAGACATTGTTCTCAGCACTTTTTATGTATTAACTTAGTCCTCACAAAACACCCATGCGCTAAGTAATACTATTATCACATTTTCAGATGAGAAAACTGAGGCTCAGTGAGTTTAAACAATTTTTCCAGGATCACATATCTAATTGAGAGACAGGGCAAAAGTTCAAAACCCTTGAAAGTCTGTTCCACAGTTCATGTTCCCAAGTCTTACCTCATAATTGCATCTTCAAAGTATCTCCAGGAAATATATGTTGTAATTCTCTCTTTTTATAAGTAAGGAAATGGAGGTTTAGAATGCTTAAGTGATTTCTTTAACCACCTAGCCAGGAGGTAGCAGAGCCTGGACCCAGAACGCCTTGAGGTCAGAGGTTTATGTTATTTCTTGTATCCATTGTGATTCATTGGCTTCTAATAATCATCTTTCCTAAACGAGTATTAGGTCATATATCTAAATGGCCACTAGGTTCTAGACACTGTGCAGGCAAAGATTAAGTGACCCCGCCCTTCCAAGAGCTTGCACTCTAGCTATAGAAGAGCTGATGCTGAAGCTGTCATTCAAGGATATAGAGAGGCTGAACAAAAGACGTCTTCCCCATGCTAAAACGAAGTCTTTGTCACCTGCAAAGACTCCTTACGGCTCACGGCTGTATCTATGAGTGTAAAAAAGAGCACTGAGGTAATCCCTTACTCAGTCAAAAGTGTCTTTCCTAACAAATGGATACTGCTGTTGATGCTAATTACCAAATCCCCCAAGCCATCTCATGTTGCTTGACGCTATCCTCAGTATAGCTTCATGGTGGTCTCACTTTGTTCTGCCCATTCTGAGTGAAGGTCCTTCTGCATCTCCCCACTCTGGCCTTTATGGTTTATGGCTACTACGGGCCATCACATTGCACTGAGTAAAGCACCACTTCTAGAAGTGACCATGCTCGAGACCTCAACAGCAGTACCAAGGGACATTAACAAAACATCTAGGGACACAAACAGTGTCCTAAGAATAACCTTCCTGATTCTGCCACTTATTGGCCATGGGGTCCCATGGTTACTCAGTTTTGTGTGCCTCAATGTCCTCTTGTATTAAGTGAATAGAAACAGTATCTTTCGCTAGAGTTTTTGTAATAAGCTAATAGAGGTAAAGTAGCTAAAACAATCCCGGAGGGTTGATGCCCACAGATGTTAGCTAGTGCCGCTGTCTCTTCCCTTCCCCCTCTCCCTCCTTCTCCCATCTCCCCTCCTCCTTCGCCTCCTCTTCCTTCTCTTTTCTCCTTCTCCTTCTTCCTCTTTCTCTTCCCCTTCTCTTTTTTTCCTCCCTCCTTCTCTTCATCCACTTCCTCCTTCCTCTTGTTTAATTATTATTATCACTGTTATCATTATCATTATTTTTTATCAAATTTAGTGCTTGCTAGGAGTTTCCTGTTTCTTAAGAGGTGATAACACACAAGTAGTTCCATCTTTCAAGTGGAGAAAGAACATGCTGCTCCTCTTTATTTTCATCAGCTCTTAGCATATCTGAGCAGTATTTAATTTTAAAAATATTCTTATATTCTACATTGTATAAGTAATCATTGGTCTGAATATGAGTTGGCCCTATTCCATAGCACCTCAGTAGTGTAACTGGATCTAAAATGGGTCCTGAGCTGTGTTCGCTTTGTGGAAGTATGATCTTTAACCAAAAAAATTAAAATAAAAACAGAGAAATTCAAACTTGCCAAAAAAAGCAAAATAACAAAATAAGTGGCCTGTCTTTCATTCAAAACTCTAGATTCCCATGAATCTTCTGAAATCAGGGGGAAAAAAATGTGTTGAGAGGCATATCATGTTGGCATTGTTGAATTGATACATTGTTGTATTGACACATCTAGGAGGTGATTAGAAAAGCTAAAGTCACCCAGTAGCATCTATCAATCTCTGTTCAAGGGTGAGCAAGTGTCAAAATTAGCTGCCGCTGTCTGGTTTTGAACTAGATGTTTGTCCTTGATCATCTCACTAAAGCCTTTGTCTTTGGTTACTCTGTGTTTACCGAAAAGCCTCTGGTTCTTATTGACCTGCATTAACTTTATTACTTCATCCCCCATGACTCCAGGCTGTGTTCTAAACCACAAACCCATCATTTCGTGTACTGAAAAATGTTCTTAACTATCACAACCTGTGGTAAGAGAGAGCCTTAAGGTCATCTTGATATGACAGCACTTGATAAAGATGACATTAACATGTATCAATACTAGAAAAGTAGAAAATGCACTACCGTTGTGGTTCTTTTGTTTTCTAAATTAATTGACTGGCATAAAGGACAATATTGGAGAGGTATCTCTAAGAGGGTAGTTACAAGCACAGCTTCTGGGAACAGGGAGCCTGAAGGCAAATAAGTCACAAACCTTGAGGAGATCAGACCATGCCACACTGAAGGGGACTCAGCAAAGAAGAAGAATATATCACTTACCTACAGCTTAGTAACAAATTGTCCAAGATCTAGTTCCAGGTCTGGGACTAGAGTAGGTCTGGGCTTGTGACCACGCACTTACGTGATCCTGAGTGTAAGTGTCCCCTTAAATTTTGTACCCTGGCTGTCTAACACAACAACAACCAAAAAGCTTACAATCTTTCACAGTTTCACTAGGGCTTCCCCAGTGACTCAGATGGTAAAGAATCTGCCTGCAGTGCAGGAGACCAGGTTCCATCCCTGGGTTGGGAGACTCTCCGGAGAAGGGAATGGCAACCCATGCCAGCTTTCTTGCCTGTGAAATCCCACGGACAGAGGAGCCTGGCGGGCTACAGTCCGTGGGTTAACAGAGACGTGACTGAGTGACTAACACTTCCATAATTTCACTGAGAGCAGCTCAGCTGGACGATACTTCAGGGTATCTCATGAAGGTGCAATCAAGATGTCAACTAGAATTGCAATTATCTGAAGGCTTGACTGGAACTGGAAGAGCTCTGCCAAAGCAGTTCACTCCCATGTCTGGCAAGTAGGCAACGGCCATTGATAGGAGACCTCAGTTCTCTGCATGTGGGCCTCTCCATAATCCACTTGGGTGTCCTCATGACATGGCAGCTAAGTGAGCCAAGAAGGAAGGTGGAAGACACAGGGTCTTTCATCATCTATGCTCAGAAACTACACACCATCATTTCTGTCATGTTCTACCGGTCACACAGACCAACCCTGATACCCTGTAGGATGAGTTACCCAAAGGTGTGAATAATAGGTTGTTGGCTGCCATTTTGAAGGCTGTCTACCTTACAAAGAAAGAGGAAGAGGAGAGAAAGGGGAAGAAAAATGCTTAACTGAGAATCTGGCTTTATAAGAATGGCTTTGGCTTGAGCTTTTGGATAAAGATTAAGTAAAAATAGCAAACTGTGGAGGAGAACTAGGGTTGGCTGTATTATTGGGTAATCTCAACTCTTTACTCTGCAGCTGTGTGTATGTGTGGGGAGGGTTGAGCACAAAGGCTTCATCCCAGACACAGTCTTTCCATTGAATGTGTCCACCAAGGAAGGATGCCAGTCCACAAGATCCCAGCTAGTGGGGTACCAGATGATTTGGGTAGTAGAGGGGATATAACAACATCTGTTAAATGATAGCTTATTCCATCAGAGTGGCTTTGTTCACAGTCTCTAGGGCTTCATTTACTTATTCCTGGGTAATCTGTGCTTTAGTCCCGTCTCTGTGATTGAGTGATATCCTTGTTCTTCACTTGAGTTTATTGACCATGTCAGCATAAATAAGTATCACAAATTTTCCTATTCCCCCAAAGATTAATCTGATTATTTCTAAAAAGAAGCCTTTTTGAGTTTGTTCAATTTGACACCTTCTTTAGATCAGTACAGAGAGCACAAGCAAGTAGATCTTCCTACTCTCTTCCTTGTGTGGTCAACCTCTCCCCTTCAAACACCAAACTTCCAAGAAACCACATGGTACCTTCTGCCGAACAACGACCCTGAAGCTGACACATGGATCTTTCTTTTCACCCAAGAGGACAGTGATTTTTTTTAATATAGAAAATGCTTTGCCCCAAGGACTTCATTCCTAAAGATTCTCCTCCTCTCTATCTCCTGTCCTCCTCCTCCTCCACTGAGTGGTCCCTAGCCACCCTGACAGGGGACCTACCCTCACACCTGGCAGCCTGCCATAAGAATGAAGGGGATGTGGCATCTTTAATGCCGAGATTGTTCATCAGAACCAAGAGTCAGTGCACAGACACCTTCCCTGTTCTTTTGTCCCTGAATCTTATCATGACTCTAAAGCAGGGCCTTCGATTTCTATACCTCAGTAGGGGTATCTGGGCTATTTTTTAGCTTGCATCTCTGTATGCGAGGATATGTATCCAATTCCGCACACAATGAAAGAATAACAACAACATGAATTACAAATGTTAGGATGCATTATGCTTTGATTAAATAAGAAATGTGAGCGGCTGAGCCCAGAAGGATAGAACCTGAATCCCGTCAAGAGAAAAGATGAATGAACAGAACTATAGTGACATCTGCTGGTCCATCCCATAGAGTTGTTGGTTTAATGTCATCAGAAGTGGGTGGTAGAAGGAAATAATAATGATGATATTCTCATGCTTTAAGAAAAAAAAAAAAAAGAAACCCTTAAAATGTGCTTTTATGCAAAGATGTATGAAGTGCAACTGTTTTAATTGGTATGTCGTGAATGAGAAAACAAGAGTCTTTGGAATAGAAGGTGGAAATTATTGACTCTGCAATTGCTCATGACAGGAATGGAGAAGACCGCTCGTGTCATCATTTCAGCACAGGGTCCCCCACACCCACACGCCACAGCAGATCAACATCAGTATAGAGGAGAAGGTAAGCAAGCAGAACAAGTGGGTTCTACTTAAAAGTATCTCTGAGGCTTAAAATACTGGCTTCCTCTTCAGATGTTCCAGGAGAAGCTAAGACTCCAGGGGAAACAAATGACCTTCCCCACTCACATGTACAACGTCTTACACAGTGTCTTGGTGAAGAAAATGTCCATGGCTGCGATGCTGAGGCACATTAGAAAAACATTTTAAGATGTAATCAGGCACTCCCTGGGGGCTGGAGCTTCAGGGGGATCAATAGACTTTGCCAGCCCATTGGCTTCCGGTTCGGCAAACCTTCAATTACCAACATTTGCTGCCCTCTCTGCCAAAAAAAAAAAAAAAATCAGGTGAAACCTGGCTCTGGGGTCCTGCAGCCTGAACACAGAGTGCCCAAAGCTGCCTCGCTGGAACCTGAGCCTCAGGGAAGCCCCCTTGAGCACTTCTTGGCCAGTGTCTTTTTAGAAAGGGCAGAGTTTTTGTTGGACCACCTCCCCCCCAAAGCAGCATCACAAAGGGAGCATCCTCTGGACTCTGGATAATGACCATTCTCTTTTCAATGAAATACAAATACAAGGATACTTTTCTCCTAAGCACAGCCCTAACTGCCTCCAGTGGATGGTGTCCACAACAATAGATGATAAAGCTTTGCTAACGGCCCTGCTTAACAAAAAAAAATTAGTAGAGATTTTGGTTTTCAGAAATTATCCAGATCACTTTAAAATGGTCTGCATGCCCCTCAGCTTTGAGGTCCAGCATGACAAAAAGAGGAGGGCTGAATTAGGAACAAAGGAACTTTTCGCTTCTGCTGTGGGGCCGCTCTGAGTGGGGAGGATGGCTGCCATCTTGCTGTGCTGAAAGCATCCTCATCCCATATCTGAATAAAGGACAGAGAGGCCCCCGCCCAGGCGGCATGTGGGGGAGTATGCATCTCACAATAACCGTATATTGTGTGAAAGTACGAGTGTGGACAGTCTGCACTTCTTGGAAGCTGGGTTCCTTTTAATGACTCTGAGGGACAATGCATCACCTGCAAGTCTAAAGCACATTCGATAAAACATCTTGGAGTCGGCGCCTGTGGAATTCATTTTCCAGAGACAGCCACGCTTGGGGATTTGGCTTCTAAGTCTTTTTTTTGTTTGTTTCTTTCTTTTTTTTTTGGAGTATGTTTAAACTGGAGAGCTGCTTTCTCCCCACCCCTCTATCATCTTTTGGCCCTGGTTGATTCTGCACAATTCATCATTATTTTAGCAGGTTTTCTACAAGGGAAGATTACTAAACTAATTGATTATTAATTGATTATCATAATAGTCACATTCTATTTGCAGTGATTCCTGCAAGCAAGGTATGCCCCGGGTCGTTCTCAACAGCCAGGGATTTGCAGATCCAGAGCCGGGCTGGGGCATCCCCAGGGACCCATCCATCTGGTGCTGACAGTGCCACATCCATTATTTCCACAAATAGTGCTAAGGGAGCGAATACTGGGTGGAACTGGGAGCATCCTTTTCTGTGGTTTCTTCCATTTGCAAGAAGTTGGACACTTTTTATTTCTGAATAACTTTGGCATGACACCTATTATTGAGAAGAGGAGGAGCTCTTTTCCAAAATTCTTCTTGACCTTTCTGCGACCACAGACTCCAGGCACTCCAGACTCAGTGGGCTGTGGTCTTGGTCCTATCTCCTGACACGGTTCACCCTGTGACTCGAACTCCGTCACTCTTAAAAGCAACGCAGTCATGTGCACCCATGGAGCCCTGCTGTTGTTCAGTCGCTAAGTCATGCCCAACTCTTTGTGACCCCATGTATGGCAGCATGCCAGGCTTCCTGTCCTACACTCTCTCCCGGAGTTTGCTCAAACTCATATCCATTGAGTCGGTGAATGCTATCCAACCATCTCATCCTCTGTTGCCCCCTTCTCCTCCTGCCCTCAATCTTTCCCACCACCACGGTGTTTTTAATGAGTCAGCTCTCTGCATCAGGTGGACAAAGTATTAGAGCTTCAGCATCGGTCCTTCCAATGAATATGCAGGGTTGATTTCCTTGAGGATTGATTGGTTGGATCTCCTTGCAGTCCAGGGGACTCTCAAGAGTCTTCTCCAACACCAGTTCAAAAGCATTAATTCTTCAGCACTCAGCCTTCTTTATGGTCCAACTGTCACATCCACACATGACTGCTGGAAAAAAACATTGTTTGACTCTATAGACCTTTGTTGGCAAAGTAATGTCTCTGCTTTTTAATATGCTGTCTAGGTTTGTCATAGCTTTTCTTCCAAGGAGCAAATGTCTTTTAATTTTGTGGCTGCAGTCACCATAAGTAGTGATTTTGGAGTTCAAGAAAATCACTCGGAGTCTGTCATTGTTTCCATAAAACGCCCTCCTCTGGGTACACTATGCCTCAGTCCCTTGTTCAGTCCCTGGGGACACAACAGTGCAAAACGTGTGTCCTCAGGCTCATGGGGCAGAAGGACAATTACTTTGACCAGACAACAGGGTGTCATTTATACTGTGGCAGAAAAGGGGGGCAGGAGTCAGGAAAAACTTCCCAGAGGAAGGGACATTTGTGCTGAGTTGTCGAGGATGTGGGATTAACTGATATGAAGGGAAAGTATGTTCCAGGCAGAGGGAACATCACAGAAGAATGAAACCACATCCACAAATAACGTTGCTCTCAGGTGGCCAGAGGGAAGATGTGTGTATGGGGGGGGGGGGTCTGGCAGTGAAGAAGAGGGTGTCAGGAAACAGGAAAAGCCTCATATGTGGGGTGTGTTGGTCCTCAAAGGTGTACTTTCATGGCATACCTTATTTAACATTTGTTGAGCATCTACTGTATACAAGGATTGGTCCTACATGCTTGGTGGAATTTGGAGGAACACCATCTCTGCTCTCAATAATGAACACACAGTGAGTGCCCACTGCATACCGGACAAGCTGTCCTTTTGCTATTCTATTGAATCCTCATAACAAACCTGCCAAGTAGGTACTGTCACCCTGGCTTTGCAAAGGAGGACACTGGAGCCCTGAGACACAAAAATGACTTGTCCAAGATCAAACATGTGGTCTGCAATTCAGCTGGACAACAACTCCAGAGAAGTCCCAAGAAGCTTATGAGCAAATGCTTCCAGTGACACAAAACTGTAGAGGAGAGGGAGAGGCATGCAAACATCTGGGAGGCGATGCTTTCCCTGCTCCTGACATATCCCCTTGTGCCACAAAGGAACCCCAAGCTCAGACTCTCCAGAAGTCCCTGTGTGCATTCTCCAGGCAGGAGCCCTCCACAGAGATGGCTGCTTTTCCTATAGCCCCTTCTCGCCATCCCCAAGCTTCCCTGCCTTTGTAACACCTCCTGCATGGGGTAGCCCCACCTCTGACCTACCAGCCACTGGGCAAGGTGTAAGACCCCTCTGGGGTCCTGTAAGTTCCCCCGGCCTCTAGCATGGATGGCAATTCCCACTTCAGACATTTCTCAAGCTGGGCAGAGGGAAGCAGAAAGATTCATAACTAGGAGAAGGAGAAAGACTACTGGGCTGGTTCTCAACACGGGGTTTCGGTTTTCTTTATAGAACTCTTATTTCATATCAGTTCACGCTGATTACTTTTCGAAGTATTTAAATCCGTAAGTAAACATCTTGCCCTGTTAAGGTTAGTCTCCTGCCAATAGCCTGTATCAAGCTTATGAATTCTATTTTTATCTCCCCCACCTGCTCCCAACTCTTCTCTTAAGCTGACACCGAAAGGTCCAATAACCAGTCACCCAATTCTGTGGTCATGACCTCTCCAATAACAAGGGGAGAAGTGTTATCTCACTAATGCAGGAAGCAAAGAAAGGAAAGAATTATCAAGGACTTCTTCATACAACTAAAAGTGGAGAAGTCTGCCTAGAAATAGAATGTTTAAAAAAAAAGAGAGAGAGAGACATTTGTTAAGAAACAGCATGTTTCAAAATAAACCGAGATGTAATGAACACATGGGAAAAAGTCCAAGGGAAAGAAAGCTATGGAAACAATGATGGAAGTGTCAAGTTAGGGTACAGGGAGTATAGGTGGATGCTTCCAGAACACTACTGTAGGTCCTATTTATACCTGAATTCCTCTGATAAAATTTCCCTGTGGCTGATCTTTACACACTGAACCCAATGAGTCAAGGCCAGCTGCTCGCCCCATGTCTGGGGCTCTGTCACTTCCCATAGTGCACAACGTGTTGTGCGTTTGCTCATTGCCTCATTGGTCTTTGAGTGCTCCAGCATTCATACAACATTGTATTTCTGAATCTGCCATACTTCACATCACAGAGGTAACCAGAAAAGGAAGATGCTCAAGAGAACATGAAGGGAGAAAAAGACAGGAGACTTTGTCAAGAGTTTTAAACTTTTCTTATTGAGTTAGAAGAAGCCCCTGGGAGAAGATGCTTTAGATGCTCGGTCCTTCTGGGTGCACTGTTGCCAGAGAGGAGAAAGCACATGATGATTTCAAAGTGGTTCAGACACACGAGGGACTCAAAGAAAAGACTAGGGGATGGTGCCTATCTCGCAATTGCTCTTTTATGTGGGCATTAAGGCTGTGACCGATATTGTCATCATTTACAGGATATACTTCTTACAGAAAAGCATGAGAAATCTTGGCTGTTGACTGTGTAAAGAGAAAACGTCCCAGTTTTTACCTAAAATTCTTTATCCTATGATGCACAGCATTAAGCAAAGGACATGGGCACCTAGGGAAAGGAATTTCAAATACGTGCTGCCCTCTTGTTTTGCCTTGTAAATTTTGCCAGGTTTCTTTCCTTCACTGGTTTTACAATATTAACCATTTGCTGCCAGAGCACAAATGATGGGGAAAATCATAAATACAGAGGTGGTATTGCTCTATGAAGTCATCCAAATGTTAGGTAAGACATCCTCACACAGGGATCCTGAATTTTAGAACAAAGACCCTGAGATGGTTGGAGGTATTGACAGGGACCGGGAGGACATGGGATGAATAAATAATCCCCTATGTTAATTAACTGTCTAAGGAAACTGTGTCAGTATAGTTTCTCTTGTTTCCTCCCCTGCCCCAAATGCCAGTGAGTCAGTGAAAGGAGTAATGTGAGATGGCATGCCAACTTCTGGACATCAGTGAAGTCTGCCTCAAAGTTTGCCCAGCTTAGCATTTACCAAAGTACCTCCTATGAGCCAAGTTGTGTCCCCTCGAAATTAATATACTGAAACCCTACCATACACCCCCACCCCCAGAATTCAGAATGTGACTTTGGAGACAGGCTCTCTAAAGAGATAATTAAGTTAACATGAGGTCATTAATATAGTCGCTTTAGTCGTGTCCGTCTCTTTGCATCCCTATGAACTTTAGCCTGCCATGGGATTCTCTAGGCAAGAATACTGGAGTACCCACTGGAGTAGCCATCCCCTTCTCCAGGGGATCTTTCCAACCTAGGGATAGAATCCAGGTCTTCTCCACTGCAGGTGGACTCTTTACCATCGGAGCCACCAGGAAAACCTGAGGTTGTTAGAGTGGACCCTAATTCAATCTGACTGGTGTCCTTATTTTTTCCCTCTTTTTAGAGGATATCAGGACACACAGATACACAGAGGGAACACCCTGTGAAGACATCAGAGAAAGGTGGCCATCTACAAGCAAAGGAGAGAAACTTCAGAAGAAATCACCCTTGATCTTGGACTTCCAGCCTCCAGAATAGCGAGAAGACAAATTGAGTGCTTACAATAGTCTGTTAAGTGAGAAAAATGAATCGGTCTCTCAATGACAACCCTTGGGTAAACCTGAAATCTGTAGACACATGGGAAGTAGCTGACACTGTAGAGTATAACTGAGTGTCTGGTATTAGCTCTTCTGCTCATGACTCATGACCTCAGGCAAGTATGCAAACCTCCCTGAGCTCCAGATCCCTCTTGTGTGAAATGAAAATAATGATACTTGATTAGACACTATGCATTTATGGAAGAAGTCCTCCAGTGTGTACTAGGTATACAAATATAAATGACATCATCCTGTTCTGGTGATGCTTATGGTGAGTCTAATTAAGGAGAAAGAGAGAAAGAGATGCTCATAAATGGATAATTGCAACACCATGGGACACTTGCTCCAAAAGAAATATGTACATGTACTTTCATAGAATTATGTGTGTGTGTTAAGGTTGCATCAGATTAACTTTTTTTTTTCTTTAAACAGTTTTGGTTTATTAAAAGGTAGAAGTGTGAAATGACTAGTGCTCATTTCATATTGACCTATTTTAGAAAAAAATCAAGTTGATTATTAGGAAAGCAAATGAGAGCCAACAGAAATAATCTATCCTAATTGATGGTTACTTAATTTTTTTTTTTGATGAGTTCACTGGTTCTAAGATGTCTGTCTAATTTTATTTTTGGTGGGATTTTTAAAAGAAGCTCACGTGGGGAAGGACAATGACTTTTTTCTTTTTTTTAGTTTTGCCATACAATGACATGATATCGCCATGGGTTTACATATGCTCCCCCTCCAGAACCCCCCTCCCTCCCCCCTCCCTCCTCCCTCCCCCCGGGAAATCTCTATGCACCAGCCCTGAGCATCAATCCTGGGCTGGCGATTGATTACACATATGATAATTAACATGTTTCAATGCCATTCTCCCATATCATCCCACCCTTGCCCTCATCCACAGAGTCCACGAGTCTGTTCTATACATCTGCGTTCCTTTTGCTGTCTCGCATGCTGGGTTCTCGTTACTGTCTTTCTAAATTCCATATATATACGTTAGTATACTGCATTGTTGTTTTTCCTTCTGGCTTACTTCACTCTGGATACTTTTAAGAGTGAAGTCAGGAAAAACTTAACAAAGAAGATCATTTGACTGGGCTTTTAAAGTACAAGTTCAAATAGCAGAGCATCAAACAAGAGAGCTTTGGGATAAAGAAGCGTGCACAAAGGCAAGGGTGCCCAGAAGGGCAAGACAAGCTAAAAGAATAGTAAATAGTTTGGCGTGATTAGAGAGCACCACCAAGACTGTCAGAACACGAGATAGGAAAGCTACATTGGGGGCAAATCATAAATGGTCTTGAATACTTAGACAAGCTATCTCAGCTTTGTTCTATTAGACATTAGGGATCAGAGAGGGTTTTTAAGCAAGACAGTGATATGAAGAGATATGTCTTTTGGAAAGTATATTTTGAAGGCAGCATGGTAAATGGATGTGATGGGAAATGTTTAGAAACGCACACCATGTAGATATGCTATTGCAAGGGTTCACGTATTTGAAAAACCCTGAGTGGGAAGGATTGAACTGGATAATCTCTGTGAACTTATCCTTTAAATAATAATACTAATAATTGTGATTATTATTAAAGAGTGAGAATTTTTGAGAGTGAGAATATCATAACAAGAATATGATACCAGGTGATTTTCTTAGTCGTGAATTCCTTGTTTTAACATTAAAATAACTGCTCAGCCCACCAATTTGAAGGAATTAAAGTGTTTTGCCAAAATGAAATTTTCAATTCATTTCTATGTCGTTTCCATCTTTTTTTATAATTAAATTTATTTTTAATTGAAGGATAATTACTCTACAATATTGTGTTGGTTTCTGCCAAACATCAACATGAATCAGCCATAGATATACTTATGTCCCCTCCCTCTCAAACCTCCCTCCCACTTCCCTCCCCATCTCACCCTTCTAGATTGTTACAGAGCCCTGGTTTGAGTTCCGAGTCATATGGCAAGTCCCCACTGGCTATCTGCTCTATATATCGTAGTGTATATGTTTCCATGCTACTCTCTCCATACATCCCGCCTCTCCTTCCTCCCCGACCCCGTCCATAAGTCTGTTCCCTATGTCTGTGTTTCCACCACTGCCCTGCAAATAGGTTCATCATTTCCATCTTTACTGAAAGTTAGTTACTTTTAGTGGCAGTAAGAAGTCTGCCCCCACATTTAGCACAATAAACCAAAGCTTTAAACTCCACAGGTACTGGTGTTGAAAGTCCATAGGTGATGAAATATAAATGATGCTATGTTTTAGAGACCGGATTATACCCTGTCAACAACATGTTCCCCTCTTTCTCTGCACCCCCTACCCCAACTGCCTAGCAGAATTACCTGCTACCTTCTCTGTGCTCCCAAAGCCCTTTGTTTGCTCCTGCACAAATCACACTGCAGGAAGGAATATACATAAGCCTTTGTCTCCATTGCTAGATCACAAACTCCTTGTCTTCTTCATCTCTGGCTCCCCAGAGCCTAGCATAGGGCCTGCCTGGTCACAGAAGACGCTTGATATTCAGTCACTGAATTGCTTTTAGGTAACTCCCAGGATGGGGTGTGTGTGTCTGTGTATTTCTGCTATAAACTCAGAGTGAAAAGTGATAAAGTGACGTGGATTCCACTTGATAGCCTGTTCTATAAGGTACTTCTCTTTTTAGTGTAAAAACCCCAGTGAAGGGACTGACACATGCCAGCTTAAGTACACATGCAAAAGCTCTGTCTTGGCAGCCAGCCTTGGTTAGCCCGGCTCTCTTTGAACACAAGCGTCTGATTCATAAGTGCTTGTCCTGCTCCATAGCCCTAGCGCATATCACGTTTATTTGTTTGACTTATGCAGGATGAGTGTGTATACATCTCCTATACAGGATCTCATTATACTCAGGCAGAAAGTGGTTTAATGCACACTTTGTACTTTTGACACCTAAATAATCCAGCTATCATCTTGACATGGAAATTGGAATGTCTTTGTTCTAGTGGCCTGATATACTCAAGTTAGAATACATACATCAATGATTTCAAAACACAATGTGTTCTACGAATATCAAAGCTTGTTCGCTGTGCTTCCACAATGCAGTCAAGACAGTTCATTATACAGAGATGATGAAATAAATTCCCTTTTTTCTCTTTGCTTTTCTTCTGTTGACTAAAGAAGCATCAATAAAAAGGCCAGGTACTCTGCAGCTAATGTTCTCATGGACAGCACACACATTCAGCTCATAGACTTACTGCCATTTACTGTTTTTTTCCTTGAATATTAATAAAGCGATAGGACACTACAAAAAGTGTCTTCTTATTCTTCCACTTCCTTAAATCATACTTATTACTGAGATATCTTAGAAAAACATTCTATTTCAATGATAGCTGACTTTTTTTTAAGGCCTTATCATTCGCAGTGTGTCATATGAGGCACTTTAGACTCTCCCTATAATATCTCATCAGCCCTAGAAGGTAAATATTATTCTTTTCCTCTCCTATTTACAGATGCAGTTGTTGTTGTTGTTGTTTAGTCACTAAATTGTGTCTGACTTTTGCAACCCCACAGACTGTAGCCTGCCAGGCTCCTCTGTCCATGGGATTTTCCAGGCAAGAACACTGGAGTGGGTTGCCGTTTCCTTCTCCAGGGGATCTTTCCCTCCCAGGGATCAAACCAGCGTCTCCTGCATTGGCAGGTGATTCTTTACCACTGAGTCCCCAGGGAAGCCCACAAATGCAGAAGTCAAACAATGACTTTCCACCATGAGTGGGAGGGAGATAGACACTGTGCCTCTCTGACCTGAATCTGGCTTTACACACCGTACTATACTATCCCAGCTTTTTGAGGGAGTGAACACACAAATTCCTGTCTCTGCTAACTTCAGTCTGAATTTAGGCTTCTAACTGAAAGGCTGCAATCATTTCCAGCATGAACTGGGAACTCCATATATGTCAATGAATGACTAATGTAGTACTAATCACTAACTGTAAGTCCAGAGGGGAAGATTCAGAAATAGCAGAGATAAGAATATTTTTGCACCTGTATAACAAGAGCATCAACAGTGGTAATAAAGATAATAACATTTAGTTCACTTGTGGAGAAAACACTACAAACTAATCTCAATGCAGGAGATAAAATTAAGGCAATTGGTGGGTTTGAGGCAGCAGTTTCAATATATTCACTTGATTGGACGCTATGGCCTAACAAAGATCTAGGAGACTTCCCAAGCTATATCCAAGGAAAAGCAACAGAATGTTGGATGAATCATTCCAAACCTATTACAGAGTGACTCACTCTGCCACATAGAAAAAGTGGTGAGGAAATGATTAACTTCAACAATGCGTATTGCACCCAGAAATAAGACTGCGTAAAGTCACCACAACTGCAACCTCCATAAATTAGTCAGCAATAATGGGCATAGTTTGAAACCATGAAAACTTTGACAAATAGACTAATTGCAAGCCATGAAATCATTTATAGAAATCCCAACAACAAATTCTAAGGTAGACACACCCAGCACCTCTTTTCTACTTCATTTGAAATATTTATAACAGAGGTAAAGCAAACATTTGACGAATGTGAAGGTTCAGGTGGAGCAAACCAAGATAGATAATTGGCATTAAAATCATTGCAAGTGTTTAACGCAAGAAGCCTTGCTTATGCAGAGCAGAAGATGTGAAACAAGTGGACACATAAATGGAGAAACAATACTGCACTGTGTGCGCTACCAACAGACACAGAGTGGAAGTCGCACAGTCATGTCCAACTCCTGGCAAGGCCTCCAGGCCCCTCTGTTCATGGAACTCTTATGGCAAGAATACACGAGACGGTTGCCATTCCTTTCTTTGCGACCCCAGGATCAAACCCCGATGTCCCACATCGCAGGTGGATTCTCTACTGATTGAGCCACCAGGGAAGCCCATCAACAGACATAAGAAATCTACTCGTGGACTCTGTGGTAGAGGGCAAGGGTGGGATGATATGGGAGAATGGCATTGAAAAATGTTAATTATCATATGTGAAATCAATCGCCAGCCCAGGGTTGATGCTCGGGGCTGGTGTACCAAGATGTCCCGGGGGAGGGAATCAGGAGGGAGGAGGGAGGGGGGTTCTGGAGGGGGAGCATATGTAAACCCATGGCGGTTTCATGTCATTGTATGGCAAAACCAACACAATAAAGTAAAGAAAAAAAAAAAAGAAAGAAATCTACTAAGGTTATAAGTTACAAACTGGCCTTCAAATGCAAGTTAAATAGCAGAATTAAAACGGAGCTCAGCTGAGACCATAAACCAGGTGAGTGAATATAAAATTTTAAACACAACGTATACTGAGATAGAGCCATAGTCACAGACCAACAATTTCTGGATAAAAGACCAACAGCTTGCTACCTACTCAAACCCATAAAGTAAATGGGATCAATAGGGCAGGGCCAGATAAAGAGGCAAACAGCCAGAAGAGGAAGGCAGGCATGTTTTGAAGAACAACATAGGTTGCTGCGCAGCTGTGGGTTTAATAAGGCCAAGCTTATGCTGTACTTCAGGGACAATTCAGAAAACGATGACATTGGATTTCTATTCCAATAACAAATTACCTTAAGATTTCTACATAAATATCAATATGAAGATGCAGTCAATATAATGACTACACAACCTTCCTAAGAATTTTTAATCATAACTTTTAAGAAGATGTTCTGCTTATTTAAGTGCTTTCATATATTTTATATAATTTTATTGTATAGTAATCATAACTTCTATTCTTAACAACACAGAGCAGATGAGAAAACTGGAAATCAGAAGCAGTGAAAAATATGTCTAAGACAACACAGGGTGTCAGTGATAGAACCAAGACGAAAAAAATGTTTCTGACTTCTATAGCTTTTTCTTCTCATGGAATTAGCCTTTCAAGTTTTAAATCAGTCTGAAATGTAAAATACTAGTTGATTATAGGAAAAACATGTATCCAAGTTGGGAGATACATTTAAACCCTATTAAACTAACTGAAAAATTCATGAGCAATGCATGGATAATTTGTTTCTTATTAAAACATTAAATTTGTAGAGAATATTTAGCTGTTCAAATGTCAAGTAACAGGATAGCTATAGTAAGTTAATTAGGTACCAATTCATTGCTAAAGATACTTAATTGACATTTAATAAGCATATTAAATACCAATTAACCAACTATATTTAGTGCTAACTATATTTAGTCAAAGCTGTTTTGTTAATTGCTTGCTCAGTGCCTTAGTATCTATGGTCAATAGATTAAAACCCAATTAAATATATACATTAATGTGTTTGCATATATGTCTCCCCAGTGGGGAGTGTTGCCCAGATGCTCATGTATGGGTTTAACCATCATCACCCATCTCTGTGAAGAAAACATCCTCCAGCAAGCTACCCCAGCTAGTCGGAGACCCTCTACAAGAAAAATGTCAGCCAGTGTCTGAGGACAAATCTATAGCACTCTCCTGTCACTGCTGAACTCCAGACATGGAAAAATTAACAGGTGCTGGTGACAGGGGCACAGGGCTCTTTGGGACAGAGATCAAACCCTTTTGAGCCCTCTGCAGAGTGACTATCTTATTCAGAAGCCACAGCCACGGTTGTGTTTCTTTCTTTTTTTTTTTTTTTATTATTGTTTTTGCCATACATTGTCATGATATCACCATGGGTTTACATATGCTTCCCCTCCGGGTCCCCCCTCCCTCCTCCCTCCCCCCCGGGAAATCTCGCTGCACCAGTCCCGAGCATCAATCCTGGGCTGGCGATTGATTAGACACATGACAATTAACATGCTTCAATGCCCTTCTCCCATATCATCCCACCCTTACCCTCATCCACAAAGTCCACAAGTCTATTCTATACATCTGCGTTCCTTTTGTTGTCTCCCATGTTGGGTTCTCATTACTGTCTTTCTAAATTCCATATATATGTGTTAATATACTGTATTGTTGTTTTTGCTTCTGGCTTACTTCACTCTGGATAATGGGCTCCAGTTTCGTCCATCTGAGTAGAATTGCTTCAAATGAATTTTTTTTTAATGCTGAGTAATATTCCATTGTGCATATATACCATAGCTTTCTTATCCATTCGTCAGTTGATGGGCATCTAGGTTGCTTCCATGTCCTGGCTATTGTAAACAATGCAGCGATGAACATTGGGGTGCACGTGGCTCTTTCAATTCTGGTTTCCTCGGTGTATATGCCCAGCAGTGGGATCTAAGCATAAGACCAGAAACTATAAAACTCCTAGGGGATAACATAGGCAAAACACTCTCTGCTATAATCCAAAGCGGGATACTCCATGACCCACCTCCCAGAATATTGGAAATAAAAACACGAATAAACAAATGGGACCTAATTAAAATTAAAAGCTTTTGCACAACAAAGGAAACTATAAGCAAGGTGAAAAGACAGCCTTCAGAATGGGAGAAAATAATAGCCAATGAAGCAACAGACAAACAATTAATCTCAAAAATTTACAAACAACTCCTGCAGCTCCATTCTAGAAAAATAAACAACCCAATTAAAAAGTGGGCCAAAGAACTTAACAGACATTTCTCCAAGGAAGATATAAAAATGGCTAACAAACACATGAAAAGATGCTCAACATCACTCATTATCAGAGAAATGCAAATCAAAAC